>CM072822.1:65813562-66145882 GCA_036937905.1 Salvia rosmarinus | reverse complement strand
CCGTTTTTCAAACTATTCAAACGCGTGTAGGAATTTTACCATAGTTTCTTCGTGCGGTTTTGAAGGTGGAAGAATCGAGCCGCTTAGGACCACTATCCGAGAAGATACCCCAAAAATCGCTTACCCTTTACCGTTGCCATAACTTCTTCGCCTTTTATCCGACGGACGATTAACGTGGCTGAAAGCTTAATTCCGTGCCCACCGTACTTGAGTTCAAATCGAAATTCTATGTTGTGCTAATATTTGGTATTTTCGCTTGAAAACCCTAGGGGTCAGAAATCTCCTATTTTTAAATCTTTTCAAACGCTGAGGAATTTTACAATAGTTTCATGAAGGTAGCCTCTATAGTTGCATTTTCGTCCCATACTGGCATAATATTAGAAATGAACTCAAACTTTATCATAGCCCTCCGGTTAGCTTTCCAACGCCATAAGAACCGAGACGATCGAGTCAGAATCGATGAGATACGAGCAAAAATGTAGTTCATCAAGATCCGTGAGCCAATTGAGTGGTCTCATCGGTCGTCGCCCGTTTTTACCCTTTACCGCTTTGGCCATAACTTCTTCGCCTTTATCCGATCGGCGATTAACGCGGCGTAGGAAAGCTTACTGCGGGCTCACCGCATCGGGTCCAAATCGAAATTCCGCGTGCGAAGATTCGTATTTTAGCGAAACCCCAGGACTCCCTGAGAAATCTCCTATTTTTTAAACTTTTCAAACGCGTAGGAATTTTACCATAGTTTCCCTTCTGTAAGGGTTTTGAAGGTGGAAGAATCGAGCGTTATGACACCATCCGAGAAGACACGCCCAAAAACCGCTACCGCTTAACGCTGCCATAATCTTCGCCTTTTATCCGATCGGACGATTAATCGCCGGCCGAAAGCTTACTCAAGGCCTAACAAGAAGGAGTTCAAATCAAATTCGTTGTGCGAATATTGTATATTTTCGTTGAAACCCTGTGGGTTGTAGAAATCTTATTTTTCAATCTTTTCAAACGCTGTAGAATTTTACCATAGTTTCCCTTCAGCGGAGGTTCTAACGGTGGAAGAATAGAGCAACGGACCACTATCCGAGAAGATATGACCCAAAACCATCGAAAATGTGGATCGCGATGGTCGACATATAGTTGTATTTTGGTCCCATACAGGCACAATCTTAGAAAATGAACTCAGACTTATCATAACCCTCGTGTTAGCTTTCCAACGCCATAAGAACCGAGACGACGGAGTCAGAAGATACGAGATATCGAGCAAAATAGGGAGTTCATCATATCCGTGCCCATCTGTAGTGGTCTCCATGTGTCGTCACTTTAGTTTTACCCTTCACTGCTTGGCCATAACTTCGTTTTTATCCGATGGGGACGATTAACGCGGTGTTGGAAAGCTTACATCGAGGCTCATGACCGCACGGATTTCAAATCAAAATTTCTGTTGTGCTAATATTCGATTTTTCTACCGAAACCCTTGGGGTTGTAGAAATCTCCTATTTTTCTAACATTTCAAACACGGTAGGAATTTTACCATAGTTTCCTTCGTGGCGAGGGTTCTAACGGTGGAAGAATAGAGCACCGACCACTATAAGAGAAGATACGCCCAAAACCATCGAAACAAAAGTGGATCGCGAGTTGGGGTCGCTCTATAGTTGCATTTTGCGCCCATAGTGGCAAAATCTTAAAATGAACTCGACTTTATCATAACCCTCGTTAGCTTTCCAACGCCATAAGTACCGAGACGACGGAGCCGAACGGATGAGATATGAGCCAAATTGTGGAGTTCACCCATCCGTGAGCCCATCTAGTGGCCGATTGTGTCGTCACTTTAGTTTTTACCATTTTACCTTTGGCCATAACTTCTTCGCCTTTATCCGATCGGCCGATTAACGCGCGTTGAAAGCTTACTGAGGCTCACGACCAGACTGGGTCCAAATCGAATTCTGCGGTCGGTGAAGATTGGTATTTTTCGAAACCCTGTGGTACTATAGTTCGGGTGAAACCCCTAGGAGAAATCTCCTATTTTTTCAAACTATTCAAAACGCTCAGGAATTTTACCATAGTTTCCTTCGCGTGTGGTTTTCGTGGAAGACCGAGCCGGACACAACCGAGAAGATACGCCCAAAAATCGCTCACCTTTTACGTTGGCCATAACTTCTTCCTTTTTATCCGATCGACGATTAACGTTGGCGTGGAAAGCTTAATTCCGTGCTCACGACGACGGAGTTCAAATCGAAATTCTATGTTGCGAATATTTGTATTTTTCTACCGAAACCCTAGGGTTGAGAAATCTCCTATTTTTCAATCTTTTCAAACGTGGTGAATATTACCATTGTTTCCCTTCGTGTGAGGGTTCTAACGTGGAAGAATCGAGCACCGACCACTATCCGAGAAGATACGCCCAAAACCATCAAAAAGTGCAGTAATCGCAGTTGTACGCCTATAGTTGCATTTTGAGTCCATACAGGCAAAATCTAGAAATGAACTTAGACTTTAACATAGCCTCGAAAGTTAGCTTTCAACGCCATAAGAACCGAGCACGGTCGAGTGAACGGATGAGATATGAGCAAAATAGTGAGTCTACTCAAGATCCTGAGCCCATCTAGAGTGTCTCAGATTGTGTCGCTCGCCCTAGTTTTACCCTTTATCGCTTTGGCCATAACTTCTTCATTTATCCGATCGGCCGACACGGCGCTGGCAAGCTTACTTCCGTGCCTACAACCAAACGGGTCCAAATCGAATTCTGTCGCGAAGATTCGTATTTTTCTTGAAACCCAGGTACCTTGTGAGAAATCTCCTATTTTTTCAAACTATTCAAAACGCTGTAGAAATTTTTACCATAGTTTCCTTCGTAAGGGTTTTGAAGGTGGAAGATCGAGCGCTTCGACCACTATCCGAGAAGATACGGCCCAAAATCGATTTTACCCTTTAACGCTTGCCATAACTTTTCGCCTTTTATCCGACGGACGATTAACGCGCTTGAAAGCTTACTGAGGCTCTACGCACCGAAGGAGTTCAAATCGAAATTGTGTTGCAAATATTTGGTATTTTCGGTTGAAACCCCAGGGTACCCTCAGAAATCTCCTATTTTTCAAACTTTCAAACGCGTAGGAATTTTACCATAGTTTCTTCATGAGGGTTCTAACGGTGGAAGAATCGAGCACCGGACCACTATCCGAGAAGATACGCCAAAAATCGCTTTACCCTTTTACTATTTTGGCCATAACTTTCGCCTTTATCCGATCGGACGATTAACGCGCGTTGAAAGCTTATCACGGCAACTATCCGAGAAGATACGCCCAAAACCATCGAAAACAGCAGGATCGCGAGTTGGGGTCGCCTATAGTCGCATTTTGTGTCCATACAGGCACAATCTAGAAAATGAACGAGTTAGCTTTCCAACGCCATAAGAACCGAGATGACCGAGCGAATACGAGATATGAGCAAAATATGAGTCTATCTACAATGGAGCCCATCTAGAGTGGTTCCGATTGTGTCGTCGCTTCCCGCTTTTACCCTTTAACTGCTTGCCATAACTTCTTCGCCTTTTATCCGATCGGGCCGATTAACGTGGCGCTGAAAGCTTATCGATGCCTACGACAAGACGGGTCCAAATTGAAATTCGTGTTCGTGAAGATTGGTATTTTCGAGTGAAAACCCTGGGTACCCCGGAGAAATTCCTATTTTTTCAAACTATTCAAACGCGGTAGGAATTTTACCATAGTTTCCTTCGTAGTGGTTTTGAAGGAAGAATCGAGCTGCCGACAACTATCCGAGAAGACACGCCCAAAATCGCTTTTACCCTTTTACCTGCTTTGGCCATAACTTCTTCGCCTTTTTATCCGATCGGACGATTAACGCTGCTGAAAGCTTACATCGAGGCCTATGACCAGACGGAGTTCAAATCGAAATTGTGTTGTGCTAATATTTGGATTTTCTACCGAAACCCTGGGGTTGTAGAAATCTCCTATTTTTCAATCTTTTCAATCGCGTAGGAATTTTACCATAGTTTCCTTCGCGAGGGTTCTAACGTGGAAGAATCGAGCACCGACCACTATCCGAGAAGATAAAGCCCAAAACCATCAAAACAGCGTAATCGCTGAGTTGTATGCTTATAGTTGAATTTTGCCCATACATGTGGCAAAATCTAGAAAATGAACTCAGACTTTATCATAGCTTCGAAAGTTAGCTTTCCAACCATAAGAACCGAGACGACGGAGCTATAACGGATGAGATATGAGCAAAATAGTGGAGTTCACCGCATCCGTAGCCCATCTAGAGTGTCTCCAGATTGTGTCGTCACCTAGTTTTTACCCTTTACCGCTGGCCATAACTTCTTCTATTTATCCGATCGGGCCGACAACACGCTGAAAGCATTTCAAGTGCCTACGCCATACAAAGGTCTAAATCGAAATTCGTAGGTGAAGATTTGGTATTTTTCGTGAAAACCCTGGAAATCTCCTATTTTTCAAACTATTCAAAACGCGTAGAATTTTACCATAGTTTCCCTTCGTAGGGTTTTGAAGGTGGAAGAATCGAGCTTCGACCACTATCCGAGTAGATACGGCCCAAAATCATTTTTGACCATTTTACCGTTGGCCATAACTTCTTCGCCTTACAAGTCAAAGTGATGGTCAAGAACTCATACTCACCTAATACCTTATCGAGGTTTAGATCATCGAAGTCACCGAGATCTGGTTCTTCACGACGGTCGAAGAAGAACTCATCTCACCGTGATCCTTCAATACGCCGTAGACGCATCAAAGATGACAAGCAACCAAGTCAAGTCACTTATCTATACCAGAGCCTATACCGACAACTCGTCCTCAAGTCGTCTCACCAAACTTTTATATCTCATTGTTGACCAATCATGCACTTCGTGATCTTCTACACAATCGTATGATCTAACTTATATATGAGACAAGGGACATGATATATGCAATCAAGTAATCAATTCAGATAGGAGATTGTAATAGTGGTAACAGAAACATTCGATACAAGCTCAACCAAAACCGCCAAGAACAACTATCAGTTTGTCAGACTCGAGTAAGATTTCAACGCCATAAGAATCGAGATGATCGGACCAGAATAGATGAGAAATGAGCAAATAGTGGGGGTCTACCGCAAGGAGCCGATCTAGAGGGTTCTCCGATTGTGTCGTCACCAATTTTACCCTGCCGCCATAACTTCTTCGCTTTTTAATCCGACGGGCGATTAACGCGCGCTGGAAAGCTTACATCGAGGCTCACGACCACACGGGTCGAAATCAAAATTCCATGATGTGAATAATTGGTATTTTCGTGGTGAAACCCCGGGTAACCTCGAGAAATCTTGCTTTTTCGTCGATTCAAACGATTGGAACTTCACCGTAGTTCCCTTCGTGTGGTTCCGACGGTGGATGAATCAAGCGATTCAACCACTATCCGAGAAGTTACAACCTAAAACATCAAAACAAAGGTGATCGCGAGTCGATCGCTTTATAGTCGCATTTTGCGCCCATACAGGCAAAATTTTGAAAATAAAATTAGACTTTGTCGTAGCCCTCCGAGTAAACGCCCATGCCATAAGAACCAGGACAATCAAACCCAGAACGGATGAGATATGAGCAAAATAGTGGGCATCTACCGACAGACGGAGCCCATCCGGAGGGTCTCCAGATTGTGTCGCTCGACTCGCTTTTACCCTTTTTAATGTTTCGACCATAACTTTTCATTTTTCGTCCGATCGAGGCGATTATCGCGCGCTTGAAAGATTACTGAGGCCACCACCAAAGGTCGAATAAAAATTCCATGTGAATATTTCGTATTTTTCGTGAAACCCCTGGTATCCTCGAGAAATCTCGCTTTTTTCAAACGATTGAAATTTAGTAGAACTTCACCGTAGTTCCCCTTCGTAAGGGTTCCGATGGTGGAAGAATCGGGCGATTCAAAACTATTCGAGAAGTTACGCCCAAAACCATCGAAACCGGTAGGATCGCGAGTCGATCACCTTATAGTAGTATTTTGGTCCATACAGTGGAAAAATTTCTAAATGAAATCAAAGTTTGTGTAGCACTCGGAGTAAGTTCTCGACGCCGAAGAATTGAGACGATCGGACCAGAACGGATGAGATATGAGCAAAATATTGTTTACTGGCACGAGCCCATCTAGAGGGTCTCCGATTGTGTCGCCCGCCCCGCCTTACCCTTTACTCGCTGACCATAACTTCTTCATTTTCGTCCGATCGGGCGATTAACACGTGTTGGAAAGCTTACTGAGGCTCACGCACCACACGTGGTCGAAATCAAAATTCCAGGTGTGAATATTTGTAACTCGTGAAAACCCCTGTGAGCAGAAATCTGCTTTTTCAAGCGATTCGAATTTAGTAGAACTACAATAGTTCCCCATCATGTGTGGTTCAAGATGGAATAATCGGTGATTCGATCAATATCTCGAGAAGTTACGCCCAAACCATCGAAACCGGTAGGATCGCGAGTTGAGATCACCTTAAAGTCGATTTTGCGTCCATACAGAAAATTTCAAATGAAATCAAACTTTGGCGTAGCTCTATAAGATTTCCGACGCCATAAGAACCTAGACGACCGGACCGTGAACGGATGAGATATGAGCAAAATAGTAGGCGCTCACCGCAATGAGCCCATCTAGAGTGGGTTTCCAAATTGTGTCGTCACCAATTTTACCCTTTACCGCTTTTAGCCATAACTTCTTCATTTTTGTCCGACGGGCGATTCACGGGCGCTGGAAAGCTTATTTCAAGGCCTACAAACACGGGTCAAAATAAAATTTGCACAGGTGAATATTTTGTATATTTCGCGAAACCCTGTGGCACCCTCGAGAAATCTCGCTTTTCTATTCAAACGTAGTAGAACATCACCGTAGTTCCTCCTTCGTACGGGTTCGATGGTGGATGAATCGGGCGATCAACCACTATCCGAGAAGTTACTACCAAAACATCAAAACCGCAGGATCGCGAGTCGATCACTAGTCGCTTTTGCGTCCATACAGGTAAAATTTTCGAATGAAATCGACTTTATCATAGCCCTGAGTAAGCTTCAGATGCAATAAGAACCAAGACGATCAGACCCGCAATAATGAGATATGAGCAAACATGGGCGTCTACTGGGCATGAGCCCATCTTAGAGGGTGTCTCGAGATTGTGTCGTCTCGCCTCGTTATATTCCTTAATCGCTTTTGGCAAATCTCGTTTTCGTCCGATCGGGCCGATTAACGCAGACTTTAGGAAACTTACTGAGGCTCTACGACCACACTGGTCGAAATCAAATTCTTCCGTTGAATATTTGCATTTTTCGTGAAACCACTAGGTAACCTCGAGAAATCTCTTTTTTTCAAGCGATTTGAAACATTTAGAACTTCACCGTAGTACCTCCTTCGTGTAAGTGGTTCCGATGGTGAAGAACCGGCGATTCGTAACACTTTCCGAGAAGTTACGCCCAAAACATCGAAAAAGCAGATCGCGAGTCGATCGCTTTATAGTCGTATTTTGCGCCCATAGGGCAAAATTTTGAAAGTGAATTAGACTTTGTCAGCCCTCTGAGTAAACTTCCGATGCCATAAGAACCAAGACGATCGAACCCGTAACGGATGAGATATGAGCAAATAATGAGCGCTCATCACAGCGAGCCCATCTTGAGAGGTCTCCGATTGTGTCGTCGCCCGCTTTTTCCCTTTACCGCTTTGGCCATAACTTCTTCGTTTTTCGTCCGATAGGGCGATTATCGCGGCGTTGAAAGATTACTGAGGTCACGACCACACCGTCGAAATCAAAATCTCGTCGTGTGAATATTTGTATTTTCGGTGAAAACCCTAGTGGTACCCCCTCGAGAAATCCTTCATTTTTCAAAAGATTCAAACATAGTCGAAACTTCATAGTAGTTTTCCTTCTACAAAGGTTTCTGATGGTGGAAGAATCGAGCAATTCGGACCGCTATCCATCGAAACAAGCAGGTTCATGAGTTGGGATCGCTTTATAGTCCATTTTCCGTCCATAGAAGGCAAAATTTCAGAAAATAAAATACGACTTTGTCGAGAACTCGAGTAAGCTTTCCAATGCCATAAGAATCGAGACGATCGACCAAGAATAGATGAGATATGAGCAAAATAATGGGCGTCCGACAGCAGGCCAATCTAGAGGGTTCCTGTGTCGCTCGTCACCGCTTTACCCTTTACTGCTTTGGCATAAATTCATTTTCCATCCGATCGGACGATAGCGGTATTGGAAAGCTTATTACGAGGTTCACGACCACACGGGTCGAAATCGAATTTCTTGCAGGTGAATATTTGATATTTTTCTGTGGAAACCCTCAGGATACCTCGAGAAATCTCATTTTTTTCAAACGATTCGAAATGCAAATAAACTTCATCGTAGTTTTCCTTCATATGGGTTCCGACTTGAAGAATCGGGCTATTCGAACAAGATCGGAGAAGATACGCCCAAAACCATCGAAAATGTAGGATCGCCTTATAGTCGCCTTTACGCTCATATACGGAAATTTTTCAAAATAAAATTAGACGCTGTCGAGCCCCCGTAAGCTTTCTAACACATAAAACCGAGATGATCGGACCAGAATGATGACCTATGAGAAAATAGTGGCATCATTTGGCGCCAGAGCGAGTCAATCCGCAGGGTTCCAAATTGTTTTGCTCATCCGCTTTTACCCTTTTCCTGCTTTTCACCATTACTTTGTTTTCATCCGATCGGATGATTAACACGGCGATGGAAAGCTTAGGTTGAGGCCACTACCACACGGGCCGAAATCGAAATTCCTTGCAGTGAATATTTGATATTTTCGGTGGAAACCCTAGGTACCCTCGAGAAATCTCGCTTTTTCAAACTATTCAAACATAGTCGAAACTTCATAGTAGTTTTCCATTCATACATAGGTTTTGATGGTGGAAGAATCCAGCGATTCTGACCAATATCCAGAAGATACGGCCTAGAACCAATCGGAACCGCAGCTCATGAGTGATCGCTTTATACCGATTTTGCGCCCATATACCAGAAAATTTCGTAAAAATACGACTTGGTCAGACCCGAGTAAGATTTCACAAGAATTGAGACGATCGACCAAGAATAGACTGGAAATGAGCAAAGTGGGGTCTACCTGCAAGTTTGAGCCGATCTAGAGTGGTCTCGATTGTCGTCGCCTCTAGTTTTACCCTTTTAACGTTTTGGCCATAATTCTTCGTCGATCCGATCGGGTGATTAACGCGCGCATAAATCTTACTCGAGGCCTACAACCACAAGGGGTCCAAATCAAATTCCACTGCGTGAATATTTTTTTTTCAGCGAAACCTTGTGACACCTCGAGAAATCATCATTTTTCAAGCGATCTGAACTCTTTTATGAACTTCATCAAGTTCCCCTTAATGTTTGGGTTGCCAATGGATGAATCGGTGATTCGACCACTATCCGAGAGTTACGCCAAAAACATCCAAACAGCAAAGGATACGAGTTGGGATCGCATTATAGCATTTTGCGCCCATACAGCAAAATTCAAAATGAAATTAGATTTTGTAGAGCCTCCCGAGTAAACTTTCCGATGCCATAAGAACCAAGACGATCGAACCCGAACGATGAGATATGAGCAAAATAATGAGCGCTCATCAGCAGCCGAGCCCATCTGGAGAGGTTCCGTTGACTGTCGTCGCCCGCTTTTATTACCGTTCGCCATAACTTCTTCGTCGTCCGACCTGGGCGACTTATCGGCTGAAGATTACTGAAGGCTCACGACCACGCGTCAAATCAAAATTCCACGCTGTGTGAATATTCGGTTTTTTCGGATGAAACACCTAGGTACCCTCGAGAAATGCTTTTTTCAAACGATTCGAATTTATAGGAATCACCATAGTTTTCCTTCTGTGGTTCCGATGGTGGAAGAATCGGTGATTCAGACTCTATCCGGAGTTACGCCCAAAACAATCGAAAATAGTGATCGAGTTGGGATCGCTTTATAGTCGCATTTTGGCCCATACAGGTAAAATTTTCAGAACCGAATCAAACCATGAGCTTAGTAATTTTCGACGCCATAAGAACCGAGATGATCGGACCGAACGGATGATATATGAGCAAATAGTGGCATCTACCCAGCAATGGAGCCCATCTGAGTGAGTTCCGATTGTGTCGCTTCACCCCGCTTTTAGTTTTACCGCTTTGCCATAAATTGCTTCGTTTCGCATCGGCGATTATCGCATGCATTGAAAGCTTACTGAGGCCTATGACCACACGGGTTCGGAATCTAAATTCACTAACGTGAATATTTTGTTTTCGGTGAAACCCGTGTACCTCGAGAAACTCTATTTTTTCAAGTTGATTCGAACATAGGTAACTCCAGTAGTTCCTCCTTCGTAGGGTTCCGACTGGTGGAAGAATCGGCGCATTCGAACACTTTCCGAGAAGTTACGCCCAAAACCATCGAAATGCAGGATCGCGAGTTGGGATCGCTTTATAGTCGTATTTTGCGTCCATAGGCAAAATTTTCAAAATGATATCGATTTGTCGAGCCCTCGTAGTAAGCTGAGCCATAAGAACCGAGACGATCGGACCCGTAATAGATGAGATATGAGCAAAATAGTAGCCTATGGCGAAATTGCCATCTAGAAGGGCTCCAAATTGTGTCGATTCGCCGCTTTTTACCCTTTTAATGTTGCCATACTCTTCATTTTTCATCCGATCCCTCGAGAAATCTCATTTTTCAAGCGATTCAAACGCTTTAGAACCTCACTATAGTTTTCCTTCGGTAAGGGTTCCAACGCTGATGAATCGGGTGATTCAACCACTATCCGAGAAGTTACGCTACCAAAACATCAAAAACAGTAGATCGCGAGTTGGATCGCTTTATATTCGCTTTTGCGCCCATACATGGCAAAATTTCGCAAATGAAATCAAACTTTGTCGAGTCCTCCGAGTAAGCTTTCCATGCAATAAGAACTAAGACGATCAGATCCGAACGTGATGAGATATGAGCAAAATAGTGGCTCACCTCGCACGTCGAGCCCATCTAGAGGGTTCCATTGTGTCGTCACCGCTTTTACCCTTTACTGCTTTGGCCATAACTTCTTCATTTTCATCCGATCGGCGATTAACGCGTTAGAAAGCTTACTTGAGGCTCACGACCACTGCTCAAAATCGAAATTCCACTGTGAATATTGGTATTTTTCGGTGAAACCCTCAGGGTCCCTCGAGAAATCTCATTTATTTCAAACGATTCAAAATTTCGTAGAATTACATCAGTTCCCTTCGTGTGGTTCCGACGGTTGAAGAATCGGCATTCGGACCACTATCCGAGAAGTTGCCTAAAAATCATCGAAATGTAGATCGCTGAAGTTGATGGCCTTTATAGTCGATTTTGCCTATACTGTGGAAATATTTTCTAAATGAATCAAACTTTCAGAGTCTCTAAGTAGCTTTTTCGACGCCATAAGAATCGAGACGATTGGACCCAGAACGATGAGATATGAGCAAATAGTGGATCGCTCACGGCAATGGAGCCCATCTAGAGGGACTCAGATTGTGTCGTCACTCGCCACCCTTTTACCGCTTTTGGCCATAACTTCTTCGTCTCCGATCGGGCGATTAACGGCTGAAAGCTTACTGAGGCTCACGACCAACGGGTCAAAATCAAAATTCCATGTCAGTGAATATTTGTATTTTTCGAGTGAAACCCCTGGGTACACTCGAGAAATCTCGCTTTTTCAAACGATTCAAACATAGTCGAGACTTCTAGTAGTTTTCCTTCTTACAAAGTGGTTTATGGTGGAAGAATCGAGATTCAACACTATCCGAGAAGATACGCCTAAAATCCATCGAAAATAAAGGTGTTCACTGAGTTGATCGCTTATACCTCATTTGCGTCCATATAAGGCAAAATTTTAAAATAAATATGACTTTGTCAGAACTCGAGTAAGATTTCCAACGCCTACAAGAATCGACGAGTTGACCAGAATAGATGAGATATGAGCAAATAATGGGTGTTCAATGACAAATTGAGCCCATCTAGAGTGGTCTCCGATTGTGTCGTCACCGCTTTTACCATCTTACGCTGGCCATAACTTATTTGTTTTTCATCCGATCGGACGATTGACGCTGTGTGAAAGTTTATTTTGAGATTCACGATCACACCGGTCGAAATCAAAATTTCGCAGTGTAATATTTGATATTTTTCCGTGGAAACCCCAGTGTGTACTCTCGAGAAATTTTATTTTTTAAAACGATTCAAATGCAGTAGGAACTTCACCGTAGTTTTCCTTCACATATGGGTTCCGACTTGAAGAATAGGGCGATTCGAACAAGATCCAGAAGATACGCCCAAAACCATCGAAAACAGTAGATCGCCTTTATAGTTTCATTTTACGCTCATATAAGGTAAATTTTTGAAAATAAAATTAGACTTTGTCGTAGCCCCTCGTAAGCTTTCTAACACCATAAAACCGAGATGATCGGACCAAGAACGATGACATATGAGCAAAATAGTGGACATCTACCGCACGAGAGGCAGCCATCTAGTGGTCTCTAGATTGTGTCGTCATCTCCGCTTTACCATTTTCCTGTTGACCATAACTTCGTTTTTCATCCGATCGATGATTAACGCGAAGAAAAGCTTATTTTGAGGCCTACTATCACACGGGTCGAAATCGAAATCCTTGCGCGTGAATATTTGATATTTTTGGTGGAAACCCTTAGATACCCTCGAGAAATCTCATTTTTTCAAACTATTCAAACATAGTCGAAACTTCATAGTAGTTTTCCTTCTTACATAGGTTTGATGGTGGAAGAATCTTGCACCAACCACTATCCGAGAAGATACGGCCTAAACCCATCGAAAACAAAGTGTTCATGGAGTTGGGATCGCCTTTATAATGATTTTGCTCCATATAGTAAAATTTCGTAAAATAAAATACGACTTGGTCGAGACCTCCGAGTAAGATTTCAGCGCCATAAGAATCAAGACGATCGACCAAGAATAGATGAGATATGAGCAAAATAGTGGGCGCATCGCAAATGAGCCCATCTAGAGGGTTCCTGATTGTGTCGCTCACCCAAGTTTTACCCTGCATCGCTTTTGGAAATAACTTATTCGCTTTTCATCCGACGATTAACGCGGTGTTGAAAGCTTATTTCGAGGTCTACCACCACATCGGGTCAAAATCGAATCTTGCAAAGGTGAATAATTGATATTTTTCCGTGGAAACCCTAGGGTACTCGAGAAATCTTTTTTTCAAACGATTCAAAATGCAATGAACTCACCGTTTTTCCTTCATATTGGTTCGACGTTGAAGAATCGAGCGATTGGAACAAGATCCAGAAGATACGCCCAAAACCATCGAAAAAGTAGGATCGCCTTTATAGTCGATTTGCATCCATATAAGGTAATTTTTAAAATAAAATTAGACTCATCGAGCCCCCGATAAGCTTTCAATGCCATAAAAACCGAGATGATCGGACCAGAAGGATGACATATGACCAAAATAGTGGAATTCACCGCGCCTGAGCGAGCCTATCTAGGGTTCCGATTGTGTCACCCCTTAGTTTTACCCTTTACCGCTTTCGCCATAACTTCGCTTTTCATCCGATCGATGATTAATGCGCGCGAAAGCTTATTTCCGTGCCTACGATCACATGGGTGAATAGAACTTCATCGATATGGATTCCGACGATGAAAGAATCGGAGATTCAAACAATATCCGAAGATATTTCGATATTTTTCTGTGAAACCCTAGGGCACGCACTTTGAGAAATCTCGCTTTTCAAACGATTCAAATGCAAGAGGAAATTCACCGTAGTTTTCCTTCAGATACGGGTTCCGACGGAAGAATCGGCACCTGACCAAGATCCGAGAAGATACGCACCCAAAACCATCGAAAGTGTAGGATCGCGAGTTAGATCGCTTTATAGTCGTGATTTTGCATCCATATAAGGTAAATTTTTGAAAATAAAATTAGACTTTGTCGTAGCCCCATGTAAGCTTTCTAACACCATAAAACCGAGATGATCGGACCAAGAATGACATATGAGCAAAATAATGGGCATCACCTCACCAATGGAGCCTATCTGAAGCGGTCTCCAGATTGTGTCGCTCGCTTTAGTTTTTACCCTTTATCGCTTTTGGCCATAACTTCTTCGCTTTTTCATCCGACGGGATGATTAACGCGGGCGCTGAAAGCTTATTTCGAGGCTCACGACCAAACAGTGTCGAAATTAAAATTTCTTGCAGGTGAATATTTGATATTTTTCGGTGGAAACCCATCGGGTAGTATATATATATCTATATCTATATATATATATATATATATATATATATGATATAGATCATATAGGAATGCTAAGTATTGTGAGAAATAGGAATAAATCATGTCCATTTATTAACATCAATCGCTGGTACAGATTTAACTAACGTAGTCAATATTGTGTAAAATATGCAATGCTTTAGACTTCAAAATAATGCTAAGGATATTTGTGTAATTTGGTAAACACAAAACCGTTATTTACCTATTTTTGTGGGATTACATATCTTCTATTTATGGATTGGTGTATGTTTTCAACGCAAATAACATATTCACCGCAAAACCATAATTCTTATTGTTTGATAACTTTTCAGGTTATAGGATTCATGGAAAACAAGGTAATTTTTCGAATGTTACAGTGATTCAATGTCGTTGTCCAATAAAAATACAGATGCTAAACAATCAACGTTATATGCAACACAAATAATACAATGTGCATTAAGTACCTTTATATTGTTATCAGGCAATGATATATAGAATCGTAATTGAAAATATGTTTGCAAATATAACACAAATGCTACGAAATCATAATTTTGTGCAATACTATTAATGCAATGTGCCAAGAATCAAAACATGTTAAATTTTGACAAGATATTATGTCTAAACAGTTAAAATATACAGTAGTCATATTCATGTGCAATGATATAAATAATGTGTTGTATTCATGCCTTTCATATGCAATAATATAATTCGTACAAGACATACAATAATGATATTTAATTATAAGTGCAATTAAAATACGATGCTAAACAATCAACTTTATATGCAACATAAATAATACAATGTGCATTAAGTACCTTTATATTGTTATTGTGCAATGATATATAGAATCAGAATCTACATATTATTGCAGTTAAAACACAAATGCTACGAAATCATAATTTTGTTCAATACTATTAATGCAATGTGCCAAGAATCAAAACATGTTAAGTTTTGACAATATATTATGTCTAAACAGTTAAAAATATATAGAGTCATATTCATGTGCAACAGATATAGATAATGTGTCAGATTCACGCCCATATGCAATAATATAATTCGTACAAGACATACAATATGAGATATTTAATTATAAGTGCAATTAAAATACGATGCTAAACAATCAACTTTATATGCAACATAAATAATACAATATGCATTAAGTACCTTTATATTTTTATTGTGCAATAATATATAGAATTAGAATCTACATATTATTGCAGTTAAAACACAAATTTATGTAATCATAATTTTGTGCAATAGTATTATCAATGTGCCAAGAATCAAAACAATTATAATGAATATAGTGCGCACAAAACCGAACAATGTGATATCAATGGCACCAAATTCATATGCACTAGATGTGTCGACGGTTAACTAAAAGTTTGAAATTAATTGTGGAGTTAATATCCGTTCTTCACACAAATGCTTTCATGGAACGATATTTGGGCAAATCTTTGTCATGGATCGATGACATATTTTAATGAATCTCCTTTTTACCCCTATACGATTTAAACAAGGATCTCAAGTGTTTTTACAATAATTAAACGGGTTTTGTAATTAATGATTTAAGAATAAATCGTCTGTTAATTTGTATGGAATCAATGGACGAGATGTATTCTATTTCCTACACTTAATATCTTTCTCACTATAACCACCCCTATATATATATATATATAGGTCAGGTTCCGTAGTACCCGATCCCCGTGATAGATGTAGTACTCAATCTAGACCACGATTAACATGTGGCCACACCACGTCGACACGCATGCGACTCTTTCTTTCTTTTCTTTTTTAATTTTCGCAGGGCAAACGGGATGAAACAAATCGCCTTCTTCTCTTCGACGGCAATGACGACGCAAGACGACGGGCGGCGGCACCGGAGACGGACGACGCCCGGCGGTGACGGCGGCAACTCCGACTAACAAAGAAGAACAAGATACACAAACAACTACAAATAATGATTTTGAAAGAAATAAAAGAAGAAGAAAATTGATGAATTTTAAGAAAAATAAGATTTAATTTGATAGATGATTGAAGAATCGAGAAATATGGTGGTTATGACGGTGGTTCACGGCGAATTCGTCGATAATCGATGAAAAAGACGACGAATTGTTAGAGAAGGTGGATGAGAGATTTGGTGTCGAAACCATAAAATGCATTGAACAAAACATGAAACCGCATTGAACAAAACATGAAAACGCATATTCTCACGAAATGTAAACATGCATTTAACTTAGCACGCTCACGCATTGATCAAAACATGTCCATGCATTTAACAAAATATGTTCATGCATTTAACAAAACGTAAAATGCGGTGCCAACGCGCGCGAACGCAGTGTCGGAGCGACGCGCGAAGCACGAAGCACGCCTGGCACGCCTGTAGCGTTGGCTCGGCGCAGAGGCCGGGCGCGCCATGAAGCTAGCGCGAGCTTCCAATCACATGCATTATTCTGTTCAACTGCTTGCATTTTTGTTCATTTCAATGCATTATCCAGTTCAATTAAATGCATTATTTGTTTTTCGCAATTACATAACAAATCAAATTACTAATCTACCCTTAATGAAGCGAAAATCAGCGAAATTAAGCTTAAAAAGTCCGAAAAATCTGAACCATTGGATTTATGAGATGAGTGGATGAGATTGAGACTACATATTATCTCCTACCGGGATTATTTGATCCTCCTATATATATATATATATATATATATTGAGTTAGATTCAAATGACTATCACTCTTTCTCTCATGTCACCGGTGGAATTAAAACCCCAGAAATAGAATCAATAAAAGTTTATGCGATCGCATTATGATTAGTACACGAGATATTTTAATAATTATCAATATAATTAATTAATAAAATAATAATATTAAATTAATGTGTTAATTATTTTTACATTAATACTATTTTTCCACCTATTTTGAAAGTATTAAATTTATTAATTTTAATTTTAAATTTAAATTTTCATTTAAATGAAATAAAATTATAATTTCATAAAATGATTTTAATATAAAATTAATTTTTTAATAGTTCAAATATTAAATAAATAATTTTTAGACGACCAAAACGGAATAGCGTCACTCAAATAGAATTCCCTTCCGCAGTAACAAATCCATCAATCAATCAATAATGGCGGCCGCGTCGAGAGGCCTCGTTTCTCGTCTCAGGTACCTCCTGTCCGTTGACCCAGCTGTCAGATCCCTATCGTTTGCAGCTAACGCCTCCCAGTTGCGGAGCTTCACCGCCGAGCCAGAAACAGATGACTTCACCACATCCCGAATCATCGAGCCCAAACCCGGCGCTATGACTCGCGATTCCAAGCGCACTGGCACCATCGCCGTTAAATGTGGAATGACTGCACTCTGGGACATGTGGGGCGCCAGGATTCCTATTACCATTCTCTGGATGGATGATAACATCGTCTCCCAAGTCAAGCTCCCCGAAACTGAGGGCTTTTGTGCGCTTCAGGTTCATATTCGCACTAACATTTCCTTTTCCTTTTCTAGGAACCCCTTTTCCTTTGTTCATTACAACATTTTCCTTCAGATAATTGTTTCTCGGCCTTCATAAAAAATCATGTATTGCTTCCACACAAGAATGAATAGCCTTTACATTATTTCCATCAACCTCGGTGGTTTGTATCCAGTGCGAATATGCTTTCTTTCAAATTTTCTTGCTGTGCATAAGTTGATCAAATTGATGTTTAGAGCTTCTGTTTAGGGGTTAGGTCCTCACCTAGTGGCCGGGAACTCTTCTAGTCGGGAATATGAAGTATTATGATCATTCTATTTGCTTGTTTCTATAAATGTCATAATTCTGCTAATTGTTGTTTGTGTACCCAAAGAAAAACAAAAAAAACAGTTCTTTTTTCTGATGGTTGGCACACAAGAATGAATGGGCTTTAAATTGTTTCTGTTATGAACATCAGCCTGAGTGCTCAAATGGTCCCAACTTCTTGCTCTTAAATCATTTTTCTGCTGCGCTAAGTTGATTTATTTAATTGATTTTTGGAACTTCTCTTTAGGGGCTAAATATCATCTAGTGAGTGGGAACGCTTCTAATGTGGAATGTGCTGTTTATGATCATTCAAAAATTGCTTAATATATTCTCTAGTCTCTGGAAGATGCTCTTTTTTTTTCCCTTTGTAATTTCAAATCCTTGATGGGTTTAACATTTAGTCATATGGTGGTAGCTAGATCGGATGTGGACAAAAAAAGGAGAAGCATTTGAGAAAGCCTGAAATAGGTCATTTTAGAGCTCACGGTGTGCCCATGAAAAGGAAGCTCAGGGAGTTTCCAGTGACTGAGGATGCTCTTCTTGCTGTCGGGACTACACTGGATGTCCGCCATTTTGTTCCAGGGCAATATGTTGATGTAACCGGAATTACCAAAGGGAAGGGGTTTCAGGTGACAATGATTTCTTTTTTCACTCATAGTACTTTTCTCTGCTGTTTGTTCAATATGACTGATGAAAAAAGTCTTGGAAACTTCAGAGATGATTTGAATCTCATAACCCGAGGCATTGTAATTACTGTGCTCTATCAAGAACACAGAGAAATCTTCCCATAAAATGTTGACATGTCATTTATTGAAAACTGTCTTGGAATTCATTCTTTTTCTCATCTTCATCCTTGATAAAATAAAAGACATTTTTCCATGAACTGAATGACATTATATTGAGCATTGTTCTGTTTATAGGGTGGTATGAAGAGGTGGGGATTCAAAGGTATGCCTGCATCACATGGTGCATCATTATCACACGGAGTATTGGCTCTACTGGTCAAAGAGATGCACCAGGAAAGGTACGTGTTGTTAATCATGGAATGTTAGGCTAGCTGTATGGAATCTAGGGCCCGTTTGTTTGGTAAGGATTCTATCCTGGAAAAATAATCTGATCCCAAATTCTAGATTCTCATATTTGGATGTATTTTTACAAGATAAGAAAAGTAAAAAGATGAAAACAAAGAAAGTAGTGCAATATTCCAAGATTCTTATTTTTCACAGTCTCAAGATTCTTAAACTACTTACATATTTAATATATTTTTTTTTTTATCAAAATACAAACTACAGTTACATTTAATATTATTAATATTGTTATTTTTATTATTATTTTCTCGATTAATAATTTATTTTAGGAAAATCTTAATTTTATTTTTAGAACCTAGGAAGCACGAATACGCTCTAAGGGCTGTGTATTCTTCAAATACGTATTTAATACGAATACGAAATAAAATACATCTAAATATGTTTTAATTATTTATTTATTTTTATTATTTTTTTTATTAAATGCAATACGTATTAAATACGCTCAAATACATTTTCTCATAGTCAAATACATTTTTTTTGGGGTTTCAACACATGATTATATATTAATTTTCAAACTAACAAATTACATAAATTTAAGTTCTTAAGAGTCAGAACAGAGAGCTTATTTCGCACCACCTCTTGAGTCCTCGTCGCCACTCACACCGCCGCTTTCTGTCGGTGCTTGAATCTGTTTTCCTTCTCTTTTTATTTTGTTTTGTTTTTCTTCAGTTTTCGTTTGGTTCTTCTTTCTTGGATTAATAGTGGGTGAGAGAGATGATTAATAGAGGACAACTGGACAGAAATGGATGAGAGAGATAATTACTAGAAGACAGCTAGACAATAATTGCATTGAGATTAGAAGCCAACAAGTGACAACAGAGATAAATAGTCTTGAAAGTTCTATATGTCAGTGAAGTATGTTTGGTTAATATTTGTGTCTTGAATTTGACGAAGAATAAATATGAAATATAAATGAGTCTATATGAATTTAATAATATAATATAAAAATTAATAAAAATATAAATATATTTTGAACGTATTTGTTTCCGGTTTTTGGAAAATGAACGTATTTTTGTATTCGTATCGTATTTTTTTTTCGTATTCGTGCTTCATAGTTTAGAACTATGAATTGAATCATACTTTATGTTATATTATTATTATTATTATTATTCAACAATGTTGTAAAAAGCTTAAGGCGGAACTGAGGCGTTTTACCTCTGCGAGGCGAGGCGGTCCGAGGCGTAAGCCTCGTCAACAAGAACAAAAGAAAAATTATCCAGTTTTTTATTTCATGGATTAAGCAAAAATGAATGAGAACGAGAAGAAAAAGAAAAAGAAAAGAAAAGGAAAAAAAAAAACTGATCTGGCGGCGGCGGCGGCGGTGGCGGTGACGGTGGCGGTGGTGAGGGAGGAGTGAGTTGGAGAGATATGGCAGGCAGAAATCCTAAATGATGTGTCTCCTCTTTTCTGATTTTTCTTCTTTCTAATTTTAATGTTTAGAATTCAAATTTAGGGTTTTAACCTATTGGGCTATTATTAACTTAGCTTGGGCCCTAAAAGGTTAGGCCCAAAATACTGAAATTGAAACATAATTTGATAAGAGTGAACCCTAAAAGATTAGGCACCTCCTTCCTTCCTCCAGAGCGCCTCTGCGCCTCCGCGCCTCCAAGCGGCCTGAGGCGGGCGGCGAGGCCTGGCCTACGCCCAGAATTTGCAGAGAGAGGCGGCCGCCCCAGGGCGTTTTCCGGCCGCCTCGCCTTGAGGCGCACCTCAAGGCGGCCGCCTCTGGCGATTTTTACAACAGTGTTATTCAACAACTTTCTTGGTATTTTCCAAACAAAGCGTAAAGAATCTACTAGGATTCATTTTTCTTGGAATCATTTTTCATAGGAATCACATTCCCAATTCACTTTATTTTCCTACCAAACAAATGAGCCCCTAAAGATTATATCCTTTTCTAAATTTTAGCAGCATACCTGTAAGAAAGTAACAAACTGTCTTTTATGGATAAGAAGTTGACAAGTATCCTTAGTAAACATGCACTGTACAGAGATATGGTTTAGCCGTTTAGGAAAAGGGAAAATATTTGAGAGTTTTTTAATGAAAGGGACATGTTTTGAAAGTTTCAAGCTGCTCTTTTGCTATTGTTTGATGCACTGGTTGATCACTTGCTTCCACCATTTTTCTTATTGACTGCCCTTTGTAATTACTAAGCTATTTGCATATATACTATTGGAAGTATTTATATGTGGTGACCAGCAAAAGGTTGGTCTGACTGTTATAAAGTGGTTAGCCAATTGGACAGGTATATATTAGTATATATGATATCAGTGCCTACATATCATGTTCTTTTGCATAGCCTGATAACTTGAGATCAATTGTAAATGCTTAGTATCCATTACGATGAGGAGATTAGCTAGCTCAATATCCATTACGATGAGGAGATTAGCTAGCTCAAGACTTGAGAATCAATAAACCAGTAGGATATTTGATATTGGTTTTAGACTTAGTGTTGCCCTGTTTGAGTAAGCTGTTTTGAGGACCGTCCATGTGAGATGAGCAGATGGTTATGTTGGTGTTTGCATATAGTAAGTTGCTATTCTATCTTTGCTTACAGGTTTTCAAGGGGAAGAAGATGCCTGGGCACATGGGTGTTGAACAGAGAACAGTTAAAAACGTTTGGATATACAAAATCGACCCGGCAAGGAACTTGTTGTGGGTGAGAGGCCAGGTACTGTTGTCTCTCCCTTCTCCATCCAAAGTTGGAAGCAGCTGATGAGTTATAGGCTATAGCTTGTTATGCTATTTTTATCTTTGTTCGTATATTATACTATCTTGAATATATGTCCTATTTTTCAGGTCCCAGGCGTGACGGAAATTTTGTTTTCCTAAAAGATGCTGTGTACAAGAAGCCAGACATCTCTTTGCTTCCATTTCCTACTTATTTTGCACCGGAAGATGAGGACCCAACACAATTGGAACCTATAGTAGCTGATTATGGTGATATAGACCCCTTCATGGCAGCAGATTGAAGGCAAGCTTTGCTGCTGTATGTGATTTTTCAATTTGCTTTGGACTTTTGAGGAAGTAGAGCAAGCATCAGTTAAGAGGGCCGATTTGAAACGGTTGTTTTATGATGAATATGACGTTAAAATAGGAGATCTAAGGGTTGTGATGGTTGTATTAGAACTCAATCTTCGATTATCTTGTTTTTCAAGTTACTCTAATAAATACATGATGTTTAGGCAAAATTAGTGATTGTTTCCAATCTTCATCCCATTTCCTTCCAACTTAGATCATTGTCATAGCTTGATTATGTACAAATTACTGTATTGTATTTCCCCTTAATTTCTTGAAATTATATTTTTTCTAGTAAGAATCTCGAATTATTTTGCATTTTAGTTTGGTTTCTGGAATAAGAGTGACTCAGTTAGAAACTATACATGGTTTATGAGGGGGGAATTGTTTACTTGTTGATGGAGATCGAAAAGAAATACTCCCTCCATCCCGCTTAAAATGTCCCATTTTTTTGGACACGGGTATTTAGGAGAAATGTATAAAGTAGTTAAAATGTTAAAAAGTGGGTAGGGTTCATACTTTTGAAGGGATAATTATTTCCTAAAATGGAATGAGACATTTGTAATGGGACAACCCAAAAAGGAAAGTGAGACATTTTAAATGGGACAGATGGAGTAGTTATTAGATGAATGAGTGTGGTGGGATGGAAGATAATTAAGATCTATGCATCGCTATCATTATAAGGTAGGTAAGGTAAGTAGTAGTAATGAATAATGAATGGAATTATGATATGATATGTGATAAATCAGTATGCTAGGCCGAGGGAGAATGGGACGGTGGTGGGCAGCAGCCAAAGGTCTCCCTATAGGAAGGGCCCAACACTACTACAAAACCACTTTTCTGCACGCTAACAAAAGCGTGGTGTAAATCGCTGGTCTATGGTGGGTATAGTGGGTATAGACTACGCTAAAAAGCGTAGTGTATGTGCGTGTTTTTAATAAAAGCGTAGTCTATGTCATAAATTTTAAAAAAAAAAAAAAAAAAAAAAAAAAAGGTGAGATTGAACTCACGACGTGTGAGTTTATTAACATATCACTTAACCATTTTCACCAACAATTCAATATCTACCATACACGGACTTTATTTATATTTATATTATAAGTAGAACACGAATTTACAATATTTGCCCTCATTTATTTCGGACTTGAAGCGCTCCCGCCTCTTCACTCCCACCCCGCGATGATACACTACTCTTTTCTCCTTGCCGCTCGTTGTTCCATCACCGTCGCCATCCAGCACTCCTCCATTCTCTTCCGCCGTCGCCGCCGCCGCCAGCTCGGTGAGTTCTCTTTCTTCTCGTATGCAATTTTGTCTTTTAGAGATCTGAGACGGAGAATGAGAACAGAGAGGGTTTGTCTTTCTTCCTTTTGTTTAAATATTACGAGTTCTATCACGATTTGGCAAGGTTGCTTTTATTATTGTTATCGTATAATAATCTATCATGGAGTATTTGCTACCAAGGTATAGAATTAACACTTATTTTGCACATACCTTCCTCTTACGCATGCTGACTTTTTTCCCACTGATATTACGAAAGATAACTCCGAAAGATGGGAAGCCGGATTGATTTGCTGTGGGGAGAAGTGAGGCGCTAGGGTTTCAGCCACATCAACCACGGTCTCCTGGGAGTCGCGATAGGATTCCGAGTTGTTGCCCAAAATCAATTGGGATTGCTGCGTGTGCTAAGAACTGATATCATCCTTATCTCTTGAGACTGGACTCTGAGACCATCAATGACAAAGGCTTGCTTGCTGTGGCAAAAGATGTTCTACATTGAAAGTTCTTAAACTAAAATGCCTAAATATTACCGATGAGGCTCTACAAGCTGTTGGTATTTATTGTTCATTGTTGGAGGTTTTGGCTTTATACAGCTTCCAGAAATTCACAGACAGGTTATCTTTCCTCTCTGGATTATTGTCAGTTCACATCTGTGGAATTCTCTACTTCAGAAGTTTGAATCATTTAATTAAATAAACTCAAAATCAATTATGTTTTAAACAATATACAGAAGCTCTGGATGTACATCCATCTTGTCAATAGTCCTAGCACTTTGAAGTTAATTAATAATAAGCATGGAAGAAATAGTTTCAATACAATTATGTATTTAGGCATGATTGACAGCTTCCACACTCTTAACACTCCTTTACTTTGTCATGTCTAATGTCTGATAAAATTATGATGCTATCCAAGATTGTGATTGTGTTATCTTATTTTACAATGCTTATAATCTTAAATTCGTTGTGAAATACAAATTTCTTACATATATTTTTATTTGGTTCAGACAGTAGATTGCTCAGTGAATAGCTGGGCCTCGTAAAATAAGTATCTAGATTACTGAATTGTTACTCCTCTTGGCTTATTGAAAGGATTAATCTTGATTTTCCTCATTTTGTGTAGCCTTCTGAGACTTAAGTATTTTCCCTTGATAAACTTTGTGGATCGCTTTTGTTTTCTCTAGCATGAATTCAAAAGTTTTACAAGAGCAAAAGCTTCTCCTAGTTCCTCTTATAGAAATTGTGGAGTGAATCATTTAGTTCTCTTCAGAGCTTGATAGGAAGCTTATATTTGTCTTGCTTATGTGTATATCAAAATCTTGTAGTTTTTGGGTGTAATCTGATTGGCAAACATATGTTTTCTGCTATATCAAAATAGCTTGTTGCTGTTGTCATGTTTTAGACAACTCGCAAGTCGCAACTAGGTGAAAGGTTTTGCCTGCAGTACTTAGTAGAATTGATGCAAATCTATAGTTCATTCAGTTTTTGTCAAAGTAGTATCTCATGCCAACCTTGACGTTCAAATAAGAGAGCTAGTTCCCTCATCTAATCCAATATGTAACCATACATCTCAAGTCCTGATTCTTGAACTGCTTTCCTGATACTATATTACTATTGTTGTGCCTAGTCAACATAAGTGACCATCCAACTGACCCAAATGCTTTAACAAACAAGGCAGAGGTAACATGAAAGTTGACAACCTAAGCAGAGATGTTATGGGGCATACGTGACAGTATTTGGTTCAGGTTTCCTGTCCGAGTTCTTGCTTATATGTTTGACAGCGTAGGCAGACCATGTTTTGCCCTTGGTTGATGAATGTAAGAGGTTCTAGTAAAACTTAAGAAGTTGAAAGACAATCTCAATTGAATCTACTCTAAACTTGCTTGAGTTTTCTATTTTATTTTATTTTTCTCTTTTTGGGGGGATGGGTGGATTAAAATCTGCTTGATTTCATATTCTTGTGGCAAAGAAAACTGTTATAATGAATTTTTTCTGTATTCAGTTGGATGACTGTGCTCTGGATGAAGTTATGAAGAAGCTTTTCAAGAACTACAAGAAGTGGTGCAAGTATTTGGATCGCAAAAGTAGCCTCTGGTAAGAATCTAATCCAAAAGACTGTCGTCCATGCAATGCTAGTCGTCTATGCAATGCTACTCTTTCTATCAAATTGGTCTGATTATGTTGTCCTTGGATTTTAAACAACATAAGAATTTGGGCATATAGTCTAGTTTGCCAATGAATATTTGCTAATGGAGTCTAAAGTAGAAACGTACTATGCTGTTAAGTAGTTGTGTAAATGATAATTCACACAGGTTTAGGCATCTGTTCTTGAAAAGTGTGATTAGAGCTTGTCTTTATGAAAAATTAATGCTGAAAAGATGCAATTTTAAATAAGGAAACAGTAAAATTTGATCATAGCATTCAGATTTTGCAACATTCCCTTTCTAGCAGGTTGGTTAGGATCAGTCATTTGACCTTGTTTAGGTGGATTGATGGTGAAAAAGTGCTGTGGTTTACCACACTCTTGAATCTAAAAAATATCAGCTAGTTTCTTCTTTGGATGTTTCTTCTCCAAAGATTATTACCTGTCACAATTTTATCATACATTTAGTAAAGAATGCTGTTACAGACCCTGAAACTTCCTGTTGTCTTATGATAAGTGCATGATCTCCCTGGCATTTTCTAATACCCATTCTTTTCACGGGTTTTAAGTTGGCCAAACCATGCTTGTCCTTTTTTTAAGTCAGAGTTCCTCACTCAATCAACAAAACTTTATTGATTTTGCTGAATTTTCAATTTTCTGGTATCTTTAAGTTGCAGCCTAACTGGTTGTATGCTATAAGTTCTGCTGATTTCTGGAAATCATAAGCATCCTGCTAATATTTTGGAATTTACATTAACTGCTGCATTCATCTAGCCTTCACACGTGCTCTTTGCTGCTGTTTTCAGTGATTTATATTAATTCGCTGCATTTTCATCCGCTTTATTTCGGATTATCTCGATTTCCCTTTGCACATGTTCTTGTTTTTCCGAATCCGTTACATTTGCTCTCTGAAATTTGGAAATCTCACGCACTTGTGCAGAAGTCCGTAATATCTCTTGATCCGGGTACTCTAAGTCTTGGTTTTCAAGTGCGATTTAATTTTTTCGATGGTGTGTTTCTTGGAGGTCCGATATCTTGAGTATAAATGAGTACAAATTAAGATGCAAGTTTCATGTAAGGTTTTTCCAAAGGACTTGAGCATTTCAACTTTATTTTTATAGATCGATCGAGTTCTGAAAGCAAAACAAAAGGAAGGGCAATTTGGAATTGTGATGTTATTCTTGCATTGCCATGAACATAATGTTTGAGCATTCTTCGATCATTGTGTATTGTCTTTGAAATGTGTGTATTTGTGGTAGTATCTAATTACTATTAATTGTTGAAGGCAATTTTATATTTAATGCAAAATTGGAGAAAATAGGAAGAAACCAACTTGGAAATTGTAAAGGTATTTTCATTTATCAAATCACATTTGTTTTATGTTGGATTCATATACATCTACATGTTGCTAATATTTGATATTTTAAAAGTGTCGAAGACAACCCGATTCCAAGCAATGCGGGTTCTTTGTACTCTGACTCATGAAAGATATAATTGAAGAAGTTATGAAGAGTGGTTCCTTTACGCTCACATGTAAGATAAACATTTCATTTCTTTAATATAATCATTTTTTCATACAAGAGTGCTAATATTCTATTTTTGAATTGTTAATAGTTTAAATCGGTCTTACTCTCAAGAGGACATTGATGAAGTTCGCGTTGAATGGACAAATTTCACGCTTCTTCATATAGTCTTGGATGTTTTAGTTGTAAGTTATTGATATTTTGAATTATTTTGTCTTTGTGATATGGAGATCTTGTCTTATTGTTTTGTTATGTGATGTCATAGTATTTTGTATAGTGATTTTGTAGTGTAATGAAAACATGAAAATGTTGTATCGTAGTCATGAGTATATTTTAATCTCGTTTGCTTGCGTTATTAATTATGCACGGGTTGTAATAGAAAAGCGTGTAAATTTGGCATTAAAACCGTAGTTAATACATATAGACTACGCGTAAGCAAACAACAGAGTGTGAAATTTTGTGTGGTGGTATGACGGGCTCCTAACTTTTGTGTGATGCTCGGTATGGACTGATCCTACTTTGTGTGTTCCTAGTCATAGTGGGTATAGACTACGATAAAAACGTAGTGTATGTGCGCTATTTTTCTCTACGTAGTCTATCTTGATTTTTCTAGTAGTGCTGAACCGTGTGGCTCGAACTTCGAGATGACAGCATAGCCTTTCCAGTTGACCCTCTTACCAGTGGTGTTGCTGGGGCCACGGTTGTTGTACTCCGTGAGGCGGTGTCGAGGCAAGGTGCCCCTCAGGAGCCGACCCCTGGGCCGATGAAGTCGGTGACATGACCAAGGTCACTCACGAGGTAGGTGGGGATGTCCGTACATGCGGGCCCAACTTCTGAGGATGATCCTACAGCTTACGTCCCGGTCCTCCCTCCTCGTGCGGTCACCGTGTTCTACTTCTCCATGGGCTTGCACACTATGATGAGGCAGTTTTGCAAGATCACCGAGAAGTCTTCGAAGATGAAGTCCATGGTGCCCGATACCAACCAGTTGCGGTAGAACTGCTTGGTTCTGCATGTACAACATGGTGGTACCCATCCATTCTACAATTGAAGAAGGCTGAGATGCCCGACTGCATACGCATTGCCACCGCCTGGTGTCCCTACGGCCCAATGGTGTTTTGGAATCCCATAGACTTGCAAGTGAAGTTGTCGTCGATGGCACCTGCACCCAACCCATTCTATTCATCACATGAACAAGCAAGTTCATGTCAACTATCTACATATAATATCTACTGACTGAATGAGGATGTCTTGAATGTGGAAACGTCATATGTGAAGCACTTATTTTCGGTGACTATGGTAATTCCTTAGATCGTCCCCATACATGTAGATGTTGATTAGATCCTTGATGATAATAATATACTGATCGTACACTCCGTCCTTGACTTATATGATGTGCCTCCCCCGTGATGGGAAAATTTAATTTACCCGTGCTCCTAAGGATCTATTTTGGATGTTCACTATATATTGATTATATTCATAACATGCTCCTATATAATTAATTTCTATACATACGGGTTTTCTCATGTTTACTTGTAAATTTCTGACAAATCTGATCAGTGGTTAATTCCAACTTTGATCTTCTGGATTGTGTTCCGTATAGGGGTGTTAACAAACCAAACTGTTCGTGAGCTATTTGGAGCTCGACTCGAAATAAGCTTATTAGAAATTCGTTCGTTTTGCAAACTAGCCGAACTCGAACCTCGAACATAGCTCTATAGGACTTTTGAGCCAAGCTCGAGCTTAGGGATATTCGGTTCGCGAGTTTGCAAAAATGTTCGGTTCGAACTCAAATGACCCAGTTCGCAAACAAGTTCACGAACATGTGAAATGATAATTTTGTTTATAAATTTAAATAATTAAAACTAATAATATTATGAAATATATTTTTATTGATAATTAATAAAATAAATTAATAATAATATAATTATAGTTTTAATAATAATAAATTATAAAATTTAATAATTCGAGCTTGAGCTCGAGCAAAGTCGAACACGAGCAGAGTTCGATCTCTAGTTCAAAAATATCTCATAAACAAGTAGTTATTGAACCGAACTCGAGCTGCTCGCGAACTCAAAAAATTTACAACAAATCGAACTCGAGCTTAATTTAAAACTCGAATTCGAACTCGAGACGAGTAAAATTTAAACAAGCTGAGCTCGAGCTTGGTAGTGTTCGGCTCGGTTCGATTCGTATGCATGCCTAATCTCAGATGTATGATCTCCAATACTGAGTGAGAGTAGTCTATAAAGACACCTAAAATTTTTGCTCCCTTTGTGCGTATATGTGATTTTCGAAAATCACAACTGAGGATATATGATATGGTTTTTCTCATACCATATATTTATAATGAGATGGAGTTCTGACACATCTAATAAATACAATAATTATCTTTTTCCCTGAAGATAATTTCTATTTAGAATAATTATCTCTTAATATCGATATTATCTATCTAGACTATGAGATGTATTAAATAAATAATACAATAATCAGAACATAATCCCAGTGGGATTTCTAGGGGGTAGCCGAAAAATTACATAGGTAAGAGGTCTTGGTGGCCCAGCCCAATGATCAAATATAAATAATAAAGATGAGCCTATAATAAATTAGTTATCTTATGTTCAGTCCAGAACATAAATTAATTCATAAATATTTATTCATTTCATTAGAGAATAAATGATGACTTACCCCTTTATTACTGAAGTTGAGTCGGGCTTGTACTTAGACTTACGAATTCTCATATTTAAGGTATCGCACGTCCATTAATTATTTATAGCACTCTAACTGCTTAAAATAATTTATATCTTTAATTCCTTAATTAGTACCACTCAACTTTATTAATGTACTTGAACTAACTCAACATGCATGGTTTATCAGCACGCTGGACTCCCGTCTTTTGTCAGCTTTGGTCACTTGAGTCAGTATGATACTTTCAGCAGACATAGATAAATAGTCAGCTTTGATCTTTCATCAGCCAACTTTGACTTGATATAGCCACCATTGAATATTTGTCACCAAATTTGACTATCGATAGGCAGCTTTGACTCCATGACGCTAGTTTTGACTCTTGATAGCCAGCTTTGACTTCTGCCGGGACAATCGACTGCCTTATATGACACTAAGTCATATCCTGACTCATCCATCTCTTTCAGCACTGGGTCTCAATCTCCGATCTTCAGCCTTCGATTTTCCGACGTTAGTCTTCAGTCTTGGACTTTACTCCAGTAGCTCTATTCATCAACATCGCTATACTTCAGTTTTTCAGACATCAGTTGGCCTTCTGTCAGTCTTCAGCTCTTCAGTCTATGATCCTTCAGATGATACTGATACTCTTATCAATATGGTTGACTTCAGTACTGCTTGAACTCTTTCAGTCTTTGGCCTGTCCAAGCTGGTAGTTCTACTGCTGAAAACTATAACATAAACGTCTAACTGTAGAACAAGTCAGTAGCATTAGTTACATCAGTAAGACAATCATCAAATATTTTGGGATCTAATCAAATCAAACAGTTAAGATTAACTTAGGGATTTTTCCAACATAGCATGATCCTATATAATTAATTGCAATGCATAGAGATTTTTCTCGTATTATCTATGATTTTTTGGCAAATCTGATCATTGGTTGACTCCAGCTTTGATCTTCTGGACTGTACTCTGGATGCCTAATCTCCAATACTGAGTGAGAGTGGTCTATGAAGAATACCTAAAATTTTGGCCCCTTTGTGCGTATATCTGAATTCAAAAATCACAACTGATGATAGATGATTTGATTTTCTCCTACTATATATTTGTAGTGTTCTCTCTAGAATCCTAATGAGATATGACTCTAGAACATCTAATAAATATAATAATTATCTCTTAATATCTTTTGATATCAGATGATAATATCTAGACTATGAAATATATTAAATAAATAATATAATAATTAGAACAGAATCCTAGTGGAATTCATATGGGGTGACTGAAAATTACATAGGTAAGAGGTCTTGGTGGGTCAACACAAAGATCAAATACAAAGAATAAAAATGAGTCTAAAATAAATAAATTATCTTATATTCAGCCTATAACATAAATTAATTCATAAACATTTATACATTCTATTAGAAAATAAATGCTGACTTACCCATTTATTATCGAAGTTGAGTCGACTTGTACTTAGACTTATAAATCCCCGTACTTAGATATCATACATCCATTAGTTATTTATAGCACTCTGACTACTTAAAATATTTAATCTCTTTAATTCCTAAAGTAATACTGCTCAACTTTATTATTGTACTTGAGCTAACTCAACGGTTTAGTATAATAAACCTTTTGAGCTCATTAAGGGGACATCAATATCCTAAACGGATATGGTGACTCGATACATGTAACCAGCATGACATACAAGCACCGCCACCACCTAAGATGCAGAGAATATTGGGTTATCCCATGTAACCATCACCCATAACAAGTCAAAGTGATGGTCAGTAACTCATAATCACCTTAAACATTATTGTTCCGACCTAGTTGTTCTTCTAAGTCGCTCGCAAATTGTAGGAGGTCCTTATAGAGCGGTAAGGTCGACCCAAGTCGAATCTCTCGAGAAAGGCTTAACAGGGCTATGGTTCTAAGTCAAACATAAAAACAGAAAAGAAATACTAACGTCCTAAAATAAGGGGGTCTGTCACGTGCGCGACTTTGACGATTCGCTCCATTCTCCCTCGTCTGAACTCCGAATTGCAACCGTTTGCGCCTACCAACTCCTATCGAGATGCTATTAGATATAATTCAACTCTTGGAAGATCTATTTTATCCTATTTAATGTCATTTTTCTACAAAACATTGAAAAAAATGAAATAAATCTGAATCAATAAATACTAATCAAAATAACGGCATAAATATGACAAACCACGGGAAATGGCATGCATAAAAATACCAAGAATAAGCACAAAATCATACTAAACAACTCTTCCACACTTAAACATTTGCTTGTCCTCAAGCAAACATTATCACCACGACACGAAAAATGAAATCGAGAAAACATGCATTCAAGTGGATCATACCACGACATCACGTCATCCTAGAATTTTTAAACCGATACACTTCTCAATATGATAATGAATCAACAATTGATTGAGCATGCGGCTTAATCCAATCAAATCACAAATCTGATATACATGTACTTAATAATCGAATAGCCAACTCATATAGACTCATTGCATAAAACATCTCATTTTCAACAAACACATAATTACAAATATCAGATGTGACGACTCAAGGAGGATTATAGGACAATATTCATTAAGTCAAACCTTTGAGTTATAAACTCGAGTATCCTAATATGGTTTCTCATACTCATCACTTTTGAGCTTCCATTGGAGAAGCAACATAGTGCGAGAGGAGTAGAGCCCCTTATTCCAACCTTAAGCTCACTTATACAACCATTAACAAATTATTCCAACTCTTTTTATTTTTATTTTTATAACAAGTTTTTCATATTTTCATAATTTTTTTTCAAGATAAGACACGCAAGGAGACTATATAAGTAGCAACGACAATCAACCACACATATCACTTCATCACAATTTACTTTGACGTGCCCTACAGCTAGACCAATCATCAATAATTATCAAGCCAAGTCATGCATCGACAAGAATTACTAGAAATCAGTTCAGATGTGCATACCCAATCAAATCATGCTTACTCAACTCTACTCGTATACTAGACAATAAAGCATACTCAAATCCAAACAAAAGGTATAAAAAGGAGGACGACACTCTCAAACAAATACATGTCACATGCAAACACACAAAGGCGGCAAGCACACCTTCACACTTTAGATAAAAACCAAAAAGGTAAAATGTAGAAGTGAACTTCCCTGAAATTGGGAGAGCATGTCAACGAGGTACGGCAGTGCGACGTTCAGTGGCTTGAGTGTTCGTGATATGCAGCTCGCCACAATTCTCATCTCACTTATTAAAAACCAGAAAAGAAAAAAATTAAACAAAACAGAAAAATAAATAAACTCGTGGGTTGCCTCCCATGCAACGCTCGTTTCAATGGCACGAGCTCCACCAATGACAAACGGACTATCCATAGTCCTTTACCTTCAGGAATACCATCTCAACCAGAGCATCAGTAATAACAATGTAAGCACAAAGAACAGTCATTGTAACAAATAATAAATCAATTAAGCTCAAATCATACATCCTATTTTTCAAAGAAAAATTGATAACCTCAACTCATAGAGCGCAATACTTTGGTGAATTAGGATGTTGAAAAATCACATATGTCATCTCAATGTTTGTCCTCTCCTCATGCTCCAACTGGTTCGAAAAAATATCAGGTTGTCCATATTTAGTCTCAGCTTGATGAAACCTCGACTCTTTAATTTCATTATCTTCCCCAATTCTTCCATCGACTTCATCCTCTTCAAGGAATATGACAGAAGAAGTCTGCTCCAGTTGACTCGGCATCTCCTCCACACTTTGGTTGTGAACCAATTCTTCCACTATCCTGGCTAACTGACAGACTTGGGTCACTAAACGCTCGATAGATGCGTCCACCATCTCGAACCTTTGTTGACTCATCTGTATGAAAGACATCAGTGTGTTTTCCAATGTTGGCTTCACCGCCGACTCGCTGAATGAGTTTGATAAACGCGCATTTTACACGCTTATAATTGATATTTGAAGATGAGTTTAGTTCGCTTAATGTGCGCTTATGTATCGATTCTTAATGTTTTATCTATTTTAGAAGATATCGCTCTGGGTGTTATTTTAGTGTTTTGTAGGTTTATGTGTTGAAAATCAAGCAAGGAACGAAGCACGAACCAAATGAGCAATGCAGCGGTTTAGCGATCACCTGGCGGTCGCTGCTGGTCGCGAGGCAAAACCAGCGGCCCAGAGGAGTAGCGACCGTGACCTCGTGCACGCGAAAGAAGCCCTAGCGCCGAGAACTCACCGGACGATTTCTCGACCGCGGGATGTTAGCGACCGCTAGCCCGGCCGCGAGGTACCATGCAAGCGAAGGAGGATGAAAGCGAAGAAGGGAGATGGCTCATGGTCGAGCTAGCGATCATGAAGCGATCATGAGAGGCGGCGGACAGCGCAAATTAGGGTTTCTACCTTTTCTATAAATAGGCAAAGCCCCATGCGCCCCCATACGCCCCAGCAGCTCGCTTTCTTGCTTTTCCTCGCTTTTCCATTCTTTAGCTTTAGTCTTCATTTAGTTTAATTCTAGTATCGATTTTCCGTTGTTCTAGTTTAGTTTATTGTTTCGCTATCGATCGGAACGTTTTTGTCCGATCGCTCGCTTGTTTTCCGCTCGCTCGCTTGGGATCGGATTCAAGACCAACCATTGTTCATCCAACGCTTCCTACGGGTTTTATATATTTAATTTTCGCTTTTATGGTTAAATCGTATTTTATTCCGCTTATTATGTCCGCTAGTTTTCCGCTCTAATCCTGTGGTTTGCATGATTCGATCCTATATGTTGTGATTCTCGCTATTGTTATTTACCTTCCGCATTGATTCATGATTCATGGTGCTTATTTATATGTGTTGATTTCGATCAATCTTGATGCATATCTAGTTGCCGCTAACGACGAATCGTATTAATTGTCAATCGATCTTGAATGCATGATACTGAATAAGCCTCGAGTCGTGAATCGAGATAGGACATTCGTAGGAAGCATATTCTTAGTGATCCATTTGGAGTTGCTTATTTTCCTCAGAGGCGAATCGTGATAGGGAAAATTAGTAATCAATCGCCGCAATTGTCGAATCAAGTTGTTGGTTATATATGTGATCTTCCATCTGTCTCGGATTAAAATGGTTAGTAATAAGCGTGATAATCATACGTTGTGGATATGATTAATGCATCCCTAGGGTTAGTCTTTCTTTCTTGATATCTCATCCGTGATTTTATTGCTTTGTTTTATATTTCGCTTGGTTACCTTTGCTTTGGATTAATTTCCAAGCCTTAAACCTTTCAACCCTTTTTCTCGTGGCGGATAATGATGAATTATCGCTGAGCTAGCTTCTATGTTTTCGTGATACAATCTCACGTGGATACGATACTCGCTACCCTATACTTACACCTTTCGTGATAGAAAAGTGAGCGATCAAATTTGGCGCCGCTGTTGGGATTGTTAAGATTGCATAGGAATAATTTGACGATTCGATTTATTAATTCAAGTTATATATATTATTATTTATTTTGTCATAAATTCTCTCTTTTCTCGTGTGGTTTATGCGCACAAGATCTCGTGGACCTCACGAAATATTATTAGATCCCGAGATCGAAAGTTCTCAAGCGAGAAGAGGACGAGAGAGAGACGGGCGCAATGGCAGCCAATCCGCATAATCCGGGCATTCCTCCCGAGCAAGTTGCAGACGATGCTAGCCGACTTTGCGAGATGCAGCGTCGATGGCGAATATGGAATCATTGTCCTCGCCTCCGAGGAAAGACCTCTCAATCACATGTACCGACATCCCACCGGTCAGCCCAAGGAGGCGGTTGGGGCCCGCACGAGATGCAAATAATTTTGAGCTAAACCGACCTCGATCAAGATGGTCCAAGGAGAGCGGTTTGGGGAGGAGTCACGGAAGACCAATGCGCATCTCGAGACTTTTCGATATTTGTGACACCATCAAATGAATGGGATGCCACAAGACACGATCCGGATGCGCGTGTTCGGTTTCTCGTCACAAGAACCAAAGTAAAGATTGGTTCAAGAGTTTGGACCGAGTCAGCATCGACACTTGGGAAACTTTGCAGAAGTTTTTCAAATACTTTCCGCGCCGGCGAAAGCGAGAAGATCATCGCCAAATCTCTCATTTTTGCCAAAACCACGACGAATCATTATTCGAGGCATGGGAGAGATTCAGAGGTCTATCGAGACGATGTCCACAACATGGGTTCTCCATGAGCAACAAATCACAGCTTCTACAAAGGACCGATATGGCGATTTATGTATGGTAGATCGCGGTGGGGGCTGTTTATCGAACCGACAAGTAGACGAGGCAAGTCCGACAGTAGAGATGGTCGCCAACAGCTATCAACGGCCAACGGAGAACGCCATTGTTCAAAGCATGCTGTTGAGTGATTCAAAATATGACGATCTCATGAAGAAGTTCACTTTTTGAAGAGTCGACGAGATGCAGAACGCCACCACATCAATCGAGGAATCATCCGAATTTCCAACAACCTCCAAAGAAGCTTTGCCGCTTAGAATGGTGTAATTCAAGAGTCAAGAAGCCAAGTCTCAAGACATGATGCAGCGGTTGGTTGTAAGCAACCAACAATTGGCAACGAATCGAATTGCTCATAAGCAACACCGCGTAAGATAAATTATTTGGAGTCCACCGTGATGCAATGGGAAGATATGAAGATGTTGGAAAATCAAATTGGTCAAATAGCCGCATAAGTGAATGCACTACAAAAGACGGGCCAATTTCCGAGTAATACGGAGGTGAACCCGAAGAATCAATGCTTCGCCATCCGCACGAGGAGGGACGAGCTACCCGAGCCCCACCGAAGAAGAGGCTGAAAGCACATCGAGCGTAAACTTCGCGATCGAGCTCATGCGACCGCGAGCCCGACCGCGAGGAGTCTAGAGAAGTTCCCACAGCAGCTCGTGAGCGACCCAAATACCGCATGCCACACCGCGAACAATCGTGCAGATGCATGCCGAGAAATCAGCGCACGAGTCGGCCGCAAGCTCGCACGCCGGAGGAAGGAGTCCAAAGACGCAATGTATACCTCGCGACCTTCCCAGCCGGTCGCGAGGTCGACCGCAAGGCGCCCCGTGCTAATCGTCGCACGCACATTCCTCCGATCCTGCTTCGTCGACTTGTCAAGTCGAAATATGACGAGGAGTTTGCTCGCTTCAAAGAGGTTTTTCAAAAGTTGAGATAAATTTGCCTCTCTTTGAGTCACTGCGAAACATGCCGGATACATGAAATTTTAAAAGACGCTTGCAAGAAAGAATAAACCGGGAAATTTGAGAAAATTACCATATCCGAAGAATGCAAGGTCTTTGTCTTGCAAAGGAAGCTCCTCTCAAGCAAAAGGATCCCGGCAGCTTCACGTTAGAGTGCGAGATCACCGAGCGCATTTTTCCAAATGTTTTGTGCGACTTATGGACGAGCATCAACTGATGCCATTGAACGCTTTCAACCGGCTACACCTAGGAAAGATGAAGCCGATTTAAGATTTCACCGATGATGGCCGATCGTCACCACATATCCAAAAGGTATCGTCAAGACGTGTTGGTAAGAATTCGGGTTTTTTTCCCGCCGACTTTGTTATTTTAGATATTCCCAATTCAAACAACAACCACTAATCTTAGGTAGACCTTTTCTAGCAACCGGTCGTGCGTTGATTGATGTGCGGTGAATGAAATCTCACGCTTCGTGTCAACGATGAGGAGCTCAAGATTTCCATATCGACGCCATCAAGCAACACGACGCTGAAAAGCCAAGATTGCCGCCGATCACGACTGCCGCCGCCGCGCACGCCTGCTTAGAGAGTACTCGACCGATCGAGGAAGTCGCGAGAAGGAAGAAGTGGACTCGGTATGGAACCCGAGTGTATCGCCTGCTTGTGGGCCACTTCCATAGTCGGTGGTGGTCATCCGTGAATGCCAAGTTTAGGAGGTCCACAAGTTGAGAAAGATGTCTATTGCCACAAAACGCCGGATTGACAAGGTTAGTAATGGTCTAGCTAAAGACGTTAAATTAAGCACTTGTTGGGAGGTAACCCAACATTTTCTTTGTTTTTGTTTTTGTGTTTTGTCGTGTCTTTCGTTTCTGTTGCTTTTTGTCGTGTTTCTGTTTTTTCTTTTCGTTGTTGTGTCGGTCGATCAACGAGTTAAGCGAAGTGTTTTAATCCATGTGGCCAATGACGATAGAAATTTTTGTGAAATTTAATGATAGTGCACATGATATGTTAGAAAATGACGCATGAAACGACTTGAGATTGCTTAAACTTGCTGTTTTTCACCATTTGCTTAACCCGTGAGACTTGAGCTTCAATCAGATAAACATCTTGATACGCTTTTAATTGTGTGATATCATGCATGTGATTATCTTCTAGAACTTGCCGCTCTTCCGTGTCGAGACCGCAATATGTGTTTCAATTTGGAAATGATAAAATGTCATCTTTGTTAACCACATATTCACCCAAACACTAGCCCAATGATATATACCATTTGTCGCGTTCTTTGAGCCTTTATTAGACTTTTTCTTTCGATTAACCGGACGATAGGAGGTGAGGATGGTATGGGAATCAAAAGGGTTGAAATTTTGATGTAGTTATGACGAGAAAAGTTTCTTTTAGAAAAATACATCCGTGGTGAAGAATAGTACCTTTGTTGTGAAAGTTAAACCCTATAAGCTCTAGAAAAGAAAAGAAAAGAAAATGTTAAGTTCACTATGAGTGTTGAGCATAAAGGGTCTTTAATCAAAGTATAGGTACCTTCGTGGCATTAAACGCCGATTTAACACGCTGGGAGAGAAGAGAAAATCGACAAAGTCCATATGTGTCTAAATGTATAAATGGTGGTGCTTGGAGTATACTTGAGTCACTTAGCCATATATTATCCTACCTTAACCAATGTGCCTGCATTATAACCTATCAAAAGACCTCTTTGATCCTTATTTGAACACATTTGATGCGGTGGAGATATTAGAGAAACGGCAAGCCTATGGTAAGATGTTGCATTGCATTGATCGTTGAGTGTATACACGTTCTACATTTCTTTATGAGTTGAGTATATCCTATATTTTTACGCACATGCCGTTGTGAGGTCAATTAAATGAGTTTTTGCCGTAAATTGTTGTTTGTGTTGAGTGGACTAACGCCGCCATGTGCACTAATGTTTTTGAGCGTTGATATGTTTCGAGGCTCAGAATGGTTATCATCTTTTGCTACGCCGCTGATCTTTTGTGGTGTCTTTCTGTTTTGGTTTTGTTTGAGGACAAACAATGCTTTAAGTTTGGGGGTTTGATAAACGCGCATTTTACACGCTTATAATTGATATTTGAAGATGAGTTTAGCTCGCTTAATGCGCTTTATGTATCGATTCTTAATGTTTTATCTATTTTAGAAGATACTGCTCTTGGGTGTTATTTTAGTGTTTTGTAGGTTTATATGTTGAAAATCGAAGCAAGGAACGAAGCACGAACCAAATGAGCAATCTGTGCAGTTTCTAGCGACCAGCCTAGCGGTCGCTAGGCTGGTCGCGAGGCAAAACCAAAGGTCGGAGGAGTAGCGACCCGACCTGCTGCACGGAGCAAGCCCAAGCCACGAGAACTCACTGGATGATTTCTCGCGATCGGTGCGGAATTGCTAGCGACCGCTAGCCCGGTAGCGAGGTACCATGCGAGCGCAAGGAGGGACCGTGAGCGAAGAAGAGCGCGCGCGGGAGATGGCTCGCGGTCGAGCTAGCGACCGCGAGAAGCGATCGCGGCGAGAGGCGGCAGACGCGCAAATTAGGTTTCTACCCTTTTCTATAACAGGCAAAGCCCCATGCGCCCCATCGGACCCCATACGCCCGCAGCTCGCTTTCTTGCTTTTTCCTCGCTTTTCCATTCTTTAGCTTTAGTCTTCATTTAGTTTAATTCTAGTATTGATTTTCGTTGTTCTAGTTTAGTTTATTGTTTCGCTATCGATCGGAACGCTTTTGTCCGATCGCTTTCCGTTGTTTTCGCTCGCTCGCTGGGATCGATTCAAGACCAACCATTGTTCATCCAACGCTTTCCTACAGGTTTTATATATTTAATTTCCGCTTATGGTTAAATCGTATTTTATTCCGCTTATTATGTCTCGCTAGTTTTCCGCTCTAATCCTGTGGATTTGCATGATTCGATCATATATGTTGTGATTCCTGCTATTGTTATTTACCTTCCGTGCAATGATTCATGATTCATGGTGCTTATTTATATGTGTTGATTTCGATCAATCTTGATGCATATCTAGTTGCCGCTTAACGACGAATCAGTATTAATTGTCAATCGATCTTGAATGCATGATACTGAATAAGTTTCGAGTCGTGAATCGAGATAGGACATTCGTAGGAAGCATATTCTTAGTGATCCATTTGGAGTTGCTTATTTTCCTCTAGAGACGAATCGTGATAGGAAAATTAGTAATCAATCGCCGCAATTGTCGAATCAAGTTGTTGGTTATATATGTGATATTCCATCTTGTCTCGGATTAAAATGGTTAGTAATAAGCAGGATAATCATACGTTGTGGATAGGATTAATGCATCCCTAGGGTTAGTCTTTCTTTCTTGATATCTCATCCGTGATTTTATTGCTTTGTTTTATATTTCTGCTTGGTTACCTTTGATTTGGATTAATTTCCGAAGCCTTAAACCTTTCAACCCTTTTTCTGTGCTTGGATAATGATGAATTATCGTTGAGCTAGCTTCTATGTTTTCGTGATACAATCTCTGTGGATACGATACTTCGCTTACCCTATACTTACACCTTTTCGTGATAGAAAAGTGAGCGATCAATGAAAGCCTGCAACGTGTCCTCCAATGTCGTCTGAGCAGGATGTTGCTGGAACAAGAGGTCCTCACTGCATGAAGAACTCGGAGGATGCCTCCAGTAGGGATCATAGGATTGATGCTCATAGCGACGGATATCCCTCAAAATAATCGAACTGTGCTTCTTCTTCGTAAGAAGAATTTACCCAATACGACGAGCTTTCCTCCTCCAGGCCTTTTCGACCATATTCGTGTCGCCGGTAACCCTGCATTAACAAACACTAACTATAAAAACAAGATCACATGCACCTGTGGAAGAAAATAGTAACTAAGAAAAAGAAAAAGAAAAAGAAGTGGGAGAAAAACAAAATTTTTTTTGGAAACACGGAAAACAAAGCAACACAAAACCAAAAGCCAAAAGCCTTCCCTGGCAACGACGCCAAAATTTTTTCCGACCTAGTTGTTCTAAGTCGCTCGCAAATTGTACGAGGTCCTTATAGAGAGGTAAGGTCGATCCAAGTCGAATCTATCGAGGAAGACTTAACAGGGCTATGATTCCATGTCAAACACAAAAACAGAAAAGAAATACTAAAGTTCTAAAATAAGAGAGTCTGTCACGAAACGGACGAAAGCATGAAAGAAAATAAAGCTAGTAAAATGGATACACCTGGACAACAAGAGGAATTCACAGATACACGAAATTGGAGACGGTGTTCTAGGGTTCAAAATCTATCCTTGCTATTAATGAGCCAAGGACCGGTGCACAGTGCATAAACCACCAACGCCTCTCACCTAGCGTTCAACATAAATTAGTCTCTTGACCCTGTCAATGTTAGGCTCAAAATTAATGACAACTAGTTTCTCAACCCTGCCGCCATCAACTACGAATGATAGTTAAACACAAATGCACACGATAGCAAAAACTTATCCACATATATTAATTACTCAACAACAAATTAATCTCTCAACCCCGCTCGTTGTCAAACTTATAACTATCATAAAACTGCTCTCGCATTACTTCATAATAAAAAATAAAGCACATATTCAACCTACACTATTCTTTCGAGCCCGTGTATGAAGATCATAAAATAATCAATATACACTACAAGAATTTTGCTCATAGACCACACGTCATAGACCGCGCACATTAGTACTAAAGTGGTCTATTATGACATAAACAACGTGGGTGGTGAAACGCGTGGTCTATAACCATATTTTTAAACGGTTATAGACCACGGGCTAGAGAACCGCGTGGTCTATTAGCATTTTTTTCATATGATAGACCACGGTGCCCTTACCGCGTGGTCTATTAGCGCATAACTTTATTAACCATGACTTTTTCCACGTCGACTAAATACCACGGGCTTAGGCCGCATGGTCTTTCGCCACTTAGCCATGTGGTCTTTTAGCCCATCTTCATGCTTTAGCTAAAAATTCACTAACACCCAAACCCCTTAATTTTGGGCAAAAGTATGCGCGTCTTTTTCCTTCACTCTCTCCACGTCTTCCCTCTTTTTCCTTCTCTCGTCTTCTCTCTCCACGTAACATCACGAATCCTCATTCCTAGCAACATCGTTGTTGCCTGCCGGAGCCACCGCCACTCCTCTCTCACAAGCAATCACCGATGGCTCTGAGCTACCGATCGACCTCCTGCTCGCCGCCATCGTCGTCTGCCATTTTTCCGCCGCTTCCCATCGCCGCGTCGCCGCCTGCGCCTCACGCCGCTGCTCCACCGTGAATTTGACACACCACCGCCGCCTAAACACTCTCCGCCTCTGCATCGTCACCGCCCCTGCCCAGCTCTGCCGCCGCCGCTCAAGGCGATACGCCGTCGTCTTTCCCCTGCTTTCGTCAAGCTCGCCGCCGTCGCCCCGCTCTTATTTGTTGTCTATGAGCTTCTTATTTGTGCTGTGTATAATTGTATCGTCACCCTACATATAAGCTAAACATTGTTCGTTGATTTTATTTTTGGCGGATGTGTGATAATCCCTTTTACTAGTGTACTACGTGTTGTTTATTCCCCCTTCTCCCTCTGGTTCTTTGGGAGAATAGAGCCGCCATATATGTGGTTATTGTTGGTGGGCTTCTTATCTTGTGACCGTTGGTGTTCTCTTTCGCATTTAGCTATACCAGTCAATGGAAGAGGTTTAGCATTTCAAGTGATGATGGTTTTGAAGACCTTCTTTTGATACTTGATTTGAAGTCCTAAATTGGCAGGGAAGAAAGCATCTGCACAGGGACCTTTTTCAAATTTTTGTGAATTTTTATATGATGTTTGATACTTGAACATCAAATTATTAAAACAACATTTAATTTCATCCCATTCTGGGTGTGACACTATTATATTTTTTCTAGTATCTATTGTACATGATTTGGTAGCTCTATGATAACTCTTGTAAAAGAGTTATTATATGACCTTTTTGATCTAAACAGCCTCGGGTGTTATGTGTTCTGTTCATATGTTTGTTGATGTTTTATATATTTTGTTATGTTTTCGTGGGTGTGCGTGTCAGGATTGAGTCATGTGCTTTTTAGGGGAATTGTGTACATTTTATGCTCTATTTAATCATTTTACAAGACGCGTGGCGGAAAGAGAAAAGGAAGAAAGCGACGATCCGACGTTCACTGAGCGAAGTCGAACTCATAAGCGAAGTCGACCTCGTGAGTGAAGTCGACCTCGCGAGTGAAGTCGACCTCGTTAGTGAAGTCGACCTCGTGAGCGAAGTGGAGCCCGTAAGAATGGATGAGCTCGTACTCATGGGCAAGCTCGGACGAGCTCATAAGCGGGGCGAGGAAAAGTCGTAAGCGAAGCGGTGTGATTTGAAGTCTACTCAGTAGAGCTCGTAACCGAAGTCGAGCTCGTGCTTGTGAAATGAAGAAGTCGAGCTCGTAAGCGAAGTCGAGCTTGTGAGCGAAGTGAGGTTCGTTAGCATTTAATGGAGTGGACTAGCTCGTACTATTGGACGAGCTCGCATTCATGGACGCGCGGCGACGAGCAACGACACAGTATGGACGAGCTCGTACTCATGGGCGAGCTCGAGAAGAATGCAGCGATGAAAAAGGGAAGAACTCCATGGACTACATTGCGAAGCAAGGAGGAGATTAGCAGGAACACATCCACGTGGCAGCTGGCCACGGCAGCATAAAGGAGAAGCGATATGTTCACCGTCGTACAATGTAAAAAAGGAATAAAAATAAGAGGTTGAAGGGCTGGCAGGTGCACAGTCTGCCCCTTAAAAACAACCAGAGTCTGTTATTAAAGGACACACTTTGGGAGAGAAAATCATCTTGGGGGGGCAGAGGAATCGGAGGAGCTATCTCTTGGAGAGGAAGCCATCGGAAGAGACGACGATCCAAGAACGAGCACGTGATTCCGACGATGTGTTCTATTTTCTTTTTCTCGATTCCTCTTAGCTTTGTTATGGCATTAGTTTTTCTGAATTTTGTTGAACAGCTCGCTATGAGCTAAACCTGTATGGCTTGATCTCTCGATGAACCCCATGCTCTTGGGTTGAACTCATTACTACGCATATCTTGTTAAATTGTTATCGCTCTCTTGGGAATTATTTATCTTGCTTGTGCTTGATCACCATGGGTGAGATTTCAGCTCTATGATTTCTGGGAAGATCTTGTAGAGTGGAAAACAAGAGAGTGACGTAAGAACATGATTTAAATATTATGTGTGTGAATAGCATAGGAATATGTGTTTACCTTGCGTGGAAAATATGAATGGATTAGTAAAGGTATTCTAAGAGCAGTTCGATATAGGAATATATTGAGTGGCTTTGCAGAATATAATCTTAGATTTGAAAAAATACTAAGAATCGGAGAAGTTCATGTCATAGCGATGAGGCAACGATAACGTTGTAGCATTATTAGTACAGAGCATGGGTGGAATCGAGAGGTCAAGTCTGTTTCTCTTTCTTGCTATCAACTGTTTTTCTTGTTGTCGTGTTTGGTATTCCACCTCGCCTTGCCGTAGCTTTCTATTAGCGTAGTTTTCTAGTTGTGTTTTATATTAAAGAGCTACTGCCTGTTTAATTTCCCTTTATTGCTTTCCTATTTACACAAAGTTGTTGTCAACATGACTTATATCGCGATCCATGTGGATTCGATCTCGGAATACTTCCGTATTACTTGTTGATTACGTGCACTTGCGTATCTCATATCATATATACATTATACAAAAGACAACACTCTACTGTGTGCATTGAGTATATGGAGTGTTGTGTGTATTTGGAGTTATGTTTTGCTTCAAGAGAAATGTTGTCAGTGTATTCACGTATTTGAGAAACAAGAGATTGATGGTGATTTTGCTCAGAGTTGTGACAAATCCATTATCATTGACATTGTTAGATCAAATTAGTAGTTCAAAAGATAGCATTATCTAGGTAAGTGATATCTTTTGAACTACTAATTTGATTTACTGTAATTTTGAGGTGCTATGTAAGATAACGAACATGAATTTTAGACCCAAGTCCGCTTCTAAAGTCATGAGACGTAGCATTCAAAGGAAACCTTCAAAACCAATGAGCAAGAATCGCAAAGTGATGCGTTGAAGAAGAAAGCACGCACGAGGTGGTGAAGGTGAGATTTTGGATAAAGCTTTGCTCTAAATAGAAATTTTTGCAACATTTCCTACTTCCAGTCGCATCACGCATGGAGGAGGTGGATTTAGCGTGTTTAGAGAACAATGATCGCGTGTTTTGGTTTAATCTCGAATGAAGTGTCGACTTCTATGACATGCATCCGAGATATACATCGTGTGTGGAAGGGCACAACCTCGCATCACATGAGCTTTCAAAGGATGCTCAATCGAACTTATTTTGTATTTAAGATTCATTTAATACATTATAGTAGTCCTAATTGCAATGATGCTTTGTGCTTATTTTTACTACCGATTGTAGAAGGATTTGCAAGTGATTTTGGAATTTGAAGCAAACTGTAATTCCACATTTCAAAGGTAACTCCTTTTCGCTTTTAGCTATCTTAGTCGATTTTTATATCGTAGATTTGTCTTTTCAACTAACCATAGAATTTACGTGAGACCAAATTCGGTGGAAATTGGAGCAACCGGTGTTTTCACATATTTTATATTTGGAGGACTATCTATCTTATTTTTAAGCTTCTTCTTTCCTTTTCATTTTTATATATCTTATGTTACGATATTGTCACCTTTAAATGTCCACATTGTGGTGAGAGGTAGGTAATTCAATCTTGATTTGTACCAGCAGGTTATTTTTCCCGAGTATTGTATCTTATCTAATATCTCCGGATATTGTAATTTGGTATCCGAACTGCTGGATATTGTTGCTTGTGTTTTTCTATATATACATCATCTTATTCCATTTTTATAAATGTGCTTGGAGTGAATATGTATGCCGATGTTCTCTTGCTTTGTATTGAGTCCTATATATGAATTGCGGTGGAGTCCTCAGATATGATGTCGCACCGTATTGGAATCATATATATGATGTTGTCGCTATACTAACACCTATGTAGGTAAGTGCTATCTTTGAACTACTAATTTGATTTATTGTAATTTTGAGGTGCTATGTAAGATAACGAACATGAATTTTAGACCCAAGTCCGCTTCTAAAGTCATGAGACGTAGCATTCAAAGGAAACCTTCAAAACCAAAGAAGCAAGAATCGCCAAAGGTGATGCTAAAGTGAAGAAGCGGGGAAGAAGCACACACAGGTGGTGAATGTGAGATTTACGGATAAAGATTGTTGAATATTGTAAAGTTAATCCTTTGTATTTATGCTCACAATTGGCTATTTCATTGCAGCTTGTGGAGCCAAGAACTCTCGACCGTAGGAGCTCTTCAAGAAGACAAAGAGAACATGGCGAGTTATTCGCTTATTCTTTCCACTAGATTTTATTTTTATCTAGCCAAGCTTTGCTCTAAATAGAAATTTTTTTTTATGGTGAAGTTGATTTTTTTTTTATGAATTTTAGTAGCTAGTTAGAAAATATTTGTTGTGAAGATGGTGAATGGATATTTTTGGATAAATTTTAGTAGTTAGTTAGAAAATACTTGTAGCTAGTTAGAAAATACATGTAGATTGAGAATTTTCCGGATATAACGTTTTGAATGCTTATGAAATGTGTACCTTGATTTTGATATAAATATTATGAGAAATATTTTATATCTATTTTGGATTATTATTTTTAATTAGCAGAAACATGCATTCAAATTATGAAAACATGTATTAAATAAATAATAAAATAATAAAAATATATTATTCAGTTATAGACCACGGGGAAATGCGCGTGGTCTATTCAGTTATAGACCACGGTGAAAACCGCGTGGTCTATAATGTCATAGACCACGGGAAAATCCGCGTGGTCTATAGCTGCACGTAATAGACTACACCTTTGTAGACCACGTGGATTTTTGAAATAGACCATGGGCATTCCCCGTGGTCTATTAGCGAAATTCTTGTCGTGATATATGGATAAGAGAATTGCAAATCGTCAACACAACAATCACGATTCAAGACAAGAACAAATCCAACATTTATTTCCCTACAAAATAATAATTTATCTCATGGTAGAAATTATCTCCATAGAAATTAGATTGACATAATGGAACGAGAAAAACTTACAAATCATTCATAGATAAATTCTTCTTTCAAAAATCCGGAATCGTTCAATCCCAATATTGATCCAAGCACAATAATTAAATGGAAGGGAAAAGGAAAAGAAAAGGAAGAAAAATCGCGAGTGTGAGTGTCTCCTCTTGGAAGAGGCGGCTCTTCCCATATTTATTCAACCCTCGAAAAGTCAATTTAAAACGCCGAAAATAGGCCCAAAATACACACCCAATGCCGGACGAACAGAGCGCCGGATGCGAGCGGCTATTGGAATGAGGCAGAAGAGGTGCCCAGCACCGGACGCGCCACACGCCATCACGTCGCCCAACGCCGGATGAGCGGACAACACCGGATGTGCGAGGTGGATGTGGCGTGGAGGACGATGGGGCACGACTTGGCGAGGCGCGGCGCCGGGCGTGGAGCATCAGGTGGGCGAGGCACCGCGAGATGGAGGGTCATGGCGTCTTTGAGGCGAAGCGGCCGAGGCGACGCAGATGCGGCGAAGCGGCGGCGCGAGGCGAGGCGGGCGTGCGATGGAGTGCTGTCGCTCGAGCGCTGAGACGACGGGCGCTGGCGGAGATGAGACGTCGGACGAACATGATGCTGGGGCACGACGTGTGACGGGAGCTGGGGACGAGGATGCTAGAAGCTCGGACGGGGCGTGCGGCACTAGGCGCAGATGCTGGCGCTGGAGTGGCCAGTGCCAGACGGACACGGCGCGACGAGGTGGATGCTACGGAAGGGCGGGCGGAGTGCGGGCACGGCGCGCAGCTATGGCGTCGCGTCGACGGTGACGGGTGCTAGCACTGGGCGACGCTGGGCGAGGTGTGCGAAGGGGCGACGAGGCGCGGTGGCGGGCGACGGGATGCGGCGCCGGACGCAGCTGGGCGCACGGATGGTGGAACATCGGGGCGCACGTGCACGACTTTGACTATTCGCTCCGTTCTCCCTCGTTTGAACTCCGAATTGCGATCAGTTTGCATCTACGGACTCCTATTGAGATGATATTCAATATACTACAGCTCTTGGCATATCCATTTTATCTTATTTAATGCCGTTTTTCGACCTAACTTCGAAACAAACCAAATAAGTCTAAATTGTTAAATACTAATCAAAACAACGGCATAAATAGGACAAATCAAGGGAAACGGCATGCATAAAAATACCAAGAATAAACATAAAATCATACTAAACATTTATCGAGATTTAAATCAACGTAAAGTCATCGAGATTTAGGTTCTTCACGACAATCAGATAGAAGAACTCAACTCACTGTGATCCATTAATAATTGAAGACGTACCAGCATAGATAAGCAACCAAGTCAAGTTATGTCTCATCTATACTACAACTTAAACCAACAACTCGTCCTCAAGTTATCTCAGTTGTTATCCTTTTTATATCTCAAGTAGTTTAACCAACCATACATACTTCTGTGATCTTCTACACACTGCATAATCTAAATTTTTTATGAAATAATGAGATGCAATCAAGTAAACAATTCAGATAGGAGATCAGAATAGTGATAACAAGAAACATTATATACAAGCTCAACCAATCTGCTTTCAATAAATAAATCCAACAATTGGTCTTTGGGGTAGATGTTCAATGCTTCCTGGGTGGTCTTATACTATACGCTCCTATCATGTGCTACCATTGCATTGGGCTCTAGTCCCTTACCACTTGCCATCAGTTTCCTGTCTCCCGACTTCATCCACGATGGGAACCCGTCTAGCAGCGACTTGGTTTCATTGGAGAGGCTACTCATGTTGAAGGACTTGGATATATTTAATATGGAGGTCATGATGGCCAAAGCGTTGTCGGTCAGCTCCATCACGTTCAGCAGCCCTTTCGAGATCTCGTCCTTGATCTTCGGAGTCTCGAACTTGTTGATGCACGTCCCATGGTGCGACAGCACGACACTGAGCTATTGAGAAAATTATCGAATCCAAAAAAATGAAATTTTTGTTCCTCATGAGATTTGAACCCGAGTAAAAATTCTAATGTTTTGGATTCGGTAACTTCCTGGCTGATGCACCAACTTTCACATCGAATATAGTTGGTTTTCACGTTTTCACTTTAAAATAGTTTTTATTTGAATCTTACCTTATATATATATATATATATGTTGGATCCAATGTTCTTAAAGAACCATGCATAAGAAGTTGAAGACAACGATGCATAAAGAAAACTATCTCTTAGATAAGAACTAAAACTAATAACTAGGGCATGGTTCGATTCGTTATTTGATCCGCTCCTCCTATATATATATATATATATATATATATATGTTGGTTTAAAGAGAAATATCTCTTAGATAAGATAAAACTATAACTAGGGATGCGATTCGATTATTACCAATTAATTAACCGAAATTAAAAAAAAAATTAACCGACCAAACCGAAATTTATTCTGTAATCGAACCGAAATATATTTCGGTTAATTTGGTTAAACATAATTTTTATAAAAATAAAATAAAAATTATTCTAAACCTAAAACATGTAATAAACTTTAAAATTTGTGTGGGAGATAAATTTTTGGATGATAATTGAAATATTTTGTTCCTTTTAGTACACCAACACTGAATCATAGATCATAATCAATTTATTAATTACTTAATACATTTTATATAAAAGCTTTTAAATTGTTGTAAAAGAGCTAGTTAGTTTACATTTATTTGGTTGATTCATAATATGACTTTGAACGTGAACCATGATATACAATAGTAAATTTTAATTGATATTTTACTTGTACTCTAACTAATTTGATGGTAATATATTGGAAGTGCAGAAAATCATATTCACAATTTATTAAAAGATTGCATAATATAATAATTAGTTTCTGGTAACAGAATTGATTAGATACAGTTCCACAAGGTTTCAACAACTTAATTAACACTTATAAATGGTGATGGGTAGAGAAAAAGTAATAAGCTTAAAGGCATTGATATTTAAAATTGTAATTTTAAATAAATAAATAATTATAAATATATATATATATATATATATATATTTATGTTATCGGTTATTAGGTTAAATTTTTTTCGAACAGACTGAAAACCGAATTATCGAATTTTAATTCGGTTATAACCGAATTAACCGAAACAAATTTGATTTTTCGGTTCGGTTATTTAGTTTTCGGATATTTTGCTCACCCCTACTAATAACCACCGTTAGATTGGATAATATCGAACGGTTCATAATTATTTAATGATATAAATAGTCAAATTCCTAAATTTCTCTATTTGGATCTTTCACATTCTATTATTCGTTGTTCATGTAATTCATATTGTTGTTCACGTAATTGTAGTTCTTGTGCATGCTATCACATTCCAATTTATTGTTATATTCATGTAATTAATCATGTTGTGCATGTAATCGTAGTGATTGTGCATATGTGAACTGTCAGCGAAATGAATAAATAAAATCCCTTAATTATAGGGCTAAACGGTTACCATTAAAATCCAAAAATAATAAACGATCTATAATTAATATTGACCGTTAGATTATAAAAAATGAATGGATCACATTAGTTCTTAGTTCTAAAAAAAATTAAAGTTCTCATTTGATCCCATCCCTATATATGAGATATAATAAATAAGAATATATTACATTTATATATTTAGCCCATATCAATAGTCTAGATTGAAAGGAATTTAATTAATGATTACATATTTTATTTTCTTAAATAATTCAAATAAGAATAAATTTAGTATAAGAAAAAATATTTTCTCTGCCACCCAGAAGTAAATCTCGTTCCTTCTTGATAACTTCGTCACTTATCGAAAAAATAGAGATTTTATAATCTGCTCAATATAATGTTCCACAAATTAACCATTATATAAAACATATTTAATAAATATGTGACACACATTACACATAACACATCACAATTTATTGTTGCATTACCTACATTTTCTGTAGCACATATATAATACAAAAAATACATAAAATTAATAAATATGTGGCACACATTACACATCACACAGTATAATTTATTGTTGTACAGAAAGTGCTATGAATGTATTCTACATATATATATATAGTTTGGTTCAAATAAGAACCATTCTTATCCTAAAAACTAAGAACCAAATGAATTAGTTATGAAAGTTGATGAATCCGTTGAGAAAGTTAATGAATTCAAAATTCGAATTTTTCACCCGGTTCGAATCCCATGAGAGACTTAAAATTCTATTTTTTGGATTGATAATTTTCCCAGTGGATTCATCAACTTTCACCGTGAATTCATCGCTTTTTAGTTCTCACGTTCTCAATAAAATGGTTCTCACGTTAACCCTCATATATATATATATATATATATATATATATGGGGAGGTTATGGTGAGAAAGGTAGTAAGTGTAAGAAATGAGAATAAATCACAACCATTTATTTTTTTAAATCAACGTCCATGATTTAAAACAATCAACAAAATATTGAAAAATTACGAACAACATAATGTCAGTAAAATACGAATGAAGGGTAAAATTGGACAAAATGGTAATCTGGATCTATGGAAAGATATGAGATATCTTTCCATCTTCCGTCAAAAATCAAGGAATTAAACACATCTGGTTCCTAGGCAAGATATCTATCATATTTTGATGTTTCTCTATCATAATGTAAAATGAATGTAGCATATTCTAAATACGCATAAAATCTGTGATGATCTAACAAGCATACTTGATATTGTTATATCATATCTTATTGTTTAATGTATCATATCTTGTAAACATTGTTTCATTATTGCACATATGAAAATATAATGTCATATAAAGTTGTTTGTGTATCATATATATCATGATATAAATATAGCACATTAATAACACATTTACAACCCATTGTTCTGTTATTAGACACATGAAATTATATATCATATTTTGTTGTAGGCCCATCATTGTTCTCATTAGTATTTATAAGAAATTCTATATCATATTTTGTTTCTTGTGTATCATATCTTATTATTTGATGTATCATATCGTTATAATGCATTGTTTTACATTATCGCACGGATGAACTTCAGTATCATATATTGTTTTTGGTGTATCATACATTTATATAAATGTAGCACATAAAAACACATTTACATATCCTTAAAACTATTTATATCATATACTTTGTTAGGATTTTCATATCTTTGTACAAAATATCTTATTATTGTGTACATACCGATAAAACAACATGATGGGTGAATAAACATATGATCATCGTGTTGGTGTATATTTGTATCATATTTTGTTTTGTTGTAGCATATATTGTTAACACAAACATATTCCAAGAATTGGGTGTAGTATATATATAAAAAACCATGAACACAAATATAGTGTGACACTCTACAATGTAGAATGTGCAGCAAACTTTGTAACATATGATACGTAATAAAGCCCGATGTTCATACGATTATCATTAACAAAATAACAAAAACATCAATCTCATACCTAAACCCTCCATTATCTTCGTAATTGATTTGTGATCTTAATTTCAAAAGAGAAAATGGACGACGAACAGTGATTTTTTTCTTGCGAAAGTTAACAAAAAAAAAATCTGCTCATTAACTACCTAATCCCATAATTATAGCAACTACCTTTTTAAAATAATCTTTAATTACAAAGTTACCCTCTTAAAAATCGAATTCAGTTTAATACATTGCACACGATGTGAAAAATGTATCATACGTGTTATCTAATCTTGCACGTCGATTTCATTAAATAAAAGGCTGGATTTCATTCTTATTTCTCACATAATTATCTATTCTCATATGATCTCTCCCCTATATATATATATATATATATATATAGTTCACATAAGAATGTAAATATTGATAAGAAATAAGAATGCACCATTGAACGCATAAAGTTGTTATACTAAATGTATAAATTTGTTGCACCAAATTCGATGCAACTACGTTATATTCAATGCTACATTTTATATGTTGAATTTGGTGCAATAACTTTATATGTTTAATGTTGCATCTTATTTCTTAACAATATTTGTATTCTTACGTGATCCATCCCCTATATATAACAGAGTATGGTAAAGTTTTCTTGTATACCAATCAATAAAATGAATTCCAAATAAAGTTAATGCATTCACTTGAAAAGTTATTGAATCCAAAAATTCTGAATTTTCACCCAGTGTTTGAATCTCATGAGGGACGAAAAATCTATTTTTTTGGATTCATAAGCTTTCATTACAGATTTATCAATTTTCACATCAAATTCATAATTTTTTTTGTACTCAGGATAAAAATGATTCTCACATTAACTCTCTCTCTCTCATATATATATATATATAAGATTTGGTTCAAATAAAAACACATTCAAAAATAAGAAATGAGAACCAATTTTTATCATTGATTTTTGAAGATGGATGGTTGTGATTAAATCAAATTAGGGTATAATGGTCATTATAGAATATTACGAAAATAATTGTCCCTTAATTATAAGGATTGTGATAACTTAATCTTGAACCATTGATTAATAGCAAATTGATGATGGAGATGAATTCTTATTTCTTATTTTAAGGGGGTTTGTATTATAACTAATCCATATATATATATATATATATATATATATATATATATAGATCAAATGAGAATTACATCTTTTTTGCGCAAGCGCTATGCAAACTATGCATAAGACGTGTAAAGATGGTGCATAGAACGGTATAAAGTTGTATACAAGAAAAACTTTCTAAAATTATTTTGTTTTGCAATAATTCTAGAATGTTTTCATTGTGCACAACTTTATAAATTTTGCTCATTAACTTTTTACTTATAAGGGTTGGATCTAGTGAAAACTCGTCTTTTTTGAGATCTTAAAAATTATGCACACACCTAAACAATTGATGAATAAAATCTATAAAGTTGTGCACAACGAAAATATTATAGAATTGTTGCACAACAAAATAATTTAGAAAGTTTTCGTTGTGCACAACTTTATACAGTTATGTGCACCATCTTTACACGTTTTATGCATAGTTCGTAAAGTTTATAAAAAAGATGCAATTCTCATTTATTCACTCTATATATATATAAGAATAGGTTCAAATTATATAGTAAGATTCAAATAAGAATAATTTTTAATGTAAAAACTAAGAACAACAAAAATTCATTATGAACAAAATGAATTCATTATGATAGTTAATGCATCCGCTAAGAAAATTACTAAATCCAAAAATTCAGAATTTTCATTCAGAGTTCAAATTCTATGAAGGACAAAAATTTTATTTTTTTAGATTCATTAACTTTTTTAACAGATTCATCAATTTTCATGTTTTTACGAAAAAAATGATTCTTATATTAATTCTCCCATGTATATATATAAGAACTTTTGAAAAGAAAAGACAAATATAGTTGTTTTTGCTTGGTGGGCAGGGCCGTGAGGGCAGACGAGCATGAGCGACCATCCAGGATCCATCACTTTAGGATGTCCAAAATTTTATATATACTTTTATATTAATATAAATATTTTTCAAAAATAAAATATTCAATGTCCCAAAATTTTGTTATAAATTTTTGGGGATCCAAATTTTGTAAAAAAAATAATTCTTTTATAAATGATATATTATGTATCTTTTTAGATATATTTAATTGTATCTTCATAGTAAAAAAATATCTATTTTTATTATTTCGTCCAGAACCCATTATTTATCAGGATCGACCCATATCCACTCAAAGAGTCACGATTCCCAAATCCGAAGCCCTAGAGATAGAGAGTAGGCAATTCCGCGTCCACCCAGAGACTCACGATTCCCTCACCCTCGACTCGTTTCTTAATTCCGATCCTTTCCCAATTTATCTTTTCCTGTTTCTTCAACATTTCATCAATTACTCATCATTTTCATTTATTCATTCAGGTAGCACAATTCCAGTTAAAACTCAATAGTTGCCTCTTTTTTAGCTGATGCCACAACCTTTACCGTCCAGTTCTGCCCATGTGTTCTAATTTTAATGCTATTTGGCGGTGATGAAATTGACTTTTAGTTACCCTCAACTCACTTGTAATTTGCTGAAATGTTGCTAGTAGCTCCTTTTGCTCTTATTCTTTCCACAGTAGCTGAAAATGATGATGGATGGGTGTATTTGGCTGTTTTGTTTTCGAATATGAAACTATCATAATAATATTACTTCTGTGTTGGTACTTGGTGGGGTGGTGTCAAAAAAAGTTGGTTATTGAGTATATATAATTCATGAATGTTCCTATTAATCCAAGTATGCATTGTATATAAAAAAGATTCCTCTTTTAGTCTAGACTTTGATTTCTTGGCTGCGAATGCTGACTGCTATTTGTCCTATTCAGATTGATTGTTGCATGTTGGCGTGTTACGAACATGGATGTACTCGGAATGTTTTAGACTTCTGATTCTTCTGCGGTAGCCGGTAGCTCGTTCATATTGCCTTGAGAAGGGCAGGACTGCATAGACGAATGGTCTGAAGATGGCATCGCATCGCTCTTCCGGATATATCGACCCGGGTTGGGATCACGGTGTTGCTCAAGATGACAAAAAGAAAAAGGTTAGATGCAATTACTGTGGCAAAGTTGTTAGCGGTGGAATCTACAGACTGAAGCAACACCTTGCCCGGCTTTCTGGTGAAGTAACTTATTGTGATAAGGCTCCAGAAGTGGTGCGTCTCAAAATGAGGGAAAACTTAGAGGGGTCTCGTGTTGGTAAGAAATGCAGGCAAAATGAGTATGAGGAACACTCCTATTTGAACTTCAGTGCTGCTGATGATTTGGAGGAGGAAGAACACTTCGGATGTAGGAAAAAAGGTAAGCAATTGTCAGTTGACAAGGATTTAGCAGTATATATGACTCCACTTCGTTCTTTAGGATATGTTGATCCTGGTTGGGAGCATGGTATACCTCAGGATGACAGGAAGAAGAAGGTGAAATGTAATTACTGTGAGAAGATTGTGAGTGGAGGTATCAACCGGTTTAAGCAACATCTAGCTAGGATACCCGGTGAAGTTGCTCCTTGTAAGAATGCACCAGAGGAAGTTTATCTGAAAATAAAAGAAAACATGCGATGGCACCGTACAGGTAGGAGGCACAGACGACCTGACACTAAGGAGATATCTACTTTTACATGGACTCAGAAAATGAAGAGGAAGAGCAGGAAGAGGAAGCTGTACACCCAATGGGTAATGATAAACTTATACTTGGTGATAGAAGATTCGATAGAGATTTCAAGAGGACTTCCAAGGGGTTGTCTGCCTGTAATGTATCTGATCTGATACCAAAAAGACCAAGGTATGATGCTAATGTTCTCAAGCCACCACAAACTCAACCGCCACCAGGTGGAAAGCTAGTAAAAATGGGTTCATCCAAGAGGTCCCGGAGAGAAGTCATTTCTGCAATATGCAAGTTTTTCTACCATGCTGGAGTGCCTTCTCAAGCAGCCAACTCCTCTTATTTTCATAAAATGCTAGAGTTGGTTGGTCAGTACGGCTCAGATTTGATAGGACCATCTAGCAATTTGTTATCAGGGTGGTTTCTACAAGATGAAATACTGACGATCAAAAACTACCTTGAGGAGTACAAATCTTCTTGGGCAGTTACAGGGTGTTCCATATTAGCAGATAGTTGGAGAAACTCCCAAAGCAGGACATTGATCAACATTTTGGTATCCTGCCCTCGTGGAGTGTATTTTGTTTGCTCAGTTGATGCCACAGGTCTAGTTGATGATGCAACCTATTTGTATAAATTGCTTGACAAAGTGGTAGAAGAGATGGGGGAGGAAAATGTGGTGCAGGTAACCAACCTCCTACTGTATCGCATGGTTGTATATCATAGTGCTTCTGCATGAGTATGGTAAGGTTTTCTTGTATACCAATTGACTAATAGCAACTTTGGATGTAGGTAATCACTCACAGTACACCCAGTTATCAAGCTGCTGGGAAGATGCTTGAGGAGAGAAGGAGAAATTTATTTTGGACACCTTGTGCCACCTATTGTATTGATCAGATGCTCGAAAATTTTATGAAACTAAACCGGGTCCGGGACTGTATAGAGAAAGGGCAAAAAATTACAAAGTTCATTTACAATAAGATTTGGGTGTTAAATTTAATGAAAAAAGAATTTACTGGAGGTGAGGAACTTCTGAGGCTGTCTGCCACTCAGTCTGCTTCAAGTTTCACTACATTGCAAAGTCTGCTTGACCACAGGGTTGATCTAAGAAAAATGTTTCAGTCAAACAAATGGCTTTCATCTAGATATTCTAAATTTGACGAAGGTAAAGAGGTGAAGAATATTGTGATGGATTCCTCATTTTGGAGGAAGTTACAGTATGTCAGAAGATCAGTGAACCCGATACTTGATGTCCTTCAAAAGATCAACAGTGATGAGAGCCTCTCGATGCCATTCATCTACAATGATATGTACAGGGAGAAGCTTGCTATAAAAATCAATCACAGTGATGATGCACGTAAATATGAACCTTTTTGGAGTGTTATCGACAATCACTGGAATTTGTTGTTTCACCATCCTCTCTGTCTGGCTGCTTACTTCCTGAATCCTTCATACCGGTATCGGCCAGACTTTATCCTGGTAGGAGACTGTTGTCCTTTCTGGAAAAGTTTGTCCAAAGCAATCAAAAGTTAATTTTGTTTTAAGTTTCTAGTTTTTGCTAGTGTGATAATATCAGTGTCATCTTTTAGCATTCTGATGTCGTACGTGGTCTGAATGCTTGCATTGTGAAATTAGAACCAGACAGTGCTAGAAGAATTTCAGCATCTATGCAGGTGAAGGTTTTCTTGGTTTATCTGTTGTTCCTGTTTCCGAATCAAGTGATTTCAAATTGTGTATTTGCATGTTTTCCCCAAGCATTTGTTATTCATATGTCGTATTTCAGATTTCCGATTTTGCCTCTGCAAAAGCTGATTTTGGAACTGACTTGGCAATTAGTACCAGATCAGAGCTTGATCCAGGTTATACCATCAAAATACTCGAACCAAACTACTCCTACAATCTATGATTTACACTGAGAGCAATCTCCTTTTCTCTAGCTGCCTGGTGGCAACAACATGGGATTAATTGTTTAGAGTTGCAACGAATTGCTGTACGCATACTGAGTCAAAGTTGCTCATCTTTTGGGTGTGAGCATAATTGGAGTGTACATGATGAGATGCGCAGACATAGACAAAACCGGTTATCACAGAAGAGATTGAACGAAGCAATCTATGTTCACTATAATTTGAGACTAAGAGAACGCCAGATGAGGAAAAGGTCCAGTAACTCAATATCCCTCGACAGTTTTCTGCAAGAAGATTTATTGTACGACTGGATCATGGAGACAGAGACACAAACCTTGAAAGAAGATGAGGTACTACTTGGGCACGTTCTGAGGTCTTCTTTGATGGTTTTCTTATTAGACTCTCTAGTGTAGTGCCTATGAGTGTGACTTGGGTAAAAAATTCAAAATGCATGTTTACATCCAGTAAAGAGTCAACTTTAAATGTGTTACTTTCAGCCCATATTGTTAGGATCATGATTGCTCTATGTTGTCAAATAACAAACTGGAATGATGAATACTGCCTCATCCTTTCTTTGAATTTCTTTTTTCTTATGCAAGGAAGCAAGAAGTATTCCATTTAGGAAAAGTCCATTTTATTATTAGAAAGGCTGATAAACGTGTCATGTGCTATGCCGAATGTCAGTTACTTTATTCATGATTCCTTATCTTCTCGGAGCAATTCTTACTTGCACTTATGTGGTAGTTGCTGATAGTGATAACAATTCACTTTCCTTTTGTTTTCTTACATAAGTAACTTAGATCACATTATGGAATGCTTCTGAAAATTTCGATTATTTTTTGTTGTTGTTGTGGCTATGATTAAACTCATTTACATCTTGGTCTTGGAGTGAGAAAAAATAGGCTGTTAAGTTGATACTGCTGCATAGATTTATTTCTTCTTCATATTGGTGCCTGTCAGTGGAGTTGTCAACATTGATATTCTTACTGTAATGAAACTTTGCAGGAAATCCTTTATAGTGAAATGGAACATGGGGATGGATATGAAAATGATCTGCACGAGTTCGAGGATGGACATGGAGATTCCAGAAAAGGATCAATGAAAATGGTGGTAGCAGATGTGGTAGAGCCTCTGGATGCTGATAACAGTGCTCAGAACGATGCAGCTTCAGGCGACGATCAAGATCTCGACTTCATTGATGATGATATGACTGAGTAGTCACGACAGATATAGGTCTATAAGATCTAATGGGGTGTAAAATTTAATAGGGTCATGATTTTGTTGTTGTACTACACTGTAATTTGTTGTCCCGTACATATGATATTGTGTTGCCCTGCCCAGTTCATATGATATTGTGTTGCGCTGCCCAGTTTTGTAAATTCATAAAAGTAACCTAATTGTTTCAGCTCTACTAGTCTTGCAACGTTTGTTTTTTGAATTTAAAACGATATCGGTCTTTGAATTGTAAAAAATCAGTAATTTGAATGAGAATACATCTAAGTTTTACATACACTTAACAAAATAATGTCTGAAATTGAACATATTATCCTTTTTAATCAAGGGACACCAGGAACTCTCTTTTTCTGATTACTTAATAGACTTTCTTTAACTTGAGCCAAAATGTAGCGACAAATCACCCTCTCTCGAGCGATCGATAGGAAACAAGTCATTTTTCGCCCTAAGTCAGCGTAATCAAGTATATACTATCCAATTGCACGCTTAGTTATATTTCATATATATCATGGGTCGAGTTCTAGGGTTCCACCGTATCCCTGTATGGGATGGGCCGAAAGCGGGCGTGGCGGTCGGCTCGACTCAGAGGAACTTTTTGAAGTTGTGGGAATACCGATCCCGGAGGATGCGTGGTGGTGTCCGCATCCGGATATAGGGCGGCGGTCCTCGGGGTTTATTACCGCTTATGTAGATAGTTCGAGGGCGGGTCTTGTACCCTCCGCCCCGCTTATCTTAGCCTTCAAGAGTATTTCCGCATCCCTATTTGTCAATCGACCTCGAATTCCATTAGGTCGCTAAGGGCCGGGGCTCTTGTTACGGCATTGCCGGCGAGTTGTCCTTCGAGGTACCGGCGCGCTTTTTAGCGTGAAGACCATAGGAGGGGTGTACCATTTGTCACCCGGCTGAAATTTAAAGTGAAATTCCCTCTGGTGTCCCATCATGTAATAGGTATTTTTTTCGGTGAGGCGGCCGAGGGCACGAGGTACGGGTATCGATGCGGTGGCGGACCAAAATCAAGCCCTCGGCCCATATGGAGGAGGTGTTGTGCAGCTTGGTGAGATTTTATCCATAAGTTACACCGAGACGACCAAAGCCGAAATGAGTGTTTACTGCCTAAAGTCGCCGATCGGGTCTGACGGGGTGAGGGCATCCCCATCTTTTAGTCCTTATACGTCCGATTTTGGCTGTTAATGTGTCTTCTTCCGTGATGCAGTGAGGTCGACCGGGCAAGAGCGGAGCCACGATCGCCGAGCAAGGAGAAGCTGCAAGAAGAAGTCAAGCGGCCGGACCTACTAGGGGTCCAAGAAGGTCGACATCATGGGCCACCGACGAGTGGGCCTCAAAGTGGTCCAGCCCAAGATCGGAGTCTCGGCCTCGTGGTCGCTGAGTACGGGTACCGCCTAAGTTTGGCCGCACCTCCCCGAGGTACAAAGGTTCTTTCATATTTAGATTTGTTCGCTGGCGATCCGTTATTAACTTGTCTTCGCTTTTTCGAGGTGGAGCTCGGTGACGGGGCCTGCTGCTGTTGCTGGGGAGTGCAGTCACGCCGCTTGCTACCGAGCTCGGCCCAGATGAGGCGCTGAGCGGAGCTACGCGCGCGAGCCGGAGGCGGACCGCCGTGGCCGAGCCGCGAGGCGAGGCCGCCAGGCCGCTGAGGCCGAGAGGCCGCCGCCGAGGCCGCCCGAAAAGAGGCACTGGCACCGGAGGCCGCCTGGCGAGGTCAAGAGATTAAGGAGTGAGTTGGTCGGGCGGCATGAGTCATGGACGAGAGTCTGAGCTGGTTAGCCGACTGGGACCTTGTCGAGGGCCTCACAAGCAGCTCATCGAGTCGAGAGCTTCTCGCTTTTATTGCCGATCTTGCCGCTGCGGTCAAGCCGGGTGGTGTAAGATCACTGGGAAGTGGCGGTCGCCATGCCCGACTCGATAAGGTCAAGCATGGGTGGACCGAGGTCGACCTCGGAGGTCGGACAAAGCTTACGCCCGGTGATCTCCGGGTTGGCTTCCTGGCCGGGCTTGCATCCAGCCTCTACCCTCCCGATCGCCGAGGTCGCCGCCAAAGGCTGGGAGGAGGACGAAGATCGCGAGCTTCGTGAGCTCCTGCCGAGGCGCGGCGGGCCGGAGGAGGGGCGGGAGGCGGTGTTGAGCTCCCTACCGGAGTGGCCAGCAGCAGAAAGATCGTGAGGTCGGCGAGACCGCCATAGGCCCGAGGTCGCGGACCCGATGTAATAGCTTGAACCGCCGGGTCGATAGACCGGTCCTCCTGTAATAATTTCGCATTTTTGAGTAATAAACGCAACATTTTAAAATTTGTGTTGTCTTGTTTATTTACAAGATTCACACCGAATGGCTCGGACTTGATCATGAATTGTCACCAAGCTAAAAGAGGTCCGAGGCGCCTGGGCCGAGAAGGACGAAGAGGTGCTCGAGGAGTCCGGTCTGCCGAAATGACCCAAGTTTTGGTCACCATGGATGTCACCGGCCGCCGCCGAACTAAAGAAGAAGTCGACGAGGTCGATCGGGAAGGCCCGCCTCGGCCGAGAACGAGGCCCAAGTTGAGGATCACATGACGGAGTCCGAGCGGGACTCATCCGCCGACGCTATCCAAGGCGCTGATGCAAGGTGCGAGGGCGACTGAATCGATCATGGAGAGGCTAGCTCGGGTGTGAGGAGCATGCGCGAGTACGAGAGGCAATCCGCCGAGCTGGTGGGACTACCATATCCGTCGACGACCGAGTTCAAAGCTTGGCGGAGGTATGGTGCCGGTGAGGAGGGCCCAACAGAAGAAGTTCAAAGACTATGTCAACTCCGCTGTGAAGTATATGGAGATGATGAGATCGTCTGAACGACGCATGCCCCGCCCGCAGCCGAGGCTACAGCGGCTCACTGACCCGATCATAAAAGAACCCGCAGGGAGGGCATCTCGATCACGCCAAGTGCTCCGGCTGATGGGTCCGCCGAGAGCGGATCATTCGAGGGCGATCCTCGGGAGCGACGACGCACCGAGGACCTCGTGTCGGCGGGAAGAAATGGGTGGGCGAGGTCGATCTCCGGCACGGTGTCCGGTCGGTGGGCTGGGCGTGACTCTGTGCATCCCCATTGCCCGAATGCCCAGACATGGCCGCGCGTCAAGTGTCCTGTGAGCAGCGGCGTGATCCCGAGTCGAAACTGTCCAAGCTGTCCCGAGCCCGCATCGAGCGCCGGGGAGTAGGCCGTGGTGATTCCGGCCTTATCGACCGGGTTGAAGCACGAGTTGCTCTGCATACACCGCCGGGCCCGGAGATTTTGTGCAAAATTGGCGCAGGCAGTGTCCCGGCGGCGCGAGCCCTAAGCCCGAATGAGGTTGTGTATAGTGTAGACTTTGTATGTAGATATAAATGTATTTAGACTCGTTTTAAGTGTATATTTTCCCTCGAGAGGTACAAACATAGCTAGACTTCGCTTTTGGTCGTAAATGCATTTATACCGTGATACGTATGTGTATTTTCCCAAATAAAGGGGTATAAACGACTTGTTATATATTTATGTTTATTATTGCCTTCGTGCCTTCGAGAAACCCAAAGATTTTACCCGCCCTTACCATGAATGTACACTTGGGGGTTGAGCTTGAGTCGGTCGACCGAGGAGCCGGAGGATAGTTCCGAGGTTGTCGGCTAGCAGCTTCTCCGTTTTTGACTCTTGACCACGATGTCGCCAACGAGACCTCAACGATCCGCCTGATGTGATCTTTGAATACTGGCCCACCATCCTTCGATAGGTCGCCCAGCTCTTCACCAAGCGGCATCTTCCTCAGATCGAATTACTAATGTCGGTCAATACTGATGATCAGTTTAGTTAAAGTGAGTCTTTTATTGAGTGTTGACAGTTAACAATCCTACCGATTGTTTCAATAGCTGATCAATTTGACTAATAACTAACTTACATGCGAATGTGGTAATCATATTTTGCATTACTGAAACTGATACTGAATGACGCTTAGTCAAATAGTGGCTTAGTCAGTATTAGTTTTCTCTTCAGAAACAAAATGTTGCTAATAGAGGTTACAAAAGATATGTTGTGTTACATGTGCTGAGTGATAACAGTTCAATAACATATAATTTAGAGTACTGAAAGTAAATGAGCATAATTTTGGTTTTACGTGATTCGGAGAGATACGCTCCTACGTCCACGGATTGATAAATCAGTCAATCCAATATTTAAGATTGGTCTTGTTTACGGATGCAAGAATACATAGGTATAAAAGGTCATCTTGTATATACATCGACTTACTTGTCGTGTCTTCTTTCGCTTACTAGTGCAAGGAAATATCCATTTGCTTACGGGTGCAAGCGACCTAACTTTTTTGCTTACGGGTGCAAGAAAACTTAGCTTTCAGCAACTAACAATTCATTGCTTACTTGCCAACTTCTTCTTCTAACTCCTATTAGAGGGGTTTAAAGAGAGATTGAGGTTTTTCTAACTTATGGTTTAAGTTATTACAGACAATAGTTTTAACCAAATCTAGGCGTAGAACATTAAAATCGAATACCTAGACTCTAAGAGAATGTATGCTAAAATCCTGCGTAAATAATTATATTTGTAGTCTTAGGATTCACTGGTAATTTGTAGAATTCTCTTCTTAAATCCGTTGTTCGAATGTCAATAAGATATGAGCTTGAGAGTTCAATGTTTTTCGGTGGTCTTCAAGGTTGAGCTTCATCGGGGTATTTATATGAGGGATGATGAATAGTAACATTGGAGGGAACTCCAATCACATACGTTCCATTTGTCGTTTGAATTCTTTCCGTTGAATCCCAGTACATGGCTTTCCATATCTGCAACATCGTACATAAAGTGCTCTGCAGGTCTGGTACTTCGTTCTGGCATGATATGATTCTCTGCGGATTTGTTCTTACACGTTGTAAGTCAAATACGTATGCTTTTAAATATTCTATGTTTCTTCAGTAAGGTTGACTCTGTATCTCTTCAGTACGGTTGACTTCAGGTCTCTTCCGTAGAGTTGGCTCCATATTTCTTCTGTAGAGTTGACTTCGTATTCTTTTAGTATGTTGATTTTGAGTCTCTTCTGTAGACACTTCAACTGACGTTGTTCTTCAACAGCTTCTACTTTTATTATGTGAATGACACTTGGTCATTTTCTTGACTTATTTGTCTTCAGTAACGTTAAGTTTTCAGTCTTCAGTAACACTTCACTTTAGCAGCGCTTCTCTTCAGTAGCGCTTTTCTCCAGTAGTGTTGTGTTCTTCATACTTCAATAGCACTTTACTTCAGTGCTTCTTCAATAGCGTTGAACTAAATCTTTTATCAGTTTCGACCTAGTTGTTCTCTAAGTCGCTTGCAATTGTACGAGGTCCTTATAGAGCGGTAAGATCGACCAAGTCATACTCTCAAGGAATGCTTAACAGGGCTACGGTTCTGTGTCACGCACAAAAATAAAAAATAAAAACTAACATCCTAAAATAAAGGGAGCTGTCACGGAACCGACGAAAGCAGGAAAAAAAGTGTACTTGAACAACAAGAGGAATTGACAGATACACGGAATTGAAGACGGTGTTATAGGGTTCAAAATATATCATCGCTATCAATGAGCCAAGGACTGGTGCACATCGTAGTAAACTACCCACGCTCTCTCACCTAGCGTTCTACATAAACTAGCCTCTCGACCCTGTCTATGCTAGACCCTTAATCTACGACAAACTAGCCTCTCGACCCCGCCCATCAACTACGAAGGATAATCAACACAAATGCACATGATAGCAAACACTTATCCACATATTAATCACTCAACGACAAACTAGTCTCTCGACTCCGCTTGTCAACAACTTATATTCAACATAAATCTGCACTCGCATTAATTCATAATCAAACATAAACACACAATCAAACTACAATATTCAGTTGAGCCTGTGTATTAAGATTATGAAATAATCAATTTATAAGGATAATAAATTACAAATCATCAACACAACAATCACGATTCAAGACAAGAACAAATCCAACATTTATTTCATTATAAATCAATAATTCGTTCTCATGGTAGAAATTATTATCATAGCAATTACATAGACATAATGAAAAGAGAAAAACTTACAAACCATTCATTGACGAATTCGTCATCCAAATATCCGGAATCACTCAATCCAAATATTAATCCAGGTACAAGAATTTAAAAGGAAGAGAAAAGGAAAAGAAAAGAAAAAAGGAAGAAGAAAAAAATGTGCGTCTAGAAAATCCTTTCTAAAAACGGTTGCTCATCCTTTTATATATCCATTGAAAAAGCCTAAAAAATAAGTCAAATTGGGCCTGAAAAGATCCATCCAACGTCAGACGGGACGAAGCCGGCGTTGGGAATGGCTTCCTGGATTGGTACCGAGAGGGTACCCCATCGTCGGACGGGGCGAAGCCGGCGCTGGGGGCGGCTTCTGGAGAGGTGCCGAGAGAGTGCCCCAATACCGGACAAAGGTGAGGCCGGCACTGGGTGTAGGGGCGTGCACGGGCAAGGCGAGGAGCTTCAGACGAAGCCAGCACTGGGAACGCGATCAACGTTGGGATGCATGGAAGAGTGGACAATGCGAGGAGCTTCAGTCGAGGCCGGTGCTGGGCACGTAGCCCTACGTTGGGGTGCGCGTGGGGGCAAGGCGAGAGCTTCAGACGAGGTCGGCTTGGGGACACAACCGACGCTGGGGTGCACGGGACGCAACGTGAGAAGCTGAAGGCGAGGCCATCGCTAGGGTCCAGCCGACGTTGGGGTAGTGGGACCCAGCGCTCGCTGGGTGCCGGCTAGCGCTGGCCATTCGTGCATGCCTATGCGCGACTTTATTTTTTTGCTCCGTTCTCTCTCGTCCGAACTTCGAATTACGATCCGTTTGCACCTATGGACTCTTATCGAGATGATATTTAACATTGTAAACTTTTCACATCCATCCTTTTAAGATTCATTTCATCCTATTTAACGTTGTTTTCTAAAAACTTCGAAACAAATCAAATAAGTCTGAATCGATAAATACTAATAAAAAAACGGCAGAAATAGAATAAACCACGGGAAACAGCATGCATAAAAATACAATGAATAAGCACAAAATCATACTAAACAACTCCTCAACACTTAAACCTTTGCTTGTTCTCAAGCAAACATTATCACCATGACACGAGAAAAGAAACCGAGAAAACATGCATTCAAGTGAATCATAGCACGACATCATGTCTTCCTAGAATGTCTAAACCGATACACTTCTTAACATGGTAATGAATCAAAAATTGATTGAGCATGTCACTTAATCCAAACAAATCACAAATTTGATCCACATGCAATCCAAAGTTGAATAGCCGACTCATATATATCCCTTGTATAACACATCTCATTTTCAACATAACACATAACCACAAATACCAGATGTGACGACTTAATGAGGATTGTAGGATAATATTCATTACACTACAAAATAACAGGCGAACAGCGACGAAAAATTCCGTCGCCAATCATGTCGGATCCGTCGCTAAAATGGATTAGCGACGGAATTAGGGGGTCGCTGGAAACCTGGTTGGCAAACTTCTAGCGACGGATTTATGTCCGTCGCTAATTATTAGCGACGGAATAACAACGAAAATTTCAGTCGCTAATCGACGACCTCGAGAACGGTCGTCTGAAATATAATCCGTCGTTAATACGACTCTAATCCGTCGTTGTTAACGACGGAAGGTGGCCGTAGCTAAAAAACACCGTCGCAACTCCATCGTTAATTCGATGCCAATCCGTCTCAGATCCGTCGTTAATTAGCGACGGACTTGGCCCGTCGCTAAAATTATGATTTTTTTTTATTTCACGTAAAAAACCCGTCGTAAATCCGTCGCTAATCTGTCACTATTCCATCTCTAATCCGTCGCTAGTTACAGTTTGTTCAGTTATTTCACGTTGTAAATCCGTCTCTGATCCGTCGCTAGTCCGTCAGAACTGTCGCTAAAAGTGCGTAAACCGGGCGCTTTATTTGTAGTTTGACGACCATTTACAACAAACAACAAACCTGTTTTCAAACAATCCAAACAAACCAATTCCGTCCAATTCAATCCAAACAATTCAAACTATTTAAACAAACCAATTCAATCCAAACAATTCAAACTATCCAAACAAACCAATTCAATCCAAACAATTCAAAATATCCAAACAATCCAAACAAACCAATTCAATCCAAACAATCCAATCAAGCCAAACAATTTTAAATCATACGATAAGTTTACAAATTCATAATACAACCCAAATATGACGAGGTGAGGGAAGCGAGTCGATATCACGAGGGTGGGGAAAGCGAGTGGCCATGAAGCGCCTAAGGCCTCCTCGCCGAAGCAAGAATCGAGCTCGAATCTGTGCTTGCACGCTATCTCGCCTCGGCTCATCTTGCAATCGGCCTCGTATTGTCGGGCGCCACTTGTATTACGGCCTCGTATGCCTCGCTCCCGCCGCTTTCATTATCATTCGGCCTCGTATGCCTCGTTCTGTTGTTGTCGCCTATCAATCTGCCTCAGATTTGCTCGTGCTCGATTGCCATCGGTCTCCATCTCCAATAGTCATTGTTGATAAGCTATGGAATCGGCAGGTGGACACTCTCCACCGAATGAGACGACACTTCGCTCTGCATGTATGTCCGTGATAGAGAACCGCCCAAACATCCTATTCTTTTCTTTGAGGAGCTCCCAACGACATTTTTAGAATTTTAGTCCTATCAATTTACGGTGTCGCCTCATCACTCCCCCCAGATTGGCTCAACTGAGTGACATGTTCCTCAACCTGCCTCTGTAATATAATTTCATACAATTATTATTTAATTAAATGCTCGTTATTGTGCTAACGAATATACTTACCGCGATACTCAGAGCTTTCCGCTCAGATAGCTCCGTCGTCGATGGCATGATACTTTTGGAATACATCCCATTGGACATCTTCTATGGCTACTCCACGCTCTCTTGCCTATAAATAAGTCAAACAAATTAAATAATTAACAAGTATCACGATTCTTAAATAAATTTACTATATCTAAAATTTCAAAGTACTTACAATCTCTCGTGATACTGAATGCAGGCGTGAGCCACCCCGATGCTTGACTATCCAAGACCTCGCCATCCGGCTCGGACATCTTGTTGCTGCGGGCCTTGCCGCGCTTCTCGACGCCCTGTCCGAGCTCAATATGCCTTCCAATTATCCCAATCTCGCTCGGGGATAAATGGAGGTGGGTTAAGCGAGTCCTTATGCCGCTTGATCTTGTGAACAAGATCTTTATAGCGTTCGGCGGCCTTTTGCACCAAGAGGAGTAGACCATGGCCTCGCCCATCGATCATCCCAATAAAAATATTTCTACAAAAATATATGATTACAATATGCAAAGGTCAAATCATAAATGACTTCAGATAAACAACACGAACCTTGAATTCATCGAAATAAATATGCTTGAACTCTTGAGGCACCAATTTCCAATTCAAGCCGTTGTGATTCATGAATTTACTGGAAAGACTCGTAATCACGCGGGCTATATCATTGCTCGGACACAAAATGCTACAATTTACGTGAAATAAAGACATCGAATGTTATAATTTATTTAAACCGAGACATCTGAGATAACATACCCATTCACAATGGCTATCTTCTTCATCCCTCTCTAGATGGCACTACACTCTCCGCTCGAGGGGCGGGGCGTGAGATAGTGCCTCCATGCCTTCTTCTAGGCTGGCAGGTGAGGGCGACGGCGTGTATGATCCTGGGTGCCTCCGACGTGATGACGAGGCACCTCGTCCACTGTGAGACATCTGCAAACAAATGTAAAAAATGTTGTATTAAAATTTCACAAATAATACATATATAACGTTTTGTGTGCATACTAGAAAATAAAACGTTTCTTGTGCATACTATATAATAAATTCAAACCACATTCATCGTCGTCGCCATCATCATCATCATCCAATGTATGATTATCTTCTGACTCTGACAATTCAACTTCATCATCCTCATCATCAGATGTCTCTTCAATGTCTATGAGTGTACCGTCAGGATGAACTAGTGTCGTGTCCTCATCCACAACGACATTAGTAATCGAACCTAATGCATCCTCTTGAAAATGGGAGGTACTATCGATCTGAGAACTCTCATCCGAGACTTCCACATTAGATCGAGCTTTAATTTTGCATACTTCCCACCACTCTTTCATAGATTGTTTTAAACTTGGATATGCACAATAGTATACTTGAATGGCTTGATTGGCGAGGATAAACGGTTCGAACTTGTTATATCTTCGCGTATGATTTACCGAAATCAACTTGTACTCGGAATGAATTGATAACCCAATCGTGAAGGATCAAACCACTCGCATCTAAACAATGTTGTGGTCTTCGTTGGTAGCCCATGATATTCCAACTCACAAAACTCCAATAATCGACCATAAAAATCGAGTTCTTGCGTGTCTGTACCATAAGTTTCACCTTTAATGCACACTCCACTATTCATAGTTGATCTTTGTGACCCATGTTCTAATGTGTGAAATTTGTACCCATTTATATAATACCACACGTGCGTCTTAATTAGAGTCAAGGCCCTTTGGCAAGAGACAATATGAACGGATTCACAATGTTGTTAGTATGATCTTTGACCTATTATTAGTAAAAAAAATTAGAATGACTAAACGTACATATTAAATATTTCCTACTAATAATCATCAGAACACTCACATATGCCTCAAACCAAAACGGGAAGCCTCTTTCAATCGACCTTTGAATATCAGAGCTAGAGATCAGTGGATTTGATCTTTTCACATCGTCGATGAATAAACTACATCAACATATATTTACGATCCTAGTTAATAATAACAATAATAATAATAATAATTAACAATGAATTCTAAGAAAAACACGACACTTACGCCATGTAAATGTCTGCAACTTCAACACAGTTGAGCAACACGTATAAACGAGCAGCATCATATTCTCTACTATCCAAATATCTCGTTGACATATTTCCAAAAGGTCTGCCATCTTGCTTGAAGATTTGAAGCATATCTGGATAGTCTTCGTGCCTAATCTCCGCTTGACCATGATGTAAATCTCTGAACTTCGTTCTTACGTGATCATCAAAATAATACGAGCAAAATGTCGATGCTTCTTCTACTAAGTAAGCATTGTAGATAGAACCCTCAACCCTGGCTTTATTTCGTACGTTGTTCTTCAACTTACGTATGTATCTACAAAATTTAGAACGTTGTTCTTCAATTTATATATATATATATATATATATATGTGTGTGTGTGTGTGTGTGTGATAATGTACGAGCAGTACCTTTCAAATGGATACATCCATCGGTATTGAACAGGCCCTGCAATACGGGCTTCATCAGCTAGATGAACCGGAAGATGTTCCATGGAGTCGAAGAAACTAGGGAAAGATGCGCTCGAGCTTGCATAAAATCATCGGAATATTTTCTTGAGTCCGCATGGATCATCAAGCCCTATGTTTCGAGAAGTTAAATCTTTGAAGAATAAAGATAATTACATTCTGACTTTCCAAACATTGGGTGGGAGAAGTTCGCGAAATGCATCGGTAGAATTCACGCATGAAAATGTGATGATCATGACTCTTCATCCCAAACATCTTCGCTTTTGTCATATCTACACATCTACCCATGTTCAAACGCATCCATCCGAAATCTTAAACCTCTTACCCACTCACATAAGACTTTTTCTCACGATTGTCAAGTGTATAAGAAGCCTTTGGATATTTTCTTGTTGATTCATTCATCGTCAACTCTGGTCCTTAGCAGTATAAATTAAGTTATTCTCTAGATTTTCTCGTATCTTTTATCTTCCCTCGGACATTCATGATCGTGTTGAAGACATTATCGAACACATTCTTTTCTATGTGCATGACATCCAAATTATGCCGAATCAAAAGAGAACTCCAAGAAGGTAGATCCCGAAAATACTTCTTTTCTTCCATCCAGCCCAAACCGCTTGGATATTCGCTATTTATTTCATCACCGCCAATCTCATTACGGAGACTAGTCCCATACCCATAATTAGTGATGAAGCTCATCTCCGATCGCGCTTCGGTGGATCGTTAGTAATCATGTGTTCTTTACGAAACCTCTTCGATCCCTTCGAAATGGGTGATTAGGAGCTAGAAATTTACGATGGTTATCAAACCATGACCGCTACCACTTTTAGCTAAAGTAAAAGCATCGGTATACTCCATGCGATGACGGACAAGCTAATCTTCCAAATGTATTTCATCCGCACAACATAGAGTATGCAGGAAGTCACTAATTGTCCAAAGTAATGCAGCGTGCATTTGAAAATTTCGCTCAATGATACATCATAAGTAAGAACATCGTCATCCCACAAATCTATTAACTCGCTATCAATGGTTGCGAAGAACACATCAAGCTTCTCCTTCGGATTACGCGGTCCGGGCACTAAGATCGTAAGAAACATGTATTGCTCCTTCATACACCACGGGGAAGATTATAAGGGTAAGTATAACGGGCCATGATGAATATTGCTTTCGATTGACCAAATGGCTGAAAACCGTCGGTTGAGAGTCCCAATCGCACGTTACAATTTCGATGCAAATAAGGAAACTTCGTGTTCAAATGTTTCCATGCAATTGAGTCTCGGATGACGATGACCCCATCATCGACCGACGATGCATGCCAACGATATTTTCCGTTGTAGCATTGGATGCATACAATCTCGAAGTCGAGGAGTTAGAGGAAAATAATACATCTTTTATATGCTACTTGTGCTTTCCGTCGACTTCCACCACCGAGTATTGCTCTTGAAACGAGGATGATTACGAATTTGCACTCGTCGATTCGAATCTTCGCGCCAATAAATCATGCAATTAAATGGACAACAATCAATTTTGTATACGGGCAACCCCATGCCACACAACAATCTCTTCGTGTTGTAGAAGTCATCATGCACGCAATTTTCATCCGGATGTGATTCTTTCATCGCCTTCGATATTTGATCAAAACCGCTTCTCGATAATGTTGTTCTCTGCTTCCAACTCGTAAGTCGAGCCACAAATGACAATTGTGTGTGATTCGAGCAACCCGACCACGAGGTTTATCGGCGAAGATTCAACATGTCGTAAAATTTTGTGCATCGAATTTGGCTCCTCTTGATCTCGTCAAAGTTGAGCTGTGGACCAGCGAAGATCCACTACCATCGTATGATCGTATTTGGTTGACGGCTAACATCCGAATCCACAACATTGTCCCTACTTGTGGTTGTCTCTCCTTGAAATATCCATGTGTGATAATTTGGAACAAATCCAAATTTTGATAAGTGATATCGCACAGTATCTTTCTTCCGATAAGGTATATTCTTACACTTCTTACACGGACACTGATTTTCTCTCCATCCGCGAATAAAAGCGAGCACTAGCGAATTCAATAAAACTTTCAAGTCCATCTCGAAATTGATATTAAATCCACCAACCGAACTAAACCTCTTATACATCCACTCACGATTGTCATTCATTCTTCAAGCTCCTAATTATAAATAATTAATTAAACATATTCAACATAAGTTGTACAATATAGACTAATTATACACTCATAAGGTTATAAACCTTCAAACAACGTATAAGTTGTTTTGATTGAATAAGCTTATAAGCTCACGAACACCCTCTTAGACAATTCGGGAAATCTGACAACCACTTGACATATTTCAAAGAAAAAGGTACATGACTAATAAATATTAGCTTACTTTATATAATAATGGAAAATCATGGTCTCGACTAGGATATAGTTATATTTAGGAATAAACTAAACATCGTAATAAGTCATATTTATTCTGATTTCATCTTAAAAATTTATGCCTCCATATAAAAATAAATGACATTATTAAAATACATACACACATATTACAATAAGTAGAAAAAATGGCTACGATTTTATGAAAATATACTTCGGACAAGCACATATACATACAATGAAATAAGCAATAACTATATTTTTAGTTCCTAAATATGTGATAGTAAACACATTTATTTTATGTACTAACAAAAGTGCATCTATTTGTTTTAGTCAAATTTATTTAATTCGATTCATTAATTTGTTAAATGAATTTATGCACTATCATGTATTATATTGATCATTATTTTTTCTTAAGAAAATATTGTTCTATGTAAAATTCTATTTAGGAATAACTTCTTTAATTTTTAATTTTCAATCTCAATAATATGGAGTTTTTACTGTATAATATATTTATCCTATTATTATAAAAGTGTATATTTTGATTTTTACTGTATAATAAATTTTGAGTGTAGCTACAACATCCTAACTTATTTTGATTTTTAAGGATAGTGTATATATAGATATAGTTTTTATATATTTTATACATTTGATGTAGGATAATAATCTATTTATATTTAAAACTCCAAAATTGTGATAAAATTTATCTATTATACAAACATATATATATATATATATATATATATATATATATATATATATATATATATATATATATATATATATATATATATAGAGGTTAACGTGAGAACCATTTTTATTGTGAGAACGTGAGAACCAAAAACTGATGAATTCATAGTGAAAGTTGATGAATCCGTTGGGAAAATTAATGAATCCAAAAAAATAGAATTTTCGTCCCTCATGGGATTCGAACCCGGGTGAAAAATTCTAAATTTCTAAATTTATTAACTTTCTCAACGGATTCATCAACTTTCATAACTAATTCATTTGGTTCTTAGTTTTAGGATAAGAATGGTTCTTATTTGAACCAAACTATATATATATATATATATATATATATATATATATATATATATATGATGTTATAAGAATATCAATAATATGACAAACATAAATTAGAAATACTCTTTACAAGATTATCCATCTTTCTCTGAAATATTTGGGTCTAATATTTTTATATGCATCGCATATATTATTGTTATAGTAAAAGAGTTGTGTCTTTTAAGTCGAATTCCTCATCTAACTTAACAAATCATTGAAAATTCGATCTTCGGAAAAACTTGCATTTTTTTAGTAAATTGTCTTCCAAAAAAACTTGCCTTTCTTAGTACCAAATTGTTCGGATTTAAATCTCATGTACTAATAGCTAATATATCCTTCTCAATTTATTAGTTGGAAAGAAAGAGTCTTATCTATTTAATCATTGTAACTCCTAAACTCGTATTATTTGAGGATTGCCCAAATTATAAGTATGTGATCGTATTATTCATCCAAATTTCACCAAATCATCACAATATGACTAATTATACACTTAATAACTCAAAACATCTTAATTCACGAAATGATGAATTTATCATCCCAATTCACATCCAAGCTAAACATATTCACATCCAAGCTAAACATATTCACGAAATGATGAATTTATCAAACACTACATATCGTCTGATTAATTCACGAAATGATGAATTTATCATCTCAATTCACATCCAAGCTTATCAATTTCACAAGCCCAAATCACAAGACTAACATTCAATGCATCATTTTCACAAACTCCACTAAATTCGGTAACATACATGCATAAACTCAACACATCCTAGCATATTAACATAATTAACAAATATATATCAAAAAATAAAAAAATTGAAATACAAATCAATAAAAAGCAAATATAACATGGACGACGGGCGATTGGCGGTATTGGCGGGGGGCAGGTGGGGGGGGGGGGGGGGGTGGGGTCGGAGGGGGCGTCGACGACGGGCGGACGACGCGCGGGTTGGGACGGGGTGGGGCGGGGTGGGGTGGGGTCGCGAGGGTGGGGGGGGACGGGTGGGTGGGGTCAGGGGTGGGGTGTGGGCGGGCGGCACGGTGGGGCACTGGACGGGCTGACGACGACGGCGGCGGGGGCCAGGCGGCAGAGGGGCGGGGTTGGGGTGGGGAGGAGTTAGGGTTTGGGCTCAGATATGAAATTGGGGAAGAAATCCCGTATGATATTAAATTTTTTAGCGGCGGATTAACGACGGAAAAATCCGTCGTTATAATTAAAAGCCTCCAACGACGGATTAACGACGCAAAAAGACCTTAACGACGGACTAAATTTAACGACGGATCTGTGTCCGTCGTTAAATTACGTACAGAATTAAAAAAAAAATAGTTAATATAACGACGGACGGCAGTCCGCCGTTAAATTTAACGACGGTTGTACGACGGAAATTCTTCGTTAATATTATTTGGAATAAATAAAATCAAAATTAATATTAACGACGGATTGTTTTCCGTCGTTAAATTAAATACAAAAAAATTAAAAATCCGTTTATTTAACGACCGATCAGCGACGGATAGAGTTTAACGATGGACATAATCCGTCGCTAAAGTATCAAGCCAATAAAAAAAATAAAAAAAGGTTAATTTTAACGACGGAATAGCGACGGGGGTGACATCGTTATCAGTTCGCGCGAGATATTCCCGCCTCGTTCTGTCGCCGATAAGTCGCTGATCCGTAGCTAAAATAATTTATTTTTATTCCGTCGCTAATCCGTCGCTGATCGGCTGTATTTTTGTAGTGTTAAGTCAAACTTTCAAGTTGTAAACCTGAGTATCCTAATGTGGTTTCCCATACTAATCACTTTTAAGCTTCCATTCGAGAAGCAACATAAAGCGGGAGGAGTAAAGTCTCTTATTCCAACCTTAAGCTCACTTATTCAACCCATCAATAAATTATTTCAACTCTTTTTTTTATAACAAACTTTTTCAAATTTTCATATTTTTTTTTTCGAGATAAGACACACAAGGAGACCATACAAGTAGCAACGACAATCAACTACATATATCACTTCATCACAATTTACTTTGACATACCCCATGGCTAGATCAATAATCAACAGTTATCAAGTCAAGTCACACATCGACAAGAATTACTAGAAATCAGTTCGATCGTGCATATCCAATCAAATCATGCTCACTCAACTCTACTCGTATACTAGATGATAAAGCATACTCAAATCCAAACAAAAAGTATAAAAGGGAGGACGAGACACCTAAACAAACAGAAGTCACATGCAAACACAAAAGACGGCAAACACACCTCCACATTTTAGACAACACACTACACCGAGTGCACAAAAACCAAAAATATGAAATATAGAAGTGAACTTCCCTGAAATTGAGAGAGCATATCAACGAGGTACGACGGTGACGACGTCCAGTGGCTTGAGTGTTCATGATATGCAGCTCGCCATAATTCTCGTCTCACTTATTTAAAACCAGAAAAGAAAAGAAAAGAAAAGAAAAGAAAAGAAAAGAAACAGATAAACAAATAAACTCGTGGGTTACCTCCCAGGCAGCGCTCGTTTCTATAACATGAGCTCCACTAGTGACAAACGGACTATCCATAGTCCTTCACCTGCAGGAATACCATCTCAACTAGAGCATCAGTAGTAACAATGTAAGCATAAAGGACAATCAAGATAGCAAATAATAAATCAATTAAGCTCAAATAAAAAATCCAATTCTCCAAAAAATAGATAACCTCAACTCCTAGAGCACAATACATTGGTGAATTAGGATGTTGAAAAATTACAGTTGCCACCTCAACGTTTGACCTCTCCTCATCCTCCAACTGGTTCGGGAAGATATCAGGTAGTTCTTACTTAGTCTCGGCTTGATGAAACCTGGACTTTTTAATTTCATCATCTTCCCTGATTCTTCACTCAACTTCATCATCTTCAAAGAATATGACAGAATAAGTCTGCCCCAGTTGTCTTGGCATCTCCTCAATACTTTGGTTGTAAACCAATTTTTCCATTATCTTGGCTCGCTGATTGACTTGGTTCACTAAATGCTCGAAAGATGCATCCGCCATCTCGAAACTTTGTTGACTCATCTATATGAAAGAAATCAGTGTGTCTTCCAATGTTGGCTTCATCGTCTGACTCGCCTGAATGAAAGCCTGCAATGTATTCTCCAATATCGGCTGAATAAGATATTGCTGGAACAAGAGATCCTGACTACATGAAGAATTCAGAAGATGCCTCCAGTAGGGATCATAGGCTTGATGCTCACAGCCTGACGGGTATCCCTCAAAATAGTCGAACTGGGCTCCTTCTTCATAAGAAGAAATTGCCCAACACGACGAGCTTTTTTCTTGGGGCCTGTCTGATCATACTCGTGTCGCTGGTAACCCTACATTAATATACACCAACTACAAAAACAAGATCACACGCACTTGTGGGAGAAAATAGTAACAAAGAAAAAGAAAAAGAAAGAAATAAAAAGAAGCACAGAGGGAGAAACAGAAAAAATAAAAAAGAAACATGGAAAACAAAGTAACACAAAACCTAAAGCCTAAAGTCTTCCCCGACAACAATGCTGAAATTTTATTCCGACCTAGTTATTCTCTAAGTCGCTCGCAATTGTACGAGATCCCTATAGAATGATAAAGTCGACTCAGTCGTACTCTCAAGGAAGGCTTAACATGGCTACGGTTTTGTTTCACGCACAAAGACAAAAAATAAAAACTAACGTCATGTTGGTGAAATTTAATTCAATATTGTAAGAATTTTAGACTATGGATGGGGGATGCTTTTGACTATTGTTAGAATTTTCATTTGTGTTTACAGATTTTAATTTTTGTACAAGTAATTTTTAAAACTTATCAGATTTTCAAATACTTATACACAGTATCCTAATACATCATGGTTTAGTGTATATGTCGGTATAGCACAATATTCGAAAAATGAGGTACCGAAATTCAACCGTACAATATCGAAAAATAACGATATACTGAAAATTTGATATTTTTCAGAATTTAGGTATTTTTCTGCACCTTCAATTAGGATTTCCTAGGAGTCCTCACACTAGGACGTCCCTTACCACCAAATTTGGTCAACTACAACAGGGCATGAGGCGGCGAAATCTGCATTGCCATATCGTCGTTGATTGTACCACCAAATCGTTGTCGGAATCTGCAGCCCCAAATTCTCAGCCACAATCATTCGTGATCCCTTACCCTCAATTAAAAACCACAAAAATTATTCACGCACAGAAAATATCCAATCTTTATGCCCTAATCATACATCTCCCCCCCTCCCCTTCCCCCGACCCTTAAAACAAGAATCAGCTTAAGAAGAAAATGAGAGTATTATTCAGTTACTTTAAGTCAATGCACACACAACATATCCAGTGGTGTAGCCAGGATTTTCCAAAGGAGAGCTTTATTGCACAATTACTCATTTCATTCACTGCAGTTGGCATGAGCTGACGGTAATAATTCCGACGATTATCTATATTTGAAGAATAAAAAAAAAAGTTGACGTGGGGTTGAACCTACCCATGCTTCCATGTGGCTTCGCCACTGAACACATCGTCACACAAAAATGAAAGCTATCTTTTGTGGTTTCATTGGTTTTGTGTTTCTTAAAGCTATATGGACAATGGCGTCAGAATTGACGCGGTGGTTATGGGGCGATGAGGTTGCCAGCGTCGACGGAAAGATGAGAGAGTGATGGACTATAGAAGAGAGGTAGAGAGAAAGGGAGAGAGAGGTGGTTGACGTGGAAAAAGAAAATAATTAAATTTATTATTATTATTATTATTATTATTATTATTATTATTATTATTATTATTATTATTATTATTTCGATATTTGTTTTGATGATTAGTAAGAACCCCCTCGTTTATCTCCGATGCCGTGTCGCCTACGCTTAAAGTGACCTCGATTTCTATTTGGCTAGAATTTAGATTCAGAGTAAATCGCAAAATACATGAGTTTTCATGTATTTACACAATTGTTTGTGGATATACAATCAATTATAATATTTTGCGTGTATCAATTAAATTATGTTTCCTTCAACCCAAAAACATATTTCTGAATATCTTCGATGTGAGTTTTAATAAAAGTTGTTGAGTATTTTGTGAGTGAAATGAGGATCTCACATTAATGTAATTGTCAAATTAATTAATCCATGGGTGGTAAAATATATAAATTAATAATGTTATTAAGAATAATAAATAGGGATAGTGGTGAACAATGAATAATAAAAAGTGTAAATAAAATTTATTATTGGAGGAATAAGTATATACCATTTTGTGAAATAGTTTTCATAAATAAAAATAAAATAAATGAAAGATGTACTAAAAAGAAAAACTATGAACAAATTTTGAAACAAGAGAATAAAAAATTGATAAATTAAGGGTAAAAGTGAATGATTCGAGTATACTAAAGATGGTCCAACCCAAGGGAAACCAGGGACTATTTTTAACCAAGGGAAACCAAGAACGCTTTTTCTGCCCCTTCTCTCTTTGAGAGAGATGAAATGTATAGGAAACAAGTGGGATTAAACCAAGAATGTCATATTTTTCGAGCTGGCCCTGTACTCCAGTTTTGCACTGCATGAGCATAATCATGTGTATCTGTTATCCATTTGCATGCTTAGTTATAATTTACCTGGTGTATTATCTATCTATCAACCACTTGTTATATATTCACACACATACATATATCTCCGTTATCTTGGGAGCCAACCAAACATTTTGCCATGAATTCGCTTTTGCAGAAAGCAGAGGCTACACGTGTTTTATTGCTCTAAAAATAACAACAAAGACAAGAGGATCCACAGTTGGAAGAATGAATAGTCTCTACATATCATCCTGGTTTTAAGCCACATCAGCTTAAGGCAGAGGCTCTTGAGAGTCCCCAACCGCGACAGATGGAGGTAAGCATCTGTCCCTGTAAAGCCAGCCGAAGCACACAATTCCAGATTACAATCCAATACAATTAGGGGGGAGAGTTTCATCATTTTTGTATTCATGCAAATTAACATTTGGACGCAACGCGTACCATATCCTTCCATGGAGATAATTTGCAGATCTCCTCCAAAGTACCGGGCGTACAAACGGCTTATAGGAAGACCGTAACCATAACCTGCCATAGTTGTTGCTGTTTCAGGGTCGACATCTGACTGTTCATCAAGGGGATTCTTTGCAGTACTATACAGATATGTGAAAATCTTTGAAAGACCGCTTCTGGCTATTCCACCTCCTTCATCCGATACCTATAGGCACAAGACAATCAAACAGAATAAAAGCATACTGAACAGGACGGTATGCATGTATATCTCAATCACGTATTGTTAATGTTACGGAACGTATCAAGACTGTCCGTGCCTTAATTGTTACGTCCTCCAAGCCATCAGCAACTATTATCCGTACAGGAGGTGCAACCTTGTCTGAGTCCATATATTGTTCTTGAACAGCACGCAGTGAGTTTTTTACCAACTCAAACACCATTAGATGCAAGTGAGTTGGGACATAACTGCCACAGAAACAAATTTCCAAACACTAAATAAAGGGAAATCCAAGACCGGACATGAAAAACATATGATGAAAGAATTTTCATTATCATGCAACCATAAAGTTTTAATATAATTCAAAGTGGAAAAGTAAAATCCACTTACGGGAAAGTGAACTTAGGGTCTCCATAGATGTTAATATCTGGGGCACTGCCATATTCTCGCAAGCAAATGGCACGGGCATCCTCACTAGCACTTCTTGCAACCTCAACTGGGGACATTTTTGTATGTATATATCCAACACAATCAGGAGGTGGATCCGGATCATGCAAGGCAACATGCTGCCCTGAGTTACCCATAATTTTGAAAATCAGTATAATGATCGTAAGAGTGGTACACCAATCAAAAATAAAGCAAACCTACAGAGGAAGTGGAGCTAACCAATAAGCATGCGAATCCCAATTCTAGACATATAAAACCGATCCAGAAATTGATGAATTTCATCCAGATCCTCATAAACAATTTTAGGATTCAGATCTTTTTTCAACTGTTGCACTCCCAAAGCCATCATAGGGACCACATTATTGTGTCTGACTTTAACCATCTTAATCATTTGTGTGAAATCCAACTCATCGATGTTATCCTTGATTTCTGGAAAAGATCTAACATCACGGAAAGACTCCAAATACCAATCTCTTACCTAGAATAGGAAGAAATTGATTAAATAAACATTCATATATCGTTATGCAATGTTTTAAGCTAGGAAATAGATCTCCTAAGAACGAATTGTGTACACAATTCCTAACCATCTAATAGATCATGAACAGTACAATCTCACATAAATCAAATCAAACACAGAATCAGATCTATAGGACACTTTGACAGAGTCTCAGTGATAAAGATAGAGGGTCTTGGAACAACAACACTGCCCCTGGCCATAGCTAGAAAGGGCATGCGTAACTTTAAGATCAGATACGTGGACTAGAACTGATATACCAGTGAACTGTTGATAGTAAATGAATGTCAGTGAATGCAAAAACACAATTATTCACTCAAGAGTTGAACTCAAGCAGGACTTAAAACTAAAACATATCGTGCTCTCAAATCACTTTTAGTAATATAATAGATAGTAATCGATTTCTTGACATTTTTTATATTTAACTTGATTGCATGACCAAGAATTGAACACCAGTTTGATAGCATTAGTTCATTGTTTTGGGATTAAGGGTGAGGGGGTTACGTTGAAGATTAAATGTTGCAGATGTCAATGGATCACAGTCAACTTCTAAAGCTGTTAATGTCATTAATAGTAAATATCAGTTAATGTCCCAACGATTCGAGTTAATGTCATCCAAAACGAAGTCGTTCTATTTATTCCTTTCTATTGGCGTGGAAAAGAAATGGAATGACGTAGGTCGATTTGGAGGAACTTTTTCATGTTTTCATTTAACTTTTATATTGACTTAGAGTCCAGCATGAAACTCCGGCAGCCACGTAAGTGTTTGTACGCCGGAAATTGATCGACGGGATATTAAGTGAAATTTTATGAAACATTAGGGACCAAAAATAACAATATGTTTATGTTGGGACATTAAGTGAAAAATCGTGAAAAATCGCGAAACATTGGAACATTAACCGATAGTTACCCTTAATATAACAACCAATATCAGTATCCCAAATAAAGTGAGCACTATATCAGGTCAAAACTTACAAACGGTAGTTGACGAAGAAAATATCAGCTCAAGTGATGGTCAATATATATTAGTTAAACCACAGTAATACAAGCATTGATCTAGAAAATCCCAATAGTACCTTCAGATGTAAGATTGTCGTCTAAGTTTGGGTGGCAGACGCAGATTCCTTTAGTAGCAATTTATTAAAAAGAAGGGTCAATACTCTTTTTTTATTTTTCTTACAGAAAGCCAATTTTTTAGTCAAAGCCGCTGTATATTACTCCTCCATCCCACCCAAGATTTTCTTCTTCAGTATATTTGGAGAGTGGTATTAAAGTGATAAAAGTAGGTAGGTCAAGCTTTGAAGAGTTATTTATTTCCAAAAGAGGCTTTCTTGTATGAGTGACAAAATTATTAAGGATAAATAAGCAAGCCCAGAGGCTTTTGTAGAGTGCAAAAAAGTAGTGTCCCACACTCCACGGATATGAAGGAAACCTTGTATTCGAAGAGAAAATTGATTACGATAGAGCAAAGTCCAATAAACTCACTATTACTTCAGATTCAAACCAAATAATAATAATAATAATTAAAAAAGCAATACTCTCTCACTTTAAACAGTTTTGTGCCGGGGCGAGAGGTACGAAATCAATCGATCAATATTACTATTATAAAAAAGAAAAGAAAAAAAACAGGAATTTAGGGAAAGCACCTTCAGAACGGCGGGTTTGAGGGAGAGGCCGTAGGGGAGAGACTCGAGCTCGACGGCGCGGCGGGCAATGCGAATAGGGAGCTCCTTGTGGAGGAATTGAGCAGAGATGAGGAGATTACGGGGCGTGGGGCGGGATCCAAATTCCGTCATGTAACGGAGGCTGACGCCAGTCTGTTTCATGGCAGCCCATTTTCGAGCTTCATCGATTAGATCCTTGGACGCTTTCTTGATCGTCGCCGCCATCAACAACCACCCACTCACTCACTACTCTTTCTTCTTCTTCTTCTTTTGTTTTATCGTCCGCTTTTCCTCTTCCTATTTTTCATTTTTCTATAAATAATAACTGCTGCTTTTTTTCTTCTTGGTTTTTGTCTTTTTCCCAAACTCATCTTACATTTACATTAACATGCTTGTTTCGGTGGTTGAGACATTGTAGATTGAAATGGTCTCATTTGTATCAATATATATATAGTCAAATTAAGTAATATTTTATGGATTTTTATTTTTTTAGATTTAAACAAGACCCTAAGGTGACGGCCGGTATGAAAGAATGAAATTGGATAAGAATGGAATGGACTTTGGAATGGAATGATGATAGGAATGGAATTGAATGAAATATGTGATTCTTATAGCTGGTATGTACAAGGAATGAAATAAAACAAATAAAATAATTATGATTTTATAATTTATGTTATTATTATCATAATAATAATATTAATAACAATAATAATAATTATTAGTATTAATATTTAGGAATATTATTAATACTAATTAATAATAATAATATCAATAATAATAATTAATTATTATTACTAATTAATTATAATATTATTATTAGTTAGGAATATTATTACTATTATTATTAATTAATATTAATAATATTATTATTTTAATATAATTACTTAGGAATATTATTTTAATATTATTACTTAGGAATATTATTAATATTATTATTACTAATATTTATTATTATTATTATTATTATTATTATTATTATTATTATTATTAATTATTTAATATAATTATTTATTGTATTAATTGTTATTTATTATGCTAATATTATTAATAACTATAATTTTTATCACTATTATTATATTATAATTATTTATTATTAATAACTACTATTTATTTATTATCATAATTAATTAATTAGTTAATAATAATATTTTAATATAATGTTTATTGGTATTAATTATTATTTTTATTATTATTATTAATTTATAATAGTATTTATTATTATTATTTTATGTTTATTAATAATATTATTATTTTTTATTATTATTATGTTTATTAATAATATTATTATTTTAATTAATTATTTATTGTATTTATTGTTATTTATTATGTTAATATTATTAATAACTATATTTTTATCACTATTATTATATTAAATTATTTATTATTAATAACTACTATTTATTTATTATCATAAATATTATTATTATTATTTTATTATTATTAATTTTACTAGATAAAAAATAAATAAAAATAAATTTTCAAAAAAAATAAATAAATTTGGCTAATCCCATATTCATGGGAATAGCTAATACCATGGGGGAGGGGATGAATGACTAATCTCATGTTCATGGGAATAAGCATTCCTTCGAGAATGGTGATTCCTGACGTAAAAATCTTATCAGCCATCGGAATGAGAATGGACGCAGGAATCACCATTCTATTCCCATTCCATTTCTGCATACCAGCCGGCACCTAAGAGAGTGTTTACTTTTTATGATTAACATTTTAAATGATTGACTATTTGATGGATTAAATGTGTGATAAGATAATTTTTATCTATCAATCATTTGTTTACTACAAAGGATTAGTGGATGATTAAAATTGAGATAAATAATTTTTCTTATTTGAAGGATTATTTCAATCATACTTATATTGGTTAGATTAAAATTAATAGAGATTAATTCAAATGATTAAAATAATCCTGAGCTTTGGGATATCCTCAAATGTTAATCCTTAAAAGTAAACACTTTATTATATTTGATTAAGTTTATCTATCCAACCTAACCATGCAAAGTAAACACACCCTAAACAAAAAGATACATCTTGTGTGGCGTGAAGAATTAATAATATTGAATTTCGGATAGATAATTTCTCCTAAAAAGCAAAAATAAAGTTTCTGATGGTTGATAGTAGTACCCATTTGAATAGGCACCATTTTGGTGCATACTGAAGTCCGTTTGTAAAAATTTCATTTAGCTATTCTCATGACTCAAATTTGAATTTAATCTCTAATACATGCTATTTAATTGTTGTTAATATTCGTATGAAATTACAATTTATGATTACGAATGGTAGTAAGCATTAGGGGTGAGCAAAAACCGAATCGGACCGAAAATCGAACCGGACCGAACCGAAATGGACGGTTTGGTTCGGTTTTAACAAGATCGGTTCGGTTCGGTTTCAAATTTTCAAACCGAATTAATTCGGTTCGGGTTGGTTTGGTTAAAAATTCGGTTTTAAACCGAACCGCCAATTAATTATTATTATATTTTATTTATTTTATATATATATATATATATATATATATATGTTATTATATTATTAATATTTAAATTGGTTAATATTATATATATTTATATATTATATTATATATATATTATAATATTTATATTAATTTTAATTTTAATTCGGTTAAAACCGAATCGAACCGAACCAAACCGAATATTTCGGTTCAGTTTCGATTCGATTTTGAACCGAACCGCCTGAATGCTCACCCCTAGTAAGCATGAGTCCATGCAACAATCATCTAGGTTTTCTTTGTTGAAAAGAAAAGAGAGAAGAATTATATAATACTCCATCCGTCTATTAAATATATTCATTTAATTTCATCTTAATTCGTCCAATAAAAATATTCATTTTTCTTTTGTAAAAACATCAATTTTATATTTTTATCTTAAATATGTTCACTTATTTATAAAAAAAATCATTTATGATTTACGTTTTTATATCCATGATCCACTTTTTAATCTCACTATTTATTATCTCAATTCACTTTATATTTATTATTATTTAGTAAAATTCGTGTCATTAAAATCATTAAAAATTATGTTTGACGAGGGACTAATAGTATTAAGTAGGTTATTATTGGCTGGAGAGAAAGGTTGACACCACAGGCAGGCAGCTAATCTTCTCTTTGTTTTCTCATTCATAATTCTCTTCCACTCTCTCTTTCCTTTCTCTCTCAGCCCTACACCATCTCAATTTCCTCCCTTTCTACTTCAATTCACTCCTCCGAATTCTGAATTCTATTCTCTTCTTCTGCTACTGTAATCCAAACCCTCTTACTCACGCCCCTTTTCTTCCTACGTTTCCCCCCTTTTCGTTTTGATGGTCTGAATTCTGTGATAAAGCCTTCAGCTTTCTCTGTTTAAGGCACAAATGGCTAACCCGGAGTTACGGATGAACCCTCAAATGGAGCAGATCCATGGCGAAATTCGCGATATCATGCGTGCACTCGCGTAATCTCTCTCTCTTGTATTGACAATGTCTTAGTCTTTCAGTAGAGTGTTGATAGGTATCTGTGCTTTAATAGATGCCATTAATCTATCGTAGCCTTTCTAGATTGCTTAACGCCTGTAAACCCCAATTTTATTTGTATCACGACAAGAACAACGTTTCTTTCCTTTTATTTTCTTTTCACTTCTCTCTCTCTCTCTTTCTCTCTCTCTTTTCTATGTCTTCTATAACTTCTTCTGAGTTATTAGAGCCATTTCAAGTACGAGGTCCTATGTTCCTTCGTATCTCATCCTACAGGGACTGGACTAACAGACAATATGCACTTGTCTTAGCAAGACTTTATTGGATTAATCCTGAGCTAAATAGTTTTCTCCAAAGTTGGTGCACATTTTGTTAACGACAAAATGCTTGGCTGGCTTATTTTGTTGCAGTTTGTGTTGGTTCAAGCCTGTAAGGTCCTATGTTTGGTGAAATAGTGTGATTTCTTATTGCATGATATGGGGTGTCTTCTTGTCAATTTGCTTGCTCTTTTCCCCTTCTGCGATCTAGTATACTCTTCAACTTCTTTAAAGATTTTACAGTTTATTTTTGTTTCCTAACATGCAAGTAACAGATGAATTTGTGTCATGTATGAGGTTGGAGATTTTATCTCCCACTACTCCATCGGCTGTGGGGATTTCTTTTGTTGCAACTATCAGTGATATTATCTTATTTAAGATACTCAGCTACTTCTTGATTCCTGACCAGAAATGGCTTCCAAAAGCTGGATAAGATCAAAGATTCAACTAGACAAAGTAAACAGCTGGAGGAGCTTACAGGGAAGATGAGGGAGTGCAAAAGGTAAGTGCACATTCTGTGCTGCCATTTCTCTTTATACTCTCATTGGTGTGGAGTGAGTTATAGCAGTGAAATCTGTATATAAACATTCATGGATAGAGTTGCATGCATTAACTATTATAACCTGTAATCAAATCTTAGAGGTGGCTTTTCCAGGATTGTGACTGTAACTTCTAATATTAATGATTAAAGTGTAATATCATTTTTAGACTTTTGGGGTTAGTGGCTTTAATTATATTCAGACTTCTGAGATATGCTTCTTTTGAACCTCCTCCACTTGTTGACTACACGGTGATTCCAGATTGGTTAAAGAATTTGATCGCGAAATTAAAGATGAGGAAAGCAGAAATCCTCCAGAAGTGACGAAGCAGCTTAATGATGAGAAGCAATCCATGGTAACTACGATGCTTTTGAGTTAACTCTCATGTCCTTCTAGTTTTATCATGTCTTGTTTTCTTGAATCATTCATGTTTTATTTCCTCCATATCATCGCAATTCACTATGATTATCCTGAATTTATTGCTAGAGGATGTGAATGATAAAGATTGGCTCTAGGAGCTTTTTGTTTTCATGCCAACAGTTTCATGTTTTGATATAAATCTAGTGTTAAGTATAGAATAAAGAGGATGTGTATTGACTGAGTGCTACCGTGCCAGATGGGTAATTATTGAGTTGGGTGGTTTCATAATGGTAATTACTATAGTCTTCTTGTAAGTTCTAGATGTGGCTACAGTTCATCATATTTAAGGTGTGGTTTTGTTGGAGTCTTTGAACACCTAGAAGTTGAGTCCTAATGATGTACCTGCATTGACTGACTTTTTTCGTTTCAATATTTGGTGTTGGTATTTATTAATGTATGTATTCTTTTATTATTTTTTTTGTTTGCAGATCAAAGAGTTGAATTCATATGTAGCCTTGAGGAAGACGTAAGTACTCTATCTCAGTTCAATATTTTGAATTCTTATGTAGCCTTGCCCTTGCTGAATAAGAGGATCATAAACATAATTTGACATCTTCTCCTACAATATGTAAACCAATGTTTTAACCATGGTCATCTCGACGTCATTATTTCCTTTTGTTCGTTGTATGACCTTATAGGGATCTGCTGGTTATTGTGCTTAATGATCTATGATAATGGTTTCAGATACTCATCATCACAATATTAGTCCTCGATTACATTTTTCACAGTAGGTCTATAAGTTTATAGAAAGCAGGTTCATGTGCTTAACGATCTATGATAATTGTTTCAGATACTTGTCATTATATTATCGGTCCACTGCTACATGTTTCACAATAGCACTCTTGCTTGTGTGTTAATAATAAGCTGGTTCGTGTGATTAATGATCTGTGATAATGGCGTCAGATACTCATTGTCATAATTTCGGCCCACCGCAATGTGTCTTGCGACTCTTGCCATGTATTCATATTTCTTTCTTGTGTTTTTTAAAATGTATCAATGACTCCAAGGTTTTAAAAAGCATTTTTAAGCCTCGAGCCATATTCCAATGGCCCCCGCGAGGCATATGCCTCGGGGCGGTCTGAGGCCTAAATCAAAAAACACATGGAAATCATTGCAGATATAATAAAACGGACAAAATGATAAAAACAAAACATGGCAAATATGATATAACACGTGAAAACACACAAAAATCATAACTAGTTATAAGTCTTTAAAATCCCAAAGATCAGAATGATAGAATTAAAGTCTAATAATCAAATAGCCGTAATCAAATGTCCAAGAGGTCCAAATTATAACCTCTTTTTCTGTTAATTTCCTAATTAGGATGTGTAGAAACAGCCTACTTCAAAATAAGGGTAAAAAACTAAAGGCCATTAATTTTTAGAATTAACCCCCCCCCAAAAAAAAAGAATTGAAAGCCCTAAAATGCGAGGTGCGCGCCTCAGAGGCGTTTTCCTGGCGCCTCGTGCCGAGGCGAGCCTCAAGAACACTTTTTATCACCATGAATGACTCAGCAAATTAATATTAACTTGGTGGAGGGAAGCTGCACTTTTGTAGGGTTATTTGCAAATGCAGATCTGAGTTTTGTGTTTGCAACTTCTTCTGCCTCGTTCAATGATCGCTCACATATATCATGTGAAAATATCCCCCTTATTCCAGAACTTTTAGTTCACAGCTTTCTATGTTACTGCCTTAGGAACTATTGTGACTGCCTTATTATGTTGGTCTCTTTGGCTTGAAAGAATTTAAAGAATTTTAAAAGATTGAGAGGGAATGTTTAGAGGTGTGGAATAGGTTGCCTGTTGGAATTGCCAGAGTAAAAAAGCTTTTATTGTATCACATGTCTGTGTTTTGACAGACTCTTGACCATACTACGGGATTACTCATACCTTTGCAGAATTCTATTTCTGTAAATAATATAATGTTCTTCTTATGAGCAAAGAGGAAAAAATTGTCTAAAATGGACAGAGTAATGTGATACCGCATAGCTATTTTATTACTATCTCTCAGTAAATAATGTATGTTCTTTGTTTTAATTTTGCTGCTCTATCTTCTTTGTCGATGCAGTTACATGAGCACATACGGGAACAAGAGAGTTGAACTTTTTGATATGGGAATTGGTGCCAGTGATCCCACAGCTGAAGAAAATGTATTAGTTGCATCAGGTGTTATTACAGATTCAGCCTTTTCTTTTTTGGTCATAACATGTGATGATACATAGGAGGGAAAGCGAGAAGACAGTGTTATGCTATTATAGGGAATAGTTAGATTTATCTGTTTATAATTTTAACTTCTATTATTGCTGCCTAATGAGATGTGAATTAACAGTTCCACCATTAGGACTTGATTGTGATGTATATGCCATGCTGTTGGATTATAATCAGCAGTATAAATTTTTGCTCAATTTGCTTTGAATCTTCTAGTCAATAGTTCTTGTTTTGATCTTTAAGGCTGACTGTTCTTTCCATCTTCATGTATTAATGTAGAAATGTCAAATCAGCAGCTTGTTGATGTTGGAATGAAGTCAATGGATGAAACCGACCAAGCCATTGAGCGCTCCAAACAGGTGGAATATAATTTACATCCATTCTTGAATGCTAAATTGGTTTTTGATGGAATTCAAAATTCCGTGCTATTGTTAGGTTGTTCACAAAACTATTGAAGTGGGAACGCAAACTGCTACTACTTTGAAGGGCCAAGTGAGTGAACCACTCTGCATACTATTGTTGTCAGCCTCAACTGCTTCACTGTACATCACTGACATGTTTTTTAATGCATACAGACTGAACAAATGGGTCGTGTAGTCAATGAGCTGGATACAATCCAATTTTCCATCAAAAAGGCTTCACAACTTGTAAAAGAGATAGGCAGACAGGTTAACTTGTCAGAGAATTCTAACCTCAACTGTGTCTATTGTATATTATGATATTTTGCAAGTTAGTACTTGCTGGCTACCCATGAGACAGTGGTACTAATTTGTACAAAAATTGCATTTTTGCATCCGAATGAATTAAAACCATATAGGACTAGATTGAGACTGTTTTCTAACAAGACTGAAATTTGTGTTTTCCAGGTGGCTACTGACAAATGCATCATGCTGTTCCTTTTTCTGATTGTATGTGGGGTTATTTCCATAATCATTGTGAAGGTATTTCCTGTACCTGTGTTCTGTCCTTCACAATCTCAGTTTTGCTGATCTTAACTCTTGAAGTAGATATCTGAGTGCATAGCACTAATCCAGCTTCCCATTTAAGTAAAACTGCATAAGGGGGATTTGATTGTGTGTTAATATGGCTTGTGTGTGCCATGAACTAATGCATCAATCTGTCTGGATTACCTTGTTCACATGTGCGTGTGTGCATGCACACACACAAACATTCTTTGTTCCTTTTGTTTATATATATGTAGGGAAAGAGTAAACGTGAGAACCATTTTTATTGTGAGAATGTGGTAACCAAAAAATGATGAATTCAATGTGAAAGTTAACGAATCTGAAGGGAAAGATACTGAATCCAAAAAAATAGAATTTTTGCCCCTGATTGGATTCGAACCCTCGGTGAAATTTGCAATTTTTGGATTCAGTAACTTTCTCAACGGATGCATTAACTTTCATAGTCAATTTATTTTGTTCATAACGAATTTTCGTGGTTCTTAGTTCTCACGTTAAAATACGTATAAAATTGATGCACAACTATTGTTCATAATGAATATATATATATATATATATATATATATAGAGAGAGAGAGAGAGGGGGTTGGTTATTGTAAGAACTACATCTTTTTTGCGAACTTGCACAATACGTATAAAATTGATGCACAACTATTTCGTTCTAAAGTTGGTGCACAAGGTACTAATTTTAGAGTGAAATCGTTGAACATCAACTTTATATGTTATGTGAATGAACTTTATGTGTTGTGACAGTTCATTGTGTTGTGCATGGTTCGCAAAAAAAAAATGTAATTCTCATTTGATCCACTACCTATATATATATATATATATATATATATATATCCCACATCTTATGTTTGAAGTGGTGGTGTTCATGAGAAGCATGTCAACCGACAATTTGGAGCTCTATGTATTTTATCAGATCGTGAATCCTAACAACAAAAGCATAAGGGATATTCCCGGACTGGCTCCACCTGCACCTACAACAAGAAGATTGTTGCATGCAAAGCCGGGAGAGTTTTTTGAGTAAAAAGTCGACATGTCAGAGGCAGTACAGATTATTGAGAAATGTGGAGATCCTGGTGTGTTTTCTTTATGAGTTGTGCATACGAGTAACTTGTTTGTGTAAATTGTGGTAGTGGTTTGCCTTCACATTTCACTTGTACTTGTTCCCTTGTGTTGATTGGTGTGAATGCATTGCCATTATTCTTGGTGTAAACATTTTGAGAGAGAAAAGTTGCCTGTGGAGCCATGCCATAATCCTAAACTAAGAATTTAATTAATTTCGGTTTTATGAACTCATCACAATTCATTGAGCATCATATTATAAACAGCTTCAGACTTGACAACTTTTGGTTAGGTTTCTGTTTACATTATCAGCACTATACATCAACGTTTGCTTGGCAAATTTGGTGGATTTAATCACTTATTTTTCTCTTAGGCTGGTTATGGTAAGCCCAGAAAAGTAACCTACTACCACATCAATGCTATATCAAAAGATACATTTCTCCAACTTTTTTTGAATTCCTCCCTACAATGGTAAACCTAAACCCAAGCATATCCTTCTTATATTTTATATATTAATTAATTAATTAATTAATTAATTAAAATTCAATAATATATTGAAATTTTAACATATGATAATTAAAAAATAATAGAATTAATTTAAATTCATTACAATGTTTAATTTATGAAAATTAAAAATTTAATTAAAAAGTGCACAACACAATCCAAACCTCCCCCACTATCCTAGCCGAGTCCAGCCCTAGACTCATCAAATCAACTCGGTAGATTGGCGATGAAGAAGCAACTACATTATTCCCTTCTCAACTCTTGGAAGGGCAAGAAAAGAAAGAAAAATAGCAAACACCTATCAAAATCACAAATCCCAGCCGTATTAAAGCTGCATTTTTTCTATCGTGAATAAATCTCATGCAAGATTATATGGTTAAAATTGGTATGAAGGGCTCATTTTCAGTGGCTGGCGACTAACGTTTTCAGATAGGTATTATAGGCAAAATTGAAGTTTGTAACTGAAAGTTACGCCATTTCTGAATTTTGCCGACGATGGAGCAAAATGAAAATATCTCACTCAGTCCAAAAGAACGAGTTAAAGATATGTTGTTTATCGGTGTTCAGACCTGAGTGTCTCTTGAAAGCTCACCTCATCTGAAGGTGTATGCTACAGACCTGAAAGAAGAACCTTAGATTTGAAGCACGTAAGGCACAAAACGACAGAATATTCTAACGACTTCATATGCCTCAAGATCTTTTTGATACTCTCAATGTTGATGTAGCAGACATGTGATTGACATGAACTCTGGAAAAAACTAAAGAACCCCTCAGTAGAAGGCAGGACAGACCCAAAAGGGTGAACTTACCCTTCATGTGCTCAGCCCCACAATTACTAGACTGCCCTTGACGTTGCATTCTCTATAAATAATTTGGGGTTTCATTGTAAATAGGGATACTCTCAATATTTGAACCAAAACTCCATCAAAATTCATACTAAAAGCAATACAAAAGCAATATCCGTGCACTTTTCATACTCATTTTTCATTTATTTTCGATAGTTCATGAATTATTAGCTAGGTTCGTGTTTTCCCAATTGTCAAGATTGGACATTCGTAAATCTCGTTAGATTTTTTTCATTCCTCGGTTTATATATATTTGATCACCAGAGTTTTACTCTTTTCTGCTAGTGCATTTGATTATTTAGTTATTTAATTATTGAGGCATTAAATTATGACTCAACACAAACATTTTAATAATTTATAAACAAATGAGACATTACATTTTATAAATTCTTGAAACATTTTATAAATTGTTAGAGCTTATAAACTCTCTAAAATAAGCTTAGCCAAATACCCAACTTACTTACCTAAAATGTGGGAAATAAAATTATTATTTTAATAATCCTATTAAAATTATAGTTTTGCAAATTCGAACCACCAATAAATAAATTATCTTAAGTTGTCTAATTTATTAGAAAATTTAGTGTTACATCTGTTTTCAAAATTCGAACCACCTATTAATAAATTATTTCAAGTTGTCTAATTTATTAGAAAAGTTAGTGTTACATTGTAGGAGGTTGTCAGAACATGCATAAGGACCCAGCTTTCCTGTTTATTTATTTGTTGGAATAATGTTAGGTTTGTGGTAACCAAAACCAAGATTGATTATCAGACACCATCTGCAAGCAGCACCTTATTCGAATCCCATGAGTGGAGATTTTTTATTTTTTCTGAATTCAGACACTTACACGTCGAATTCAGACGCTTTCACGACAATTTCAGGAGCTCGTAGTTTATAGATTAATGATGATTTTTACAGTAACCATTTCACATATAGGAAATAAGAATCATTTTTAACGTGAGAACTAAGAACCACAAAAATTCGCTATAAATAAAATGAATTCGCCATGAAAGTTACTGAATCTAAAAACTCGGAATCTTCACCTAGGTTCAAATCATGAGAGGCGAAAATTCAAATTTTTTTATTCAGTAATTTTTCCAACGAATCCATCAATTTTCACATGAATTCATCATTTTTGGTTCTCACATTAACCCTCTCATATATAATATTCTTATTCATCAATTTTCATAGCAAACTTATTTGGTTCTCACGTTCACATTTTATAATATTTCTTATTTGAACATCTCTCTATATATAAACATAAGTCATGTTGGAAAAATGCGTATAAATAGTAAAACATGCCGTATGATTACAAATCAAACGTACAATTGAACTAAAACTGAAACAAAAAACATAAATTAAATATAACCGTAAAACACATCAAGTCGAGAAAGACCTTTGTCCACAAGAGGAAATACGCCCTGGCAGTGCTCATGGATCTGGCATATCGTCCTCAAATATGTACGACGTACGTCTCGTTGGTGGCATCACCGCGAATCGATGAGCTCCGACGAATTGGAAAAAGGCGAAGAAAAAGCTTGGACGTATGAGCTAAGATATATGCAGAGAGTGTTTTATGCAATATGTTTCATAGCAGGTCGCAATGCAGTATGAGACATGTCTTATTTATAGGCATAGTCCTCACAGGTGAAGCCTGCTAGATAGAATGCCCTTCATAATACTTGAGGTTACGGAGTGATGTCCCCCAGTTGACTGCAGGGAAAGTTATGAGGGTTTTTAGGGGACAAAGTGGGAGTTACTCGGTTGGAAAAATTCCTAAGTTGTTGGGAATTAATCTATCTTAACTGTGTGTTTTGATTAGATCCCAAAACCTCTGATGATTGTCTTGTTGATGTAACTAATGCTACTGACTTGTTCTAGAGTTATGCGTTTTTATTAAAGGTTTCAGCAGTAGAACTACCTGCTTGGACAGACCCAAGATTGAAGAAGTTCGAGCAGTACTGAAGCTAATCATACTGATAGGAGTATCAGTATTAACGCAACTGAAAGAATACGAGGCCAACTGATGTCTGAAGAACTGAAGTTTAGCGATGCTGATGAACAGAGCTACCAGAGTAAAGTCAAAAACTGAAGATTGATGTTGGAAGACTGAAGGCTGAAGATCGGAGACTGAGACTCGACGCTGAAAGAGATGAAGGAGTCAGGATATGACTAAGTGTCATATCAGACAGTCAAAGCTGGCTATCAGGAGTCAAAGCTGGCATTTTGGAATCAAAGTTGCCTATCAATAGTCAAAGCTAGTGACAAGTAGTAAATACTGGCTATATCAAGTCAAAGTTGGTTGTTGAAAGGTCCAAGCTGACTATATATCTATGTCTAGTTGTATGTATCATACTGACTCAGGTGTTTGAAGCTGACAAAAAAGACGGGAGTCCAACCTGCTGATAAAAAACGGAGCAATCTCGACTGGCCCAACCTAAAGTCAATGTGATAAAACATGGAGTCAACTCAACTGAAAAAACACGGAAGAAATTAAACCTTGAGTGTTTGACTCGTCACGTGTCTTAGCGTATCTACAGAAGATCATGTCATGTCAGAAGCCCTTTCAGAGTTGCAGAGCTTTAGTGAACAATGATAAAGACCTCTGACAACGATGTACGAGGATTCTCAAAAGGGAAGAATTCAAACGAAAAATAGAAGGATCTGATTGGTGCTCTCTCCAATGTCACTATTCAACATAATCTCTACAAATACGCGTAGAATCCAAACTTTGAAAAAAATCGAAACTCTGTGCAAACGAATACTCTAAGCAATCAAAGCTCAAAGCCTAAGTACTCTCAAACAGCGATTTCGAAGAAAGAAATCTACAGTGCTATCAGTAAACCTTCAGAGTTCACATATACGTACCAACTCAAGATTTCAGTATTCACTTCTTTAACTCTAGGAAACCCCAATTGTATATCTAAAGCCTAGACATACTGAGTTTGTCGCATGTGACAACTCAGATTCTTAGTTGGAAAAACACCTCTACAAAATCCCCAAAGTTGTGTAGAAGGTTGGTCAAGTAGGCAACATAATGTTAGTTGCTGAAAGTTTGATCATCTAACACCCCTAAGCTAGAGGTTAAGTCGACTGCATCCGAAAGCAGTAAAACGATTTCCTAACTCCAGTAAGCGTAAGAGGAATGCCAAGTTAGGCGGGATACTGTAAGGTGAACTCAGTATCTAGGTTCACTCTTGTAACCGTAAACAAGTTTCAATCCGAAGTTAGTGAATTGAGAAGGAATTAGTTCGTAGACATAGGAGTTGATCTCTCCGAACCACGTGAAAATCAATGTGTCTTTTAGTTTCAGCATTGTTATTTATATTGAGGTTGGTTCAATCGAGGTTGCTCCGTCTTTCATCAGCAGGCTGGACTCCGTCTTTAATTAATTTGAGAACTTGAGTCAGTATGACTCTTCAGCTTTGACTTAGATATAACCAGTTTTGACTTCTTATCGTCAGCTTTTACTACTTATAGTCAGTTTTGACTTCAACGGCTTTTGCTTGCCAGCTGCTGGTATGACACTTAGTCATATTTCAGACTTATTTATCTTCAGCAATGTCGAATCTTCAGTCTTCTTTAGTGTTCGATTTCACTCTTCCGTATTACTGATCACCAGTTTCTTTATACTTCAGTCTTAGACTTCACTCTTCAATAGAACTATTCATAAGTTTCGCCTAACTTCAATCTTCGGGTCCTCGATCTGCGACTTGATCTTGACCGCGATCTTCAAGATGCTTCTCTTGATTCTTGACATCGATACTCCTATCAATATGAATTGATCTTCGCTCGAACTCCATCGATCTTGGGCCCATCAGTGGTAGTTCTTATGTTGGTACCTATAGCCAAAAAGGTTAACTCCTTAACATGTGAGTAGAACTTTGTTACATCAGCAGTGCAATCATTAACAAGTTTTGAGACCTAATCAAAACACACAGTTAAGATATAATTTTCTCAACAAACCCAACATCTACTGTGTAGACTTTCCAGTCAGTAACAGGAAGTGCTCATAGGACTTTCAGGTTGATCTTTCTTTAGTGTATTTGTATTTTCTCAGGGCTGAGATCTCATTGGTTATCATTACGAATCTGAGCTACATGTCATCAATGGATTCTCCATTCTTTTTCTTGAAGTTATCGAACTTCTGACAAGCTACTATAAGCTTGTTTTCCTTGACCTCTTAAGAGCCAGCATGTTAGCGTTTGTTCAACTCTGACCGAATCTCCTCATTATATGGAGTCAGTTATTTTAGGATTTTACCTTTTCTTCACTTTGTTGTGTGCAGGTTACTGATGTTACGCTGGATTCGATGGTAACAAACCGAAGAACATGAGAATCAGATCAAAAGAGATAAGAATGGAAGGAGTCAGCTATTCGTTTTTTATTTTCCAGGAGCTTGTTGGAACAACTAACTGCCACGACTAACTTACATCCTAGTGGGCCAAAACATGGTATAAGACATGCAGTCGAAGGCCTCTCAACTCCTATATAAGGAGAGGTAAATCGGCAAAGAAGATACGTAATCCTTGAAGATATCACTGAAGATTTGTTTCTGTCTTTGAGTCTGTTTTCATAACATTTCCGATAACACATGAGTGTTTTAACTTCTAATTGTTTTAGAAGTGTGTCTGTTTTAGTACACAAGTGGTGTGAGGAAATCTTTAGTATTTTCATATAGTTTCATAGTTAGGTTTCTACTCAAAGTGTCCGACTTTATCTTGTGATAAAGTAGTGAGTTTTTGTAAAGTTCACTGTACATTTATAGTGGATATTTTTGCTATAATTGGCATCTACGGATTATAATTTTAATATGTATAAAAGTTACTTCAATGTTCTTTAAGTTTTTAATTCCGTTGTTTTATTCTGTGTGTAGATAACAGTCTACACAATAGTTCCGTGTTTAGGCGAAACAACACTTTCACAGCACATAGGTTCTCTAGTGCGTCCCACATCTCCTTTGTTATTTTGTATTTCATGATTTTTCCAACGTGTGAGTTAGGAACTGTTCTGAAGATTATATTTCTAACCATGTTATCAAGCTCATCTTGTTTTCTCTCTTCAGATGAGAAATCAGTTTGATCATTCGACATGTACTCATGTACAGGTTCTTTTCCATTGTCAGTGCCAACCTTCAAGATCTTCTATTTAATAATGATTGGACCATTCATGATGACTTCCCATGTTCGGCAATGTTGGACAATGAGATAACTTTTGAGTCTGAACTTCTGTATCTCATAGTTGTCTATGGAAAAGTAGGGAGTGGACCTGCTATAATTAGTTTCATCACAACAAAAATATGTAGCAATGTAAGACGATATGAATTTTGGCTCTTGTTCAGTTGAACCTATACTCAGGAAGAGTCAGTAGTTCTTGCGAACAACCTGGCTCTGGTACCAATTGATGATCTCTTAAGGGTCATACTAATGTATGGGGAAGGGGAATACACTAGTTAAAACAAATAAGAACTTTTTTCTTAAACAATACTTGACGTCCAACTGAGATCAGTAGGTGTTGTGTTACTGATGTTAGTCGAACTGGTATTAGTACTGTAGTTCAGTTCTGTCAAATGGGAGTTTTTTACTGAGTGAATCAGTTAGCAATCCTACTGACTGCTTTAACAGTTGATTAATGTTTTTTCAATTACTTAAAACTGACACTGAAAAGATACTTAGCTAAATAGTCATTTAGTAAGTATTTGTTTTTCCGTTCAGCAACAAAGTGCTACTGATAGAGGTTTGAACAATATATTGTGTTGCATGTGATGAGCGATCTTCAGTTCAATAACATGTAAAGTAAAGATTATTAAAAGTAAAGAACACACTTAGTTTTTACGTAGTTAAGAGAAATCAGCTCCTATGTCAACGGACTAATAAATCAGTCAATCCACTACTTGAGATTAGTCTTGCTTGCGGGTGCAAGAGAAAACCTAGATACAAAACTTCACCTTATTTGTATCCTGACTAACTTGTCGCATCTTCTTTCTTTTATAGGTGTAAGAAATCATTGATTGCTATACTTGCAATCGACCTTAACATTCTTACTTACGGGTGCAAGAAAACCAAATTTTCAGCAACTAACACTTCATTGCTTAGTTGCCCAACTTATACTTCTAATTCTTACAAGTTTTTGGTAGAGATGGGTTTTTCCAACTTAAGATTGAGCTATTACAAGAAACAACTCGATTTGTGGTAGGCGTAGAATATTACAAGATTTAAGCCTAGACTTTGAGGGAAATGTATGCTGAAATCTTGAGCAAATAAATATGTTTATGCTCTTAGGATTACTGATTATACTTTGAATACTTGAATGCTCAATATTTTTGGGTAACCTTCAAAGGTTGGATCTCGTGGGTATTTATAGGAGAGATGATGAATAGTTCCATGAGAGGAAACACCAATCACATTCGTTCATTTATCGTTTGAATTCTTCTCGTTTGAATCCTCGTACGTCACTTTTCATTATTGTTGTATTTCATTCTTCAGTAGCACTACATCATTCAGTAGTACATCTCATCAGTAGCGTTGGCACTGAAACTTCTATCAGTACAATTGGCTTCAGTATTGCTTTTAAACACCTTTAGTATTAAACGTCCATAGTGATAGTTCTTCTGTTGAAACTTGTAAATATAAATAGTTCTTTCCCTAATATGTGAGCAGCACTATATTACATCACAAGGCAAACATCAAATGGTTTTGGAATCTAATCAAAACACTAAGTTAAGAAAAAAAATTCCTAACAAACTTAGTGTTTCATGAGAGAACTAAGCACATTGAGGTTGACTGTCATTTTATTCGCAAGTGTGTATTGAGTCAGACTATTCCTACTCCGTTCACTTTTTCGTCCAACCAGATTATAGATATCTTCATTAAATTGTTAGACAAAAAACGTTCTCAGAACTATATACCAAGCTGGATATAATGGATGAATATGCTCCAGCTTGAAGGAGGGTGTTATAGAATATTCTAATTATATATATATAGGCCCAATACTAATTAGGAACGTTATATTATAACTCTAGTTTCTATCCCTATTATATATGGGAGCTCTCTTCTTTTTAAGATATACAAATCTACTACTACTTTCTACTACATTTCTCTATACTATAATACGTTACATATCTCTTATTCTATCCTCTAACAAAGCAAAGCAATGCCTTTGAACATGTCTCCACAGCCCCTTGAGAGACACAATAGGCTTGTATCTATAATGATTCAAGAAGTGGAAAGAATAGTCATAATCCATCACAAGATTTTCTGTAACATAGTTTTGTTTCCAGCCTTTTCTAATCTCCCGAGCGTGTTAGCAAAATATCAATCTATAGTGTCTGTCTTATTCACTCTAACTCAAGTTTTTACATATTCTTATCACCTTTATCTGTGTACCGCAAATTTAATTGGCTCGAACTTGTTTTTGACAATAATGAACTGGAAGGCAAACTTCTTGTGCAGAAATTGTAAAAATGTAGTTTTATGGTCAAAACCATAGAATCAAGAACTAAGATTTATTTCTGGCTAGGCTAACAAATAACTCCTTTGAGATACATTAACTCACTTAATTCAGATATTCACTAACCGAGTTTGAAGACTACTTACAAATCAAATTTAGAGCGAAATCTTAACATAAAATATAAATAAAAGGTTAAAAAGGTGGTCATGGTTACATCACGTGTAAAAAGTCAAAGAGGAGGAGGAGCAGTTATATCTGTTACAGTGAAATCTACACATATTTCAGTAAAATTCTTGAATGAGAAAGAGCAGAGAGGGAGACACGGAGCTGTGGGTGTCGGTCTTAGATTCTCTGAAGTGGTGGGCCTCCTAATTAATATATACGCCACTTGTTCATGGCTGTACTACGTTTTTGTTTCTTTTTCTTTTTTTCTGAGAATACTATGTTGTGAATTTTTACACGACAAGGCAATTTCAAAAAGAAAATAATCTAGGGTGAAATAATTTTACAAGCAAAGCAAAGCAACGAGCGCAATGAATTAAGGCCCATTTTCTTTATTTTATTGTCATATTTCCGGGCCCCACTAAAGCTTTTTTCAGTTACTACAACAAACCAAACCGTGTCTAGATTTTCTCTCTCCCCTCTCTCTCTTCTAAATCGCCGGCGATCTGCAGATCAAATCTCATATCAACTAGAGTCACTTGTTATCATCCATCTCGACTGCAATTTACTTATCCACAACTCAAGGAGAGAAACCCAACAACGTGACGTGAGTTGTTTCTGGACCAAATTAAGGTGGAGTGGGTCTTTACGGTTTGGCTGATCTATCTTGCCTTCCAAAATTATGCTAATTCTAGAATAGACTTGTTATTGGCATGTGGGATACTCTTGTTTGGGTCCAAGGATGTTTGGGTGTGGTTTTCTTGGATTTCTGGGGTTGTAGCGAGGCCGATTGATTGAGAGGCAGCTGATTAATTCAGCTTTGTTGCCCCTGTTGGTCGTCATATTTCAACCTTTAACTGCTTGTGCGTGTTTCTTGATTTTCTTTTCTTTTTAAAAAATGGAGACCAAGTTTGGTGGAAAGTTGCATAATTTCTATGGGCCGGTAGTGTCTGAGGTGGGGAAGAAGGGTACGGAATGGGATTTGAATGATTGGAGATGGGATGGTGATCTTTTTATGGCTTCTCCTGCGCCTAGAGATAGGCAGCCCTTTTCGGACAATGAAATGATGATCCAGAATGAGAGGGAGAAAAGGAGAAGGGTTATTGAGGGTGAAGAAGCTTCACTTAATCTGAAGCTAAGTCACCAAGAGGATGAGTTGGAAGGGAAGAGTAGTGGGAAGAAGACTAAAGTCTCTGTTTGTCAAGTAGAGGATTGCAAAGCAGATTTGAGCACTGCAAAAGATTATCACCGTAGGCATAAAGTCTGCGACGTGCATTCTAAGGCTACCACTGCTTTGGTGGGAAATATTATGCAAAGATTCTGTCAGCAGTGCAGCAGGTCCAATTTTAGAAACAATCTTGAGTAGTTCCAAATATGGCAGGACTACGTACTTACTTGTCAAATCTTTATATGCAGGTTTCATAATCTTCAAGAATTTGATGAAGGGAAGCGGAGCTGTCGCAGGCGTCTAGCCGGCCACAACAGACGCCGAAGGAAAACACATCCTGAGAATCTACTAAATGCAGCCAACCAGAATGACGAGCGCGGGACTAATTACTTACTCATCAGTCTGCTAAGGATACTCTCCAATCTACAATGTAAGTAGGCCTGTAATTTGACTCTTTTTTTTTTCCGTTTAGTTTCTGGCTTCCATTTCTTAAGAGATAACTCAAGGCAGTAAAAATTTGATGTCAAAATCACTGCTTTAAGCATTTAATGCTAATTTCAGTGGGTTAGCTTTTGCATTATGTCGTTGAGGACGTAGAATGTTCCACGAAGCAGCAAAACCTGATAGCTAATGTGCATCTGCTGTCTTATGAGCTTACTTCCATAATCTATGTTGCAAATTGTAAATCTTCAATTTGAAGGAAAGCTTGGGAATCTTGAAAGCGTAACTATGTTTTTCAAAAATGTTATTCTGTTAGAATTATATCAAACTAAGAAGCATGGGTTTGACTACCACACATAAACATAATGACTCAACCTTTCTCTGAAAAGCTGAGTATGGTAGGAAGAAATCATGCTTTGGGACCTTGATGCATATTCATGTTGAGAGCTATTCTTAATGTGCTGGTAGTGATGTGAAACTTTCAAAAGATCCATAATAAGTCTTAGAAGATCGATAAGTTCATCTATTGACCCAATCCTTCTCATCCTTGATGCATATTGACACCATGTTTTTCAATATATGTTATTGATTCAAGTCTGGGAAGTTTGTATGCACAGAAATTAGTTCCATTAGCATTACTATGAATCTGGTTCTATGAAACACTGACCATATGTAGGGCCAATTTTTACTTGCTGGTTAGTCTAAAAATGTAGACATAGTAAAACTGAAACTAGATTCCTCAAAACACATTTCATATAGAAAACGCTTGTAGATTGATATTTTCAAGGTAGTCTTGGTCAACTTGTCAAAGGAATATTCATAACAATTGTATCTCAAATAGTATCAGTTTGTTGATGATAATAAAATTACAGGTCCTGAATGATGATATGATATGTTTTGAAAGTTATATGTTTATAAGTTTTAATTGAAATTTCTTTATATGTTGTTCCTCCAATTGTTTATTTCCTTGTTTTCTCAGCTTGAGCTTTTGAGTAGCTTCATGATATAGTTACTTAACGATTGCAGCCAATAATAGCTCTGATCAAGCCAAAGATCAGGATCTACTGTCTCATCTTCTGAAAAACCTTGCAAGTGTTTCCAGTACAGCAAATCATACTGAATTACTGCCTGTATCTGAGGATATGCAGAATGTAGGTACATCTGCTCAAAAGGTGAAATCTAATACACAAACTTCTGATGAAGAAGTCATTGTGCTTTATTTCTTCTGAGTTCTGATTACGTTTTACCTCCAGGATCTTCCTACTAGCACTGGCTTAGATGCATCTGATTTGACCAAAACGCTGGATAAGACTGCAGGTGGAGTAGGACAAAATGCATCCACTTCAGGATCTCCTTTAGTGTTCACAAATAACACAAGCATCACAGATACTACACGGAGGACACAATTGAATAATATCGACTTGAATAATGAATATGATGGCTCGCAAGACTGCTTGGAGGATCTTCCAGATACTTTTGCCAGTAAAAATCTTGGAGATATGTCTCCTGCTGGCCCCTTATGGTTGTATAAGGATTCCCAGCAGTCTAGCCCACCTCAGAATAGTGGGAATTCAAGTTCCACATCGAGCCAGTCGCCATCTACATCAAGCGGAGAGACACAGGTTTCATCTCAAACTATCCTGCAGCAGATGCTACATTATTAGTGGGCTCCATTAATGTTACTATGTGGTTATAGTATTATGACAGGCTTCGGTGCCATGTCTGTAGCGCTTGCACTTACACATGTAACCTACTGAATGTTCATCATCACCAGATAAACTCTTGACAAAATTAGTTACTTCTCGATATGGATTTTTGATAGAAGGAAAGAAATCTCTTGTTGATTATTTGAAATCATTCATATTATATAGTATTTCTTGATATACAAGTAGCCAATTATGAATAGTTCCTTGGCAGGGTATTGTTGTAACTAAATTTTCAATTGGTTTGCAGAGTCGCACAGATCGGATTGTCTTTAAGCTGTTTGGGAAACATCCAAATGATTTCCCTCTTGTCCTGCGAAAACAGGTGCATTTACTGCTGCTTCTATGTTTAAAATGTTTTCAAGTTTGCTTTTCATTTTGTGGTTTAAAGGTTTTACTTCTTCTACTTGGTTTCAGATTCTTGATTGGCTTTCAAGTAGTCCAACTGATATGGAAAGCTACATCCGACCTGGTTGCGTTATATTGACAATATATTTACGCATGGAGAAATCTTGCTGGGACAGGGTAAGTGAAAAATATTAAATTGTAGGGTCCTTATACAGCAAGTGTATGATCTTACTTATATCCAGTTGGTGTCTTAAGTAGAATTATTAGTTTTGCTTCCTCAGTCGTTAGATCATCACAGTCTTAGTTTCTTTAGATAAAATCAGTATTGACACTAAAACATGCCATATCCAGTTGGTGGTCTTAAATAAAAGTATTAGTTTCGCTTCCTCAGTCATTAGATCATCAGTCTTAGTTTCTTTAGATTAATCAGTATTGACACTAAACCAAACATGTCATATCTTAAGTTCTAAAAAAATGGCGTGTAACTGCTAATATAATTGTTGTTTGCAGCTTTACTGTGATCTCACATCTAGTTTGAGAAGGCTTCTTGATTCATCCACTGATCCATTTTGGAGGACAGGATGGATATATGCTAGAGTACAACATCGTGTCACATTTATGTATAATGGTACGTTTTATTTGCAACTATTGTTCCTGGAAAATCCGTTCTGGATGGCTATGCTGACAAATTTTTATATGGTTCAGGCCAGGTTGTGTTAGACACGCCCCTCCCTGTGAAAAACCATCAAATTTGCAGAATATCAAGTATCAGGCCAATTGCTGTTACTGTGTCAGAGGGTGTTCAGTTTGTAGTCAAAGGATACAATTTTTCTCGTTCCACTGCAAGGTATTCTAGTTTTGGCATTTATCAGTCACTTGGACTTGGATATGGTTTTTGTTTCCCGATACAAGGATGATTCATCTTGATGAATCTAATTTGCATCAGGTTACTGTGCACTCTAGAAGGGAAGTTTCTAATTCAGGAAAATTGTGCTGATATGAGGGAAGGAGTGGATTCTTCGATTGAACATGATGCAATTCAGTCCTTTAGCTTCTCTTGCGCTGTACCGGACATTGTCGGAAGGGGATTCATTGAGGTGATACCATTCTCTATTTGTTTGTCTCCTGCTTAAGTAGGAGCAAGTGTGTTGCCTCACTCTCTCACCCCTGAGTTTATATGATTATATATTAGGTGGAGGACTATGGTCTGAGCAGCAGCTTCTTTCCATTCATTGTTGCAGAGAAGGACGTCTGCTCTGAAATTTGCACTCTAGAAAGCTTAATTGAGCTTGGTGATGCTGCTAAAGCAGATAATAATGCACTAGAAATTAGGAATAAAGCATTGGACTTTATACACGAAATGGGTTGGCTGCTCCACAGGACCCACTTGAAAGTTAGGTTAGGTGAAACCAGTGATGTGGATCCATTCCCTTTCGAACGTCTCAGGTGGCTTATCGAGTTCTCCATGGATCATGACTGGTGTGCTGTAGTGAAAAAGCTATTAAGTGCTGTATTTGATGGTATTGTGGACTCGAGACAAGAAAAATCCAATATACAAGCTTTGGTAGATATTGGGCTCGTTCACCGAGCTGTTAGGAGAAATTCCGTAAGCATGGTGGAGTTTCTATTAAGTTATCATGTAGACAAGAGAGAACATAAGCCAGTGGAGGAGGGTGGCTACTTGTTCAAGCCTGATGCCATGGGGCCTGCTGGATTGACTCCTCTTCATATAGCAGCCAGTTTAGATAGCTGTGAGAATGTTGTGGATGCATTGACAGAGGATCCTGGATCGGTATGCTCGCTTATTTAATCTCATTTTTCTTTAGACGGAGTTTAGATTAGGTTGGCAATAGTAGGATTACATGATCAAAATAATTTTTATTTTATTTTTAAAAAAATGTCTTCTGCAGGTGGGGATTGAAGCATGGAAAAGTGCTCACGACAGTAGTGGGTTGACACCCCATGACTACGCGTGTCTCCGTGGTCATTACTCATACATCTATCTAGTCCAGAGGAAGCTCAACAAGAAATTGGGAAAAGGGCACGTGGTGGTTGACATCCCCGGTGGTGCAGACAAGAGCAAGAAGCAGAAGGTGTTGAAATACGCACCTTTGGAGAGTGAGAAGCAGTGCAGGCAATGTGAGCAGAAACTGGTATATGCAAGGCATAGAGGGTCGGTGAATATATACAGACCGGCAATGGTTTCACTGGTTGCCATAGCTGCAGTGTGCGTCTGCACAGCCTTGCTCTTCAAGAGCTCGCCGGAGGTATTTTGTTCCTTCCATCCCTTCAGGTGGGAGCTGTTGAAGTACGGATCTCAGTAGAGAGAGAGTTGATGTTTGATAGGTTTAATGTTGTTGTATGATTGTTGATGTTTCTTGTGTAAATGTAAGTTATTATAAAGGTGAATTGATGATATTTTTTAATAATGATTATTATTATTATACATTGAAGAAGAGGATGATATGTAATTGATGTGGAGATGGGAAGATGATTCCTGTTGGAAAATGTAGTGTATGTTGTTGGGTGTTACGAATTACACCAGAAATCTTTCACTAAAACTAGCTTCTTCAACATTTACCAAACTTAATTTTCAAATTATGATAATCAATTCATCACTTTGTAAAACATTCTTGCCACTATACATAACGTAGACATAAACATAATTTAAGAGAAGGGTTGAGTAAGAGACCAAAATCAAGCAAAGGATAGCTTTTATATTGCCTATTCTTTTTCACCATTGCAATTCATCTTCACCACTGCTACCTGATGGGAGAACTATCATTCCCTGGTCTTAATTTCGACTTGAATATCTTATCTTTACCCTTCTCATTCTCGATTTTACTCTTAACTCTTCATTCCAATACATATTCAGACTTCAAATTCTCACAATGGCGGCTGCAAATGGTAGTCTCACCTAATTATAACTTCAAATCACCTGCATCATCTACATATATGCTTCCTTCCTCTGCGTGCAGGAGCAGGAAGCTGGTTCTTCACCCTAATGGAAACAAAAACAAAGGCATTAGCGACCACATCTCCCTATACTTGGTCATTGTCGAGCCAAACTCACACAACCCAGCTTGGGAGATTCGAGCAGTTTTCCGTCTATTTCTGCTTCATCAGAACAATGACTCCTATGTAACTCTTCAAGGCATGATATAATACCACCGCATGCCATGCACTATCAATTACATAATAATAATCTTGAGCTCTTCTATCAGAGACAGCAAAGCAGAATCTCCATGCATGCGTTCTTTCTCCCCTCCCCTCCTAATACAAACAAACCACAGCAGGGATCCAGTGATCTCTCCAATAGTGAACCAAAAAGGGGCCAGACAGATGGTAAACTTTAGATCAGCTAACATCCAATTGAACTGTCTTTGATTGAGGAATAGGATGTTGCTCCATTCCATTCGGAGTCGGAGACGGTTTCACAGGATGAAGCTAGCATGGGGATTTGATAAGTCCATACCTCTTGACGCCTTCGAGAAAGCTGCCAATGGATATCTGGTCGACGATACCTGCGTGTTTGGGGCAGAGTTCTACGTGTGCCACAAAAAAATAGCTGCGAGAGGAGAGTGTTTATCAATGATAAATGATGCCATAGCCTATAATACCTGGAGAGTCGACTTCTCTAGCTCAACTGAAGAATGCATAGGCTCTAAACCATTCAATGCTGCTGAACATCAATGGTATAATTTCTCATTTCTCTGCATCCATCATCAAATTTCCACATGATAATAAATATGTTCTCTATGGATCTGTTCATCGTGATGGAAAGGGCAGTGGTATTGGCAGCTATACATCTCATTATCTTACTTTAGCAGCATCACAAAACTTGCATCAAAAATATAAGCAGAATGTACAGTACGCATACTTGACCAACTTAATCGAGAGTACTTTGGAACAGGTAGGATACGACTGGGTTCTTCACCTAATTAATACCCTCTCATGCATGAGAAGAGCAAGAAGACCTACGATTCTACAAGAAATCTAAGCATTCATAGTTTTTCCTGCAGCTAATTACTGGTTTCAACAAGCGGATGACCAAGATATATCTCGCAAGGTGTTCTGTAACAACTGACTGCTGGTTTGCTGATCAAAAACATATGCCTAGTAGAACCAGAAGTCAAAGCCCATGGGGTAGCTAATGCTTTATGAATAACCATCAGTGCAAGTTATATCCAAAGCAATCTACATGTACAATTTCATATGTCAAAGCATATTGTTCATCTCTAGACATTGATAATAACACAGTTCAACATGATGGACCATTTAGAATAAAAATCTCTACAAAAAAACAATACTGGAAACACTAGATTGAAGATTTCTTCCAAATACTAACGTATTACAGGGCAACCAAGGTAGATGTAAGGTGGCAGTTCTCTTTGAGTCTTGATGAATATATTTCTTCAGATTTGCGGCTTTGTGTATCCTAGACTAATAAGCTTTTGCAGCAGCTTTTTCTCAGCACTTGCCTGAACCCCAAGAAAGCAAGTTAAACACGGAACATAACAATTATGACATTGAGATAAAAAGAACTTTGTCGTTGTATTTAGTAAAAGTAAAGACTAAAGAAATACGTGATCCGAAACAGAAACATTGACAAAGCAGATAGGAAGATCTAACCTCAAGCATGGGGTTATTCTTTGGTAAATTACAAGCAAGAACAACATTAAGCCCAGTCTTGAGAACTGATATTTAAGAAACGTGTGAGCCAACAAGCGGATGATGCAGAAGCATAAGATCTGGTGTAATAGCAATTACCTAATCGATGTGCAATACCAGAACCCGTATTATCAGAAGCGCCTCCAATAAGAGAAGTCACACTAACTGCATTGCTCTGTTCATAAAAGCCAAAAAATCAGAACTAGTAACATGAAATGCAATTGGTCCACAATTGACACGAAAACACCAAGAAAGCAAAGCCCCCTATGATAAAAAATGCTAAGATATTTCTGAGTTGAGAGCTATATACTCAACACGAACATGGGCAAAGCACAAGTATAACTTACTGGTCGTGTAGGAAGAGCCGCATAGAGATGCCCGAAGCTGGCAGAGTTGCAACCTATCCATACATAAATCTAGACAAGGAGGCGCTTGCTTGTAAGGATGAGGAAATGCAAATACATACAAATATAATATATATATAGAGAGAGAGAGTTCAACAGAAAAACGAAGTCTTCAGCTCGTGAAAATCAAGGGGCCAAAGATACCATTAACAAGAGATGAAAATTAACTGTCCCCTTTAGAATAGGTATACTAGATGCAAAAGAGAACTAAAACCCTATAGAGAAAGCCTAACAAGCATAATCAATTGCAAGAGCAAGCATCTTGAAACGGATTAAAATTGCTGTATCAAAAAAAAAACCTGCTTTTCAAGACGAATAATCTGAAAGTGGAGCAAAACATCACCGTCCGATTCTTCGGAAAAGCAAGTGAGTTGAACACCATCACCATCACCATCGCACTGGCAGCCATTATTCTTACTCTTAGTTTCCTCCATTTCAGCAATTGCAAGGAAGAAGAAAAAAGGTTTACGAATTACGACAGGTAAAAATAGGGTGAGCAAAATCGAACCCAAACAATAACAAAGAACGTAGCTTTGTCAAATGGAGGATGTTTTTGTGAAAAATGAAAACCGAACTTTTTCGATTCGTTCGGTTTAAGAATCCGAAATTTCAATTCGGACCAACCGAACCGAAATTTATATATATATATATATATATATATATATATATATATATATTTATAGTTAACTACGAAACTTTTATTGGGTGGAGGCAAAAAATGATGAATCTGGAGAAGATGAATCCAGGAAGAAGAATCCAAAAATAAAATTTTTGTCCTCATGGGATTCGAACCCGGTGAAAAATTCGAATTGTTGAATTCATTAAGTTTAAACGGATTCATCAACTTTCATAACGAATTCATTTGGTTCTTAGTTTTAGGATAAGAATGGTTACCATTTGAACCAAACTATATATATATATATATATATATATATATATATAGAGTTTGGTTCAAATAAGAACCAATTTTAACGTGGTAATCCAAGAACTACGAAAACAAAATGAATATCTATGAAAGTTAATGATATATATATTAAATTAAAATATTAAACCCTATTAAACTAAATTATACATATATATATATTAAAATTATTAAAAGTTCGGTTAACCAAAAACCGAACCAAAACCGAAGTTTAAAATTCGGTTCGGTTCGGTTCGGTTTGAGTAAAAATTCGATTCGGTTCGGTTGAAATTTTTGAACGGTTCGGTTTTTTCGATTTTGAATTTTCGGTTCGGTTTTCAACCGACGAATTACGACCCCTAGGTGAAAAGATGCACGTGGATTGCTCGTTTTTTAATTTTTATTTTATAAGAGATGGAGATTATACATTCATTAATAATATGATAATTATTAGATTAAATCCTAAATTATTTAGTTTGTCTGTTATGTTTGTTGAATTTTCAATAATATTAATATATTAAAATTGTACCAAAAAGTATTTGTATTAATATTTTTGATTGATGGAATGCTGACTAAGATTACCATGTAACAAAAATGATGTCGTTTTCATCAAAATAATTTTAAAAAATTTATGATAACTCTATTTAGTCATCATTTTTTGTAAACATAAACATATTTGGTGTTTTATTTTATTTTATTATTATTATTTGATGATCATCAGATGACGAATTTGATAGGAAGACTATAAAATGAGCACATTTGATGTGTTTTTTTGGCATTATTGATGAACATCATATAACATCTTTTATTTGCATAATTAAAATTGGTGTCTGACTGAATATTAGATATATTTTTTACTTACATCCATTTTGTGGATATAGAATTTGGATTATTTTTGTCTATTTATTCAAAGTTTCGTGAAGAATCATTATAGAATCTCATGTTGCAACTGATAATACCTCTTGAACTTTTTATTAAAGATAAGATTAGTATTTTAGACTTGTGGGATTATTTGATAGCATCATTTCTATTGATAAAGAAAGTATTTCATGACTCATTTATCGGAGAAAATATTGGCTTTGATTGAACTAGAATTAGAGTTAGAGTATTATTTCTACAACAAAAAACTCAAATGAAGTATTATACGATGTAAGCCTCATTAGTTGTATTGTGTTGTGTTGTGTTGTGTTGTGTCTATAAATTTATTATCACAGTACTTAAAAGTCTTCATGAAAGTCATTACTTAAAAATGATGCATCCTTTTTTTTTTTTATCAATAGTCATTCATCTAAACTCGTAAAACAACATTATAGTATGTTGCACATAAAGCTTACTTTTAATAAGACTCATTAACCTACTAAAAATATGAGATCACTTTTTTCATGTGGACATCTCAGTCAGCATTCTACTAATAAAATGTAATACCCCGAATTTCTGGGCTTAAAAATTTCGAAAATAAAGAAGGAACAGTACGATAGAAATGAGTATGAAAGTGAACGTCGGTAATTGTCGATTTTGAATAAATCGAAATTTCTCTTGAAAATTTGAACGAAATAATTTTTAAAAATGTTTTTAAGCATATTTAGGATATTATTTACACTAAGGAAGAAAAAGAAACATTTTTTCTTATTTATTTGATTATTTTCAAAAAACATAAGAAGGAATAATTAATTTGTGAATTATTATATGATCACTTGATTTTATGTGATGAGTTGTGATGTTTATCTTGTAGTATATGATAAGATAATTATCTTGAATACCTAAGCATGAGGTGGATGTGATAAGGTTGGAAAATGACATTTTTGAGATAAGATTTGCTATGATATTTTCATAAAAGATAAGATAAGGTCATGATTAATTAAGAGATAATGTTTATCTCTTAGAAATGTGTAGAATATCATAGGAAATAATATTTTAAATATTAGTTGCATGATTTTCGAAATTTAGGTATTATTTTATGTGAAAATTCGAAAATCATGATTTTTATGTGATAAATGTATTAAATAATTTATTTAATTATATAATTGATAAATATCATGATTCTAGATCAATCTTATCTCCCGAAACTATATAAATTTTCGAAATTAATAAAATAGGGTGAGAATGGAATTTGATGAAAATTAAATCCTAGAAAACCCTAATTTTCGAAAATTCGGAAATAACTTAGAAAAATTCCAAAATTTATTTTATGATATAATATCATTATATTGATATAATTACTCATAAAATAACATTTTTATGAAAAGAATCATAGTTTGATAATTTATTCATAATTTCGAATTATTTGCCGATAACTTTACTAAAGTACATGAGATGACCTTAATTAATTTTTCTATGATTTATTTTATCATCTAAGATTATTATTATGTCATATAGTTATTAATTGGAGAAAAATAAAATATTTGGCTTATTAATATTAAAGGGGCCGAAAATATTGAATTATATGTGTGAAAAGGATATAAATATCATGCCTTAATTAATAAGGGGTCATGATTATAATGATAAGATATTATTAAAGGATAAGATAGAGTTAAAAGCCAATTTGAACAAGTAACCTATGGAGACTTCTAGTAGTGGCCGAAAATATCACTCTTTTATGTGATTAAAAATGGTTTTACACCATGTGACGAATTGTGTAGAGATAAGATAAGATCTTATCATGTATTAGGTGTAAAGTAGTGATAGTTATCAAATTGAACAAGTAACCTAAGGTAGCATTATGTGAGGGGACCGAAAATTACACATGCACAAATACTATGTGATAAACTTTATACTATGTGACAACTAAGGTTCAATGCATTTAATTAAGGGATAAGGTGACCTAAGGATGAGCTGTAAAGATAAGATATGATAAGATTTGATAAGATAAGATAAGATAAGATATGATAAGATTTGATATGATAAGATAAGATAAGATATTTTATAAAATAATGATTAAACACCACTTTATAAATCCTATAAATAGGAGGTTACCCCTCCCATAGCATCATAACCGAAAATAGAGAGGAAATAGGAGAGAAAATAGAGAGAAAAAAATAGAGAGTGTTCTTCAAAGCATTCTTCGATCATAGATAGAATAAACGTCGCCGACGTCGATCGAATCCGATCAAAAGGTTAGATTTCTTACGAGCTTCGTATATACGTTAGAATTTATGTTACAAGCTTAGTTTATACATGTGATTTTCGAAAATCATGAAACTTGTGCTAATATGTTTAGATATTGTACTTATATGATGTTATTAAACATGTATTATAATTATATCACAAAATTAAGCATGATATCAAATTTTGAAAAAGGACCGAAATCATGTAGGTATAATATGTTGATGATTATAATTTTTAATTGTTGATTTAAGCATGGAATCATGATCTAGGGTATTAATTATGCTTATATGAATTTATGTAGAATTTTTGGAAAACTTTGGTACCTAAGTCTATGAATTTCGAAAATTATAGAACATGATAGTAGATTGTGATATAATCCATGTTTAAGTGTTAGCATAACATATTGAAAGTGTAGAATCATAATATAGTGTTGTAAGAATTTATTGGATTTGTTAAGAATTTATTGGACCTAAGTTCAAATTTTCAAAAGTGACTTAGGAAGGTTTAATTCAATAGTTTGCAATAAATAAAAATGATGTTATAATAAGGATGCTTATAAATAATTATGTGTAATGTGATTTTATTGAAATTTTTGGAGATTGTTTGCTTAGTTTAATTGGGGTTTTCAAAAACTATAGGTTATATGTATTAATGTTATAAATTTATTTTATAAGATATAATTGCATAATATGATCCAAAATGATGTTTTAAACATATTATGATTTTATGGGAATTTTTAGAACAAGAACTGCACATAAAATAATAGAATTACATAAAAGAAATTAAAAAGTCAAAATGTTGACTTTAGTCAAAATTGTTGACTAAATGTTGACCAAGTCAAAATTGTTGACCAAAAACGTTGACCAAGGTCAAAGGGCACAAAATTCGATAATATGTGATCTATGTGACGTAGTACGTTTGATAACAATGTAACTTACGTTACGTAAGTACATTAAAACGTACATTATATACTAAAGAGGTGGAATATCTCTTATATGATGAGCGATATCATAATCGACATCATTTTGATTAAGAAACGTCAATATAAGTCCGACGTTAGCCTTATTTGATGCATAGGACGTTATAGACGACGTTCGTCTCTATCGAAAAGTATAGCGATGTACTAAACCTCGTTTCTCACATTGAAAAAGGGTCCTGCTCAGAGGAGAAAGAAGACGATAATTAAGTACTAGTGACGTAAGAACTATAAGTTCTCGAGGTGGGCTTTCTTACCAAAACCTTTTATGAGCTTTTTGAAAATGTTTCTTGTTATTACATTACATTTCTTGAAAACTTTTGAGATACGATATTGTCTCGAAAATATTTTATGTTTTGTATATGTCCATTCGGGTTGCACAGGCAACAGAGTTCTGAATCGGATCCCAGTTTGGAGGTGTAAGTAGAAATTCCCGCTAGGGTTGTGTACACGTGTTGGGCCTCCGAATCACGGGAGGTCATGCTCGAACCGCTAGGCGGTTAGTTGCGTCCGGTGTGGGAGGCCTCCTCCGCCGCGTTTATCCATGGCCGACTTGGAATATACATTGTGGTTGTGATGAGAAAATGTCCGGCGCATCGACTTTGAGAAATGAAAATGTATTTTGTAAAACAAGGCCTTTTCAAACAAAACCCTCGTGTCTTCTTGTGATGAGGCGGTCTGATATTTCGTAAATTAAAATGTTTTCGTGAATGTGTCCATCGAGTGCATTATTCGTATCACCGCATGTTTGTTTTAAATGTGCGAGTTGAGCAGTGATGGAGCAGGCGGGAGTTGAGCGAATCTTTGTCAAGTAATTTGAAGTATTTTTGGTTCACCTTGAGAATGCATCTCCATATGCATGTCTCACACGTTTATTCCGCTGCCAAACTCTTGAAACTCTGTTATCTTTTGTTACTGTGTTAAGCTTTGTGAAAGCTACTGTTTTAACCTTGAAACCATCTTATATATATATAAGCTATTTTGATCCATCATGATTCTCATTTCTGTTTGGAATATCTATATTTCTTCGTAGATGAAATAAGTTGAAACCCTTATTCTTTCATATTCACTCAAACCGAACCCCAAGTCACGGTCCGGTAAGGATAAGCCAAACCGGGCTGTGACATAAAAAATATTAAAAAATATTTTTACTACAATATCAATAATTATGTTCTTTTATTAATATTATTAAAAATTCAGGATATTTTGGGATAAGTCAAATAGTTTAGGATTTAATTTGATATTTTTTAAAAACAATTTTTGATGAAATTAAATTTTACCTTTATAATGAATATACTTTCAAATAGTTTTTTTATTTTGATAAGAGAGACAAAATATTCAGTGATACTTAATATTCTATTAAGAAAATCATATTGCTTTAAATTTTTAGAGGTAACAATTAAATTTATGAAAATTTAAATATTAATAACAGGATAATAAATATTGATACTAACGAATTTATTATGTATTTAGAATGTGAATTTATGTTCACATTAAGAAAAAAATTACTTCATAGTTTTGCAAATTAAACCTAAATTTTAAACGGTGAGATTTAGATATTTATCTAACATTAAAGATTAAAATTGATCGAACATTGTTGAAGTCCATTCTCTTAGTTGCTCGCTTGTTGTCAATTTTATCATTGAAATTTATACACAAATTTAGGAATGGGGGAATGGAGCGAAATACTAAATGTCCCTTTTTTATGTAAAATTAAATAACATAAAACTATTATGTCACCCGTCGAATTTCGATGGAACTTCGTAACTTATAAGTATGACTTAAAAAATAAGTCATTTTTTAAAACATACTGGTGGAATTAACCCAACTGATGGAATTCGAAATCAACGTACTGAAAATAAACGGAGTCAACTCAACTAAAAAAAAAACGAAAATATTTAAACATTAAGTGTTTGACTTTCAACGTGTCGAGCGAATCTGCAGAGAATCTTGACAAGTCAGAACTATTTTTTAGATTTGTAGAGTTTAGATGTATGATGTTACAGACATGGAAAGCGACATACGAGGATTCAATGGGAAGATTTCAAATGACAAATGAAATGAATGTGATTGGTGTTTCTTCCAACGACACTATTCATCTTCTCTCTATAAATACGAGTAGAATTGAACATTTTAAAGTTATTGAAACGCTATGAAATCAAATACTCAACGCACTTAGAGTTCATATCCAAAGAACATTCAACTAGTGATTTTCGAAGAAAAAAGTTTCTAAGTATTATCAGTAAATCCTCATAACTCAAACATATTTATCAACTCAAGATTTCAGCATACACTCTTTTAATATCTAGGTTACAATTTTTAATATTCTAAGCCTAGAAAATCTTAAGTTGTCCCATGTGACAACTCAAATCTAAGTTGGAAACACCATCTACTAAAACCCTCAAAAGTTAAAGTAGAAGTTGGGCAAGTAAGCAACAAAGTATTCGTTGATGAAAGTTTGTTTTTTATTGCACATTTAAGCATGAAGGTTAGGCCGACTTGTAACAGCCCCTTAATACTAAGTACGGATTAACAGGGATTATTACTTTAACATGAATTTATAAATGGGAAAGACCATTGAACATTTAACAGTACTACATATATCAATAACATTTTAAGACTTCAATACATAACTTAGGGTTCTTGCAGCGGAAAACATATGATATGTACATATAACGATGTACAATCAAGGTATAAACTTTCATCGACAAACATTCCTATTGCTCAACACTGCTCCATCGCATCACCAGCTCAATCTGCACATTTAAAAACAAATATGCAGGGCTGAGTACAAGAATGCACTCAGTGGACTCATGCCAAAACATTTTATCATCTTTCAATTACACTGCCCCCCATCAGGGTAAGACACAAGGGTTTTATTTGAAAGGTCTTGTGCTTACTAAACATTTTTATTATTTTCTCAAAATATCGCCTGGCCAGACATTTTCCTTGTATGTATGATCCATATCCATTTCCTTTCATCATAACATCATCATAACATAATTGTAACATCATTATGCGTCGTAGAAGAGGCCTCCTTCCACGGACGCTGTAACCGACCGAGAACTCTTTCAGCACGCAGTCACCTCTTGTGCACCTTGATCCTTGCCACTCCGGCATATGATCCGAATTCTTAATCATCCTTACGAGTTCTAGCAAAGGATACGAATTCGCTTATTTCATAAGTTGGGACCTACCCAACAACATTCATCATTCGTTCATGGATATGATACATACATAAAACATAAATATTTGGACAGGTAATTAAGTAAATCATTTCATCATCATTTCTTGCAAATAAAGCCTCGTAAATAAATCATTTGATAAGCATTTTATCATTTTTGAGTATAGTAAAGCTCACCTGGTACGTAAGCTTTCTACACAGACTTTCCTTAACGTCATCGATCACGTCGCGTCCCACCTTTACGTAAGAAGCTAATTTAGTACGTCGGTCATGTTTTTCGAGAACGTTAAAGTTTAATAAACTTTGATAACTTTCTAATATAATACTTCGCATTCTTTAACTAAATTAGTATGTCGTTTCATCACATATTTTAGCTAATAACTCATCGTACTTTGATAGAGACGAAACATGATCTACGGCCTCATTTTAACCATTTAGGTTAAACGTCGAACTTATACTAACGTCTTTCGATAAAATGATTTCAATTATGAAATCGTTTCTCACAAAAGAGATATTCTTATAAATCTAATACGTTTTACACGTATTAGTGTATTTATTCAATGTACACCATAACATTGATCACATACTAACGTATTTCATACGTTTAGTCTTAAGTCAACGATTTTGACTTTTCTTAACATATTTTTCGAATTATTCACATATATGTTAACAAATTTCCATATAAATCGATTTTCAATCGATTTCTTATCAAATAACCCTAAGTCTCGATTTTTCACGTTAATCAACAAATATGATCAATATTTTACTCAAGTATGACCTAACTTGTACCTTACATATTATTTTTCACATCTTACGTCATTTAACATAACGTTTCGCTGTAAACATAGTATACTATGCTTCTAAAATCCTATAAATTCATAGTAGGTCAAAAATATATTCTTGACACATAATATGTGATTTTTCTTGATAAAATGAATTTAATACTCTTAATCCTCATGACTTAGCTTTCGGCCCTTTTGATATAATTATCAAAACTTCTTCCAAAAATTCTTATAAAATCACATAACATACTATATTATAATAGGATCATTAATATGTAATAACATTAGCTATAGGAAAATTGGACATCATTTTCCTACACCTATAGCTCTCGGCCATTTCACACTTAATATAGCAAACATTTTTCTAAAATTCTTATAAATTCTCACAATACCTAATCATCATCCTATATCATTAAGATAACACAATATCCAACAATTACAACTTATACATCAACATATCACAACTAGTACCTCTCGAAAATTTCCAACAAATGAACAATCCATTTTCTAAAATCTAATAAATTCATATAACACTAAATCAATGCTCTACATCAATAATATGTTATAATATCACTTAAACATTAATCATACATTAACATATTATTTCTCAATTATTTTCGGTATTAACATATAATTAACATAAGCTTTCCAAAAATTCTAAATAAATCAATACAAGCTCCATTACTACCATATATCATTAATCCATCAACATATTGAACATTAACATTTTCGAGCATCATGTGTTCATCACAACTTTCGGTCATCACTATAGAAATTATAACATGCTTAGCTTTTAATTAATCCATAACATATGATCATACTACATCATAATAAATATTATTAACAAATCACTAAACATGATAACATAATTCATCATATTTGTAGCATTAATACATAAGCATGTATATTAAAATCCAACGGTTAGAAAATCGAAAATTTTAACGTATATATAAAGCTCGTTCGATTCCTAACCTTTTAATCGGCGTCGATTTTTAGTGCAAAGGATTTTGTATCAAGGTTTGGGAATATAAAATGAGGAACTCTCTTTTTTTCTTTTTTTTCTCAAAACTCACGGTATTAAGGTTTTGGAATGAATGATGTTTTGCTTTTATTATCACTTCTCACTTAATGAAATAAACAAGGAATACACTTAATTCTCTCTTACACCTCACGGTTCACTTACACATAAACAAAGCAAAACTTTTATTTGGTTGGTGACTCATTACCACTTAAATGACTCACAACATGACATAGTAAATGCACATCACAATCCAAAATTAATTGAAATAATTATCCTCACTTGTTCCTCACATTTTCGGTCATCAAATTGTATATAAGACAAAACTTTTATTGTATCACTTTATTGAGGATCATGTTATCATGTGTAAGAATTAAATACACATCATTATCAAAGAAGGAAGAAAATTCTTCTTTCCTTTATTCATCATCAAACACGTCGATCACCTCTAGCTCCAAGGGTGAGTTTTTAGTTTGTCTTATACCACATATAATATCTTAAGCATTAACTATATGGAAGCCAATTCAAGAAAGAGTTCTAACAATTCTTCCAACTTCAATTGCCTTCACTTTTACACGGCTATCACTCTTGCACAAAGGAGGATTTTTATTTCTTGTCTTATACTAACATATAAAATATCCTACACACTACCATATGCAAGCCTCTTATCACCAAAGAGTTTTAAAATTTCTTCTCACCTTCATTAGTCCACAATACACGGCTCCCTCACAACCAATACACTTTTACTTGATCCTCCCATTAATTTCCTTGTTTTATGTGTAAAAATATCATACTATTCCAATTATGATACCACATGGCATAAAGATTAGCAAACTTTATTCAATCCATCAATTGGTACCAAAACTCACGGTACTTTTGAATCATAGGTGCCAAACATTTTATTTCCTTGACATTAGTAGCTATATGACATAATATAGGTCTTAGATGATAAATTAAATCATAGGAATAATAATTAAAATGATTCAAGTGTCAAAACCCTAATTTTCGAAATTAGGGTTTTCGAAAATAGCTAACTTTATTCAATATTTATTCCTTAATTCTCTAGCATTATTTTAATGATAAATAATGCTCTTATTACATAAAATAATCATAGGAATTTAAATATTATAATTCATTGATCATTAGACTTAATTTTCGAATCGTCTCTAAACGTTGACGTTCGAAACATCTCAAAACGTTGATAATTGGATCATCTCTAAATCGTTCATAATAAAGTCGTAATCACTTTATTAATTCATTTCATTCATAAGGAAATTTAATTCTAAGCTTTGTCACTTAGAAAAATTTACGTAATATTAACTATCGATATTCAATCGACGTTAAAATATTACTGCCGAAAGAATAATATAAACTATATTCCTTGATTCACTAATCATTAGTGAATATGACATAAGAATCTTCGTATCATAAATAATCAAAATCCATCTTCGATAAGTTATTATTTCAATTATCGAGACAAAATCCTATTTTACGATTTTTATTATCGTAATTAGGCTTTAAAACTTCGGGGTATTACATTCTACCCCCCTTAAAAAAAATTTCATCCCGAAATTTGCATACCCTAGAAAAGTATGGGTACCTTCGCATCATAACATCTTCAATTTTCCACGAGATTTTCCTTTGTTCATGGTTTCTCCCTTGGACTTTCATTAAAGGTATTGACTTGTTTCTTAACCATTGAATCTTACGATCAAAATAGGCGTAGATTCTTCCTCATAATTCATATTTGGGTTAAGAATAACGTCATCATGATGGATCACGTGTTTTGGATCATCTTAATACTTTCTTAACTGTGACACGTGGAAAATATTACGTACATTTTCCAAATTTGGTGGAAGTACCAATCTATAGGCTACTGAGCCTATCATTTCTAGGATCTCGTGAGTTCCTATAAAACGTGCTCTCAACTTTCTTTGTACTTTGAACCTTATAATTTCCCTCGATGGAGAAATCTTAAGAAACTTTATTTCCGCATTCAAAATGCAGCTCAGATCTATGCGTATCAGCGTGAGACTTTTGTCTATCTTGAGCTCCTTTTATTCTTTGCCTAATTTTGTAGACATTTTAATCATTTCACTCATTGAGTAGGGCCCTTAAACTTTCCTCTCATCTTCTTTATCACAATAAAGCGGTGATCGACACTTCTTTTCATACAATGCCTCATATGGGACTATCGATCATTGCTTGACAGCTATTGTCGTAGGTGAACTTAATAAGTGGTACAACATGTTCCCACTTGCACCTCGATTTAACATTAATGTTCTCATCGTATCCTTAAACGTTTGTACTATCCTTTTGATCGTTCATATGTCTGTGAGTGGACATCTATGTTAAGGTTCAATCTTGTGTCTAACTCCTTTTTGTGAGCTAGTTCAAAATCTAGGGTAAATTTGGAGTGTCTATCTGAAGTGATAGGTTATGGTACCCCATGTGAACATATGATTTTCTCTATGTACGACCGAGCTAACTTATCAGATCCATGAGTAATCTGAATAGGCAAAAAATGAGTACATTTGATAAGTCAATTTACTACTACCCATATAGTAGTGTTATTTCATTTGATTTTGGCAAAACCCGTCATAAAATCCATTGATATGTCATCCTATTTTCATTTGTATATCTTTAGAGATTATAACTCCTTATAAAGTCATTGATACAATGCCTTCACTTGTTAGTAACCGAGACAATGCTCGTCAATGTGGTTATATCACATTTCATTCATTACTATCTCACTTTTCTCGTAAATCATAATATATCTTAATGTTGTCTGGGTGGGCGGTATGAGAAATATCATGAGCTTCACTCATGATTTCATTTCTAAGCTTATTATTGCTTGAAAGGTGTAACCTTTCCTTAGACAATATGACATTGTTCAGCGCTTCTTTAAAATCCTTCAGCCCTTCATTCCTCTTCTTAGCTCGTATTCTTTCAATATTTCATCTTTCCTTTATTATTTTATTATCCCATTTTTCTCAAATCTGACGTAATTGTGAGTGTGGCAATACGGCTCGTGATCGTCTCTGGCTGCTCAACTATTTCTATATTCATTTTCTTAAACTCTCCGATGAGTTTTCCTTTTCTATAAGGATATATCATAACTTAGACTGAATTTTACAACTTAGGGCATTAGATACTACATTAGCCTTTCATAGGTGATAATTTATATCACAATTGTAATCTTTTACTGATTCGAGCCATCTTTTCTATCTTATATTCAAGTCTCTTGCTCGAAGAATAATTCAAACTTTTATGGTTTGTGAAGATCTCACAACTTATTCCATATAGGAAATGTCTCCAAAATTTTGGTACGTATACTACTGCTGCTATTTCAAGTCGTGAGTTGGGTAATTCCATTCATGAGGTCTAAGTTATTTTGACGCATAAGCTATTATTCTTCTTACATTAATACACGGCTTCACATTTATTTGTCCATATAAATTTGATTCCTTTTTGGGGTAGCTGTGTTATCGACCTTGCTATCTTAGAGAATCCTCAATGAATCTCCGATAGTAGCCAGTTAACCCAAGAAATTTCTGATCTCATTTTGAGTCGTTGACAACTTCGATTCTTACATTGCTTCATCTTTTACTGGATCTACTTTGATTCCTTCTGAAGACACAATGTGCCTGAGGAATGTCACTTCTTTAAGCCGAAACTCACATTTACTAAACTTGGCAAAATTTGCTCGACTCTAAATGTCCGCAATACAGTTCTTCGATGTTCTTTAAGTTCTTTCTCGCTCTTCGTATGGATAAAAACATCATTTAAAAAGATTAAGACAAAATTGTCTAAGTACGTGTGGAACACTCGATTTTTGAGATTCATCTCATAGTGGTCATATCTTATTCGAAAAAATTTGTTTCGTACCCCAGATACCATTCTACAATTTCATGTAACATATACCATCAAAATGCCTCAACGAGGACTTTCCATACATTAATTATGAGGATCGGTCTATCAAGCCGACTGATTACATGGCGTCTAGTTCTATTTACACTCAAAATTTTGACTTCACTTCAACATATTCACAAAATATACCAAACTACGTTTATTTTATACATTCTAACCATACCATTTTCAACATGAACCACTACCCACATATAAGTCTCATACTACCAAAGTATTCTATGTCTCTGAGTGCCCTTCGTCGGAATCATACTCTTCATTTGGAAATTTGCCTGTCTCCAGGTACGTTTTTGCCTCATATATCCGACGATCTATCTCTTTCAAAGAGCCAGGGGTCACACTACTCCATGTTTCTTCTTCAATACCAGAAGTTTGTGTTGCTTTTTATTACAAAGTAAGGTTGAGTTGGTAGTGGTAATTCCCCTAATCCTCGAGGGCGGTAAGATCCATCCTTTGGCCATTCTCGTCTCTTTCAGGTATAATTAACGGCACAGGACGTGGGGCGGCATCTGGAACATCAGGGTACAACCATTCCTTTGTATCATGCCGTGTAACTTGCCGGGACTAGGACAAGTGCTCATAGGTGCCGTTCCATACGCATTATATGTATATTTGAGTCGGTTGACAAATCCTGGTAAATCTGCCCAAACCTTGGAATTTTCTACATGGAGAATATACTCTCTTGATACTTCTTTTGCAAAATCCTGGCAATCTGTTGGCAAACGACGGATAAGTCATTGGATACCATCCTCATTTTTCACTCCATAGTTACGAGCATCCATCCAAAGTTGCAAAAATTCCTCCAAAAACTGTCATAAATCCATGCCTAGTTTATAATAAAAGAGCCGATACGCCTGTGTGAGTTCTAAGCTTGTAGGTCTTGTGGTTAACTTTTTACCCGTAATACTCCCTTTTCCTGCCATCTGTAAACAGATAGTTCTAGATAAGCCAGACTTAACTAAAGCATTAGAGGTACTTTGAACAATAAGGATTTCTTAAAGAATTAAACACTTTAAGCCATAAACTTGTAACCAACTTACAACATAACTCATAGACACTTATCTTATTCCTCATTTAGCATTTCACATCTCCATTTGTATATCGCTCTAAATTAATTCGTGAAAGTAATAGTGGATCCAAAAATCCCGTTGCGTAGAATCTCATACGAAGAGACTGTGTCCATGTCACTAATCACGGGAGTGACATTTGTTTACAAAGGCTTCCATTTCTAGTATTATATCTACGTTCCACATAGATATTATAATGCAATATATTCGTTAGAACCTTAAGCGATTCTAGGTTCAATTTCAAGTTTGAGCAACACCTGCGACGACCATAATTCTCATATAGGTGAAGAGATTTTCATTTCTTGATTCGTTTATCCTGAATTGGGTTCTATCGTTTCTACACATACTTGTGCGATGTTAGAATGTGGAACACCTATATCGAACAAAATACTATAGGTATGCTGAGAAGTTTTTCTCATAACCTATCAGCGTTCCTGGTTTTTGTTCGTTCTATTTTTGGTGCGAAGTACAGGCTCTAGCCTGCGATATTCTCGTTTGTTCAAGTAAACATTTATCACATTTATCCCTGTCCTTGCCCTTGTGGCATCATGTTTCCTTGTTATGGCCTCTTGTTACCTTGTTTGCCATATTCTTCTCAGGTGTCAGTACAATTATAACTTTATCAATTGCATTTTGTGATTAGGTCTACATCAACCTATCCTTTGGTATTGTTACCTCGATAGTCAAATTTTATCGTAGAGATCATCAGTCACTATCATTCGTCTTAGTCAGTATGAATGATTCAGTTTTCTTTTTCTCTTAATCGATCTTAGGAATATATCTTTCATATATTCTTACTTTAATCTCTTCTCAAGAGAAATCCTTATACTGGCATTTAGCGCCATCATTTGTCATATCCTTTTAGGATATACGTCATTTGTCTTTGTATTCATTGATTGCTTAAGTGTTTTTATATAGGCTAAAATCATTTGTCCACTAGGGACGTATTATACTTTTGCCTTGACGTCATATATCTTCATTATTTTCTCGACATTCTATGATTGTTTCATTTCCATGTCAGAGACACTTAATATCCTACTTTATTGATCGTCACAAAAGTATGAGGGATGATCTTTCCAATTAGATTCACCTTAAGATCCTTCCATGTGAATATTTTCCTTTGTTCTCTTGGATGTATTTCCTATGCAAAGTCCATAGAAGATATCTTGCTTGTTAATTACTAAGACACTCAAGACGAGCATTTCGTATCTATATAACTTAGAGTACTAAGATTCATTTCAAATAATGAATCTATTTCTTAATCCGTTTCTTTACTTCAAGGGAATTACCTTACTTATCGAAATCATACTGTTTCTGAAACTTATATCATATTGTGGGCTATCTCATCTTTGTATAGCTCATAGTTCCTTCAGCCATTCTTGACTTTTGTCCCTTTTCTTGAGCATGATATTAGAAAGTAATATTACTTTCATTATACTTTGGTTCTCACTTTTTAGGATTAGAACCGTCATTATTGTCATATAGCTTGGTAAGGTAGTACATTCGTACATCATAACTTAAGTTCCAAGCACAATTGCCTCTTTACCATGTCTCGACTTTGGAGATATTTTCTCCATACTTGATTTAAATGCTAGGGTTATCCTAGCTGTTCACACATTTCAATGATTATGATTCCTCAATTTCACTATCATTGGTTTAACCAAGTCTCAGATACTTGGAATCAATCATGTTTAAGCATAATCTCATTGATTGAGATATAAAGCAAGAGATTTGATAACTGAGATGCTATCATTCCTTTATATATATATTATTTGAAAAGAATATTGTGCATCTTCATTCTTTAGACATGTCCAACCTACTAATGAGGTTTTAAGGACAAACAACTATCTTAAAGATAAGTTGTAATCTCTCTCGTTATGACATAATAAGGGAAAATTATATCCCATTGATATTATATACTTTTCTTTACTTTTACTCTTGCATTCAATGCTAAAGAGTATCTCATTCATAACTTTCATTATCATACAGTTATATGAAGGTATAACTTCACTGTTATCAGTATTTGAAAAGCCCATCAAGGGTCATTGCATCGATGTGCATCATAGGGGTCAATATATCTCGTCTCATCGAGATCATCTTACATTTTAACTTCTTGATGTCTATCATTTTATTGATCTAAAACTTTTAGGTGACTAAAATAAGTCAACTTGCATTATACTTGATGTTTAACTTTACTAATTCGAAACTTATGTGACAAGATAAGTCAACCTTCATCATACTTATTGGTTTCAAGGATTGAAGAGAATTCATCATGACAACTTACAAGAGGTATGGATTCGCAATTCAAGATAACAAATTTTACAATTTGAATCCATATGTTCTTTAAACTGAATAATTGGGATCCCAGAATGACGACTACTGAGATTTCTTTGGTCATATGGGTTGGCCAGACCCATCACAATTATTTTCTCAGTCACACAAGGGCTTAGTTTCAAGAATACTTTATAAATATTTGGGTTATAAATTTCTTTCAGAAACAGTGAGAACTCAAGTGATTTCTCAATTTGAACTATGTCATAAAGTTAAACTCAATGACAGAAATTGGTAATGAATATAATTTGAAACCTTATATAACTCGTATTAGGTCATCATAAGTTGTAAGGTTTATCAATATACTACCCTACATCCCGAACTTTACTCATATCATTAAACTAAATTTTTGATTTGCCTCTTCAACATTTTTCTACCACATCGTGGTCTCTTCTTTTGTAAAATTTCACGATACTTGCATCAATTGATTCTTTGATCACATTTCTATTTCGTTTCTAACAAAAAAATCATAGTCGATTTGGAGTTCCGTCGCGCGTGAACGTCCAAATGAAGAGACTATACTCATGTCACTTATCGAATAGTGACATTTATCATCTTGACATCATTTCCATTTCTGCTCGTAAATTTTCTTCTCGTCTTTCAATTCGATATTCTCATTTCGATCTCGCTTTTGTTCTCAGGATGGAATAAAATTCTCATAATTCATCTTTCTATGTTCTTTCGCAAATGGGATCATGCGTCTTAAACAGTCTACGTTCTTTTGGGATAACATACCCATCATCATAAACAACTTTGAGATTTGAAATAAAATTTCAAATATTCATAACATAGCTCATTTGTACTTATGTACTTCTTTGAATTTCAAGAATTCAACATATCTTATTTAACATATAAATGTCCATTTTTGAACATTTTCAAACATTAATAACATAACTCATTTGTAACAATAAATCTTCATTGAATTACATGAATTCAATCCATTCACTATTGACACATCTTTGTCAATACTTTCTCATATCAATTGTCAATTTTTTCTCATATCTCTTTCTTTTCATAACTTGAAACATCATATCATCATCTTTCATAACTTTCATTCTCAACCCTTTTTATAACTTTCGTCTCTTTTTGATAAATCATTTCAATCATTTTTCACTTTCAAACTTTTCATTTCAAAACTTTTGAGGAGAAATCATTTACATCTTTCCGGTTGAGTTTGATGTGATGGAGTGTTGAACATTGTCAGCTGATGTCTAGAAATCTAGTGACTCAATCTAGACTTAACTTTGAAAGGAGGTTTTGGATTCTAAGAGCGAACCGCTCTGATACCACTCTGTAATAGCCCCTTAATCCTAAGTACGGATTAACAGGGATTATTACTTTAACATGAATTTATAAATGGGGAAGACCATTGAACATTTAACAGTACTACATATATCAATAACATTTTTAGACTTCAATACATAACTTAGGGTTCTTGCAGCGGAAAACATGTGATATGTACATATGACGATGTACAATCAAGGTATAAACTTTCAGCGACAAACATTCTTATTGCTCAACACTGCTCCATCGCATCACCAGCTCAATCTGCACATTTAAAAACAAATATGCAGGGCTGAGTACAAGAATGCACTCAGTGGACTCATGCCAAAACATTTTATCATCTTTCAATTACACTGCCCCATCATGGTAAGACACAAGGGTTTTATTTGAAAGGCCTTGTGCTTACTAAACATTTTTATTATTTTCTCAAAATATCGCCTGGCCAGGCATTTTCCTTGTATGTATGATCCATATCCCTTTCCTTTCATCATAACATCATTATGCGCCGTAGAAGGAGGCCTCATTCCACGGACGCTGTAACCGGCCGAGAACTCTTTCAGCACACAATCACCTCTTGTGCACCTTGATCCTTGCCACTCCGGCACAGGTTCCGAATTCTTAATCATCCTTGCGAGTTCTAGCAAAGGATACGAATTCGCTTATTTCATAAGTTGGGAGCTACCCAACAATATTCATCATTCGTTCAGGGATAGGATACATACATAAAACATAAATATTTGGGCAGGTAATTAAGTAAATCATTTCATCATCATTTCTTGCAAATAAAGCCTCGTAAATAAATCATTTGATAAGCATTTTATCATTTTTGAGTATAGCAAAGCCCACCTGGTACATAAGCTTTCTACACAGACTTTCCTTAACGTCAACGATCACGTCGCGTCCCACCTTTACGTAAGAAGCTAATTTAGTACGTCGGTCACGATTTTCGAGAATGTCAAAGTTTAATAAACTTTGATAACTTTCTAATATAATACTTCGCATTCTTTAACTAAATTAGTACGTCGTTTCATCGCATATTTTAGCTAATAACTCATCGTACTTTGATAGAGACGAAACATGATCTACGGCCTCATTTTAACCATTTAGGTTAAACGTCGAACTTATACTAACGTCTTTCGATAAAATGATTTCAATTATGAAATCGTTTCTCACAAAAGAGATATTCTTATAAATCTAATACGTTTTACACGTATTAGTGTATTTTTCAACGTATACCATAACATTGATCACATACTAACGTATTTCATACGTTTAGTCTTAAGTTAACGATTTTGACTTTTCTTAACATATTTTTCGAATTATTCACATATATGTTAACAAATTTCCATATAAATCGATTTTCAATCGATTTCTTATCAAATAACCCTAAGTCTCGATTTTTCACGTTAATCAACAAATATGATCAATATTTTACTCAAGTATGACCTAACTTGTACCTTACATATTATTTTTCACATCTTATGTCATTTAACATAATGTTTCGCTGTAAACATAGTATACTATGCTTCTAAAATCCTATAAATTCATAGTAGGTCAAAAATATATTCTTGACACATAATATGTGATTTTTCTTGATAAAATGAATTTAATACTCTTAATCCTCATGACTTAGCTTTCGGCACTTTTTGATATAATTATCAAAACTTCTTCCAAAAATTCTTATAAAATCACATAACATACTATATTATCATAGGATCATTAATATGTAATAACATTAGCTATAGGAAAATTGGACATCATTTTCCTACACCTATAGCTCTCGGCCATTTCACACTTAATATAGAAAACATTTTTCTAAAATTCTTATAAATTCTCACAATACCTAATCATCATCCTATATCATTAATATAACACAATATCCAACAATTACAACTTATACATCAACATATCACAACTAGTACCTCTCAAAATTTTCCAACAAATGAACAATCCATTTTCTAAAATCTAATAAATTCATATAGCACTAAATCAATGTTCTACATCAATAATATGCTATAATATCACTTAAACATTAATCATACATTAACATTTTATTTCTCAATTATTTTCGGTATGAACATATAATTAACATAAGCTTTCCAAAAATTCTAAATAAATCAATACAAGCTCTATTACTACCATATATCATTAATCCATCAACAAATTGAACAATAACATTTTCGAGCATCATGTGTTCATCACAACTTTCGGTCATCACTATAGAAATTATAACATGCTAGCTTTTAATTAATCCATAACATATGATCATACTACATCATAATAAACATTATTAACAAATCACTAAACATGATAACATAATTAATCATATTTGTAGCATTAATACATAAGCATGTATATTAAAATCCAACGGTTAGAAATCGAAAATTTTAACGTATATATAAAGCTCGTTCGATTCCTAACCTTTTAATCGGCGTCGATTTTTAGTGCAAATGATTTTGTATCAAGGTTTGGAAATATAAAATGAGGAACTCTCTTTCTTTCTTTTTTTTCTCAAAACTCACGGTATTAAGGTTTTGGAATGAATGATGTTTTGCTTTTATTATCACTTCTCACTTAATGAAATAAACAAGGAATACACTTAATTCTCTCTTACACCTCACGGTTCACTTACACATAAACAAAGCAAAACTTTTATTTGGTTGGTGACTCATTACCACTTAAATGACTCACAACATGACATAGTAAATGCACATCACAATCCAAAATTAATTGAAATAATTATCCTCACTTGTTCCTCACATTTTCGATCATCAAATTGTATATAAGACAAAACTTTTATTGTATCACTTTATTGAGGATCATGTTATCATGTGTAAGAATTAAATACACATCATTATCAAAGAAGGAAGAAAATTCTTCTTTCCTTTATTTATCATCAAACACGTCGATCACCTCTAGCTCCAAGGGTGAGTTTTTAGTTTGTCTTATACCACATATAATATCTTAAGCATTAACTATATGGAAGCCAATTCAAGCAAGAGTTCCAACAATTCTTCCAACCTCAATTGCCTTCACTTTTACACGGCTATCACTCTTGCACAAAGGATGATTTTTATTTCTTGTCTTATACTAACATATAAAATATCCTACACACTACCATATGCGAGCCTCTTATCACCAAAGAGTTTTAAAATTTCTTCTCACCTTCATTAGTCCACAATACACCGATCCCTCACAACCAATACACTTTTACTTGATCCTCCCATTCCTTGTTTTATGTGTAAAAATATCATACTATTCCAATTATGATACCACATGGCATAAAGATTAGCAAACTTTATTCAATCCATTAATTGGTACCAAAACTCACGGTACTTTTGAATCATAGGTGCCAAACATTTTATTTCCTTGCCATTAGTAGCTATATGACATAATATAGGTCTTAGATGATAAATTAAATCATAGAAAAATAATTAAAATGATTTATGTGTCAAAACCCTAATTTTCGAAATTATGGTTTTCGAAAATAGCTAACTTTATTCAATATTTATTCCTTAATTCTCTAGCATTATTTTAATGATAAATAATGCTCTTATTACATAAAATAATCATAGGAATTTAAATATTATAATTCCTTGATCATTAGACTTAATTTTCGAATCGTCTCTAAACATTGACGTTCGAAACATCTCAAAACGTTGATAATTGAATCATCTCTAAATCATTGATTATAAAGTCGTAATCACTTTATTAATTCATTTCATTCATAAGGAAATTTAATTCTAAGCTTCGTCACTTAGAAAAATTTATGTAATATTAACTATCGATATTCAATCGACGTTAAAATATTACTACCGAAAGAATAATATAAACTATATTCCTTGATTCACTAATCATTAGTGAATATGACATAAGAATCTTCGTATCATAAATAATCGAAATACATCTTCGATAAGTTATTATTTCAATTATCGAGACGAAACCCTATTTTACGATTTTTATTATCGTAATTAGGCTTTAAAACTTCGGGGTATTACACGACTGCACCCGTAAGCAGTCAGAGGTTTTCTAGCACCAGCAAGCATAAGAAGGACCGTCAAGTTAGGCAGGATACAAAAAATATTATAGTCTATATCTAGGTTTACTCTTGTATCCATAAACAAGACAAAATCTCAAGTAATGAATTAAATGTGTTATTAGTATTTGGACGTAGGAGCTGATCTCTCAAAACCACGTTAAAAACTAAGTGTGTTATTTATTTTCAGTTATTTACTTTTATCACCGTTTAAATTTACTTATTATTAAACTGAACATCTTCAGCACATGTAGCACACCATACTGTTTAAAACTCTTCCATCATTATCAATTTGATACCGAAGAGAAAACTGAAACTAACTAATCAAAATTTACTAAACGTTTTCAATCAGCATTAGTTTTCAGTAAAGGCAAAACATAACCACCACACTTCTTTACCCACATTAGCTTTCAATCTAATTGGCCAGCTGCCACAACAATCGGTAGGATTGTTAATTGATACACTTAATACAAGACTTCATGAAATTGAATTTATCAGTAGTATTGATGCCAGTAATGAACTTTTATCAATTACCTGACATTTACTGACCAGTAGATAGTCCAGTCTTGTTTTAAGAAAACCATAAACCCTCTACTGAAATGATGAGGTTAGAGTTTAGCCACTTGCAACTATCTAGTATGAATTTACTCATATATTTCCCAAACTTGATTTTAAAAGTGGTTTTACTACACGTTTTTGTCATAATTCTTTGTATTAATACCGATAATGTAACGCCCCACTTTTTCCATATGCTAAATTTCTTTAAATCGAAACTATTTGTGACTTGCAAATTTTGTCATGCTCGATTTCGTATTGAACTTGATGGAGTGCATAGTTGCGCCCCAACTAGATACGAGCTTCAAAATGTATGTATTCTATTTAGGATCTTAATAATTTACTGTATAAGGATAAAATATAATTTCTTTAATATGGGCTAAATAATAAAATAACTTAATTTATCTTTCCTCAAGTTTGAGGTTTGTAAGTGAGTGGGCTGAAAAACTTTGGTGTGATTTTCCTCAAACACATCTACAAGATTTAGGCTTCAATATACTTCCTGATTAATATTCATAAAGCTAGCCAAAGAAAAACCTTTAGCTAAATGAAAACTTTGTTTATGTTCCACATGCGTCTGTCGAGTCTGATGTAAAAGTTTTATTTGGTGTTGGTTGTGGTGTCGACTGTAGAGTCCGTGTCATCGCCGGCAGAGCCTTGGTGATGAGACGGTGTTTGAAGGCGAGATAGCTCGCCGTAAAAAAATTTGTATCTTTTGATTTTTATATTTCCTTGTTTCATCGTAATCATTATTTTTTATATAAAATTACTCAATACTACAAAAATATGATACTCGTTTGTAAATAATTAAAATCTATATACAAAATTAAAAATTTAGCATAATACTTATCTCGTTGTCCATCATTACCAATTTCTTAATCCTTGTACGTAAGTTACTCCCAAAAGCTAGTCTTTCATTTGTTTGTAGAGTTCTTATTGATTATGTCAAATCAGTTTACATACTTTCTACTATAAAAAGAAAGACTTTATATTATCTCTTTATAATGGCCTAGTGATAAAGTTGATTTTTTGTGGCCAAAATATCACTAAGTTCGAATTTCACTAATACTTTTATAAGTCTGAATCTGTCATATCTAGTTTTTCAAATGTGATTTACCTATAATTTGCAAGTTATTATATAAGAACGTAATCTAATTAACACCAAAAATAGTAGTTGTACGTTTCGAATGAAAAAAAAACTATATTAAAGTTATATATTAAACTTAACATATGAAATATGGGTAATAGAGGGGAAGACATAGCAGGAGAAGAGTAAAGGATTAATGGCGTTCCGAGAGGCAAGTTGTGATCAATTAGAAAATATAATTTAAACTTGAGAGATATAATGAAAATGTCTTTTTTAAAGTTATATTTTATGGAAGAATACATCGATTACAAATAAAATAAATTTTGTGTATGTATTGGTCTAGTGGTAGAGTGGTTAAAGGCCTCAGGTTCGGGTTCACCATGATTCGACCTTTAAAATTTTTATATTAGTTATCCAAAAAAGAATATACTGATAGATTGTATTCTATTTATTTTTTGTCACTTTGGGACGATTTAGTGGTAAATTTGATTCATGTGACCAAGATGTCATAAATTCAAACCTTACTAGCGTATCTATAAACTGAGTTTGTCACACTTGGTTTTTCAAGTATAGTTTACTCTTCATATATGGTTTGCAGACTATTGCACATAAATGTAGATTTATCAGCTCACACCAAAGATTGCAGTTGTGGATTCCTCATCAATTTTAAAAAATATATATATAAGAAATTCAAGCTTCATTTGTTTAATCTGTTCTGTGGCCATGTGCTTCTTTCCTTCGATCTCTTCGGTAACTTATCTATTGTAGTATTTGATTTTTATTAGGAGAAAATCCTAATATATATATATATATATATATATATATATATATATATATATATTGCTGTTATTAGGCTGCCATTAGGCACTTAGTTTTGAAAATAAATCTATTTTCAAGATACTCATTGGTATCATTTTTTACATATCAAAGGCATAGTTATTTATTTATTTTTTTGTCAATTTAATACAGAAATTTTAAAGGCCGTGTCACGGTGGGCTCGAACCCGAGATATTTGGCCTTGGGTATTAACCACTCTACCACTAGGCCAACACACACACACAAAGTAAACAATATATTTTCAAGATAATCATTGGTATCATTTTTTACATATCAAAGGCATAGTTATTTATTTTTTTTTTTTGGTCAATTAATACATAAATTTTAAAGGCTGCGTCACGGTGGACTCGAACCCGAGACCTTTGGCCTCGAGCATTAACCACTCTACCACTAGGCCAACACATACACACGGCATAGTTATTTATTTGTGTACCAAAAAGTAAACAAGTATATTGTTGGGAAAATTCCTAAGTATCGAGAATGTATTAATCTTAATTGTGTGTTTTGATTAGATCACAAAATATCTGATGAATGTCTTGCTGAAGTAACAGATGTTGCTAACTTGTTTACGAATTGAAAGTTTATGTTTCAGGTTTCAGCAGAACTACCAGTTTGGACAGACCCAAGACTGATAGAGTTCAAAGCACTACAATATCAAGTCATACTGATAAGTATTAGTACCAATGCAACCGAAGAGAAGCTGACTGAAGAATCGCGTTTTGAAGTTGAAAGACTGAAGGAAGGCCAACTGATATATGAAGACTGATGGGAAGCGATACTGCGATATTGATGCACAGCTGATACATTAGTGAAGTCGAAGACTGATGTCGGAAGATTGAATACTGAAGACTCAGCGCTGCTGACAAGATGGAGTCGCAGGCAAGCTGATTGACTGATTGAGCGGAAGTCAAAGCTGAGTACCAGAAGTCAAAGTTGTATACCAATGGTCAAAGCAGCCTACCTATAGTCAAAGCTGGTTGATCGAAGATCAAAGCTGACTATCTACGTCAAAGTTGTTGTTGCATAATGACTCAGGAGTTCAAAGCTGATAAAAGACGAAAGTTCAGACTGCTGATAAAAGACAGAGTAGTCTAGACTGGCCCAACCTGAAGTCAAAACTAATAAAACATGAAGTCTCATCAACTGAAGAAACACGGAGTTTCTTTTGCCTTGAGTGTTTGACTCAACACGTGTCGTAGCGTATCTGTAAAACAATCTGATACGTCATTCCACATTTTTAAAGTTGCAGAACCAAAGTGTGCGATGATCCAGACATCTGACAGCAACATACAAGAATTCAACGGGAATAATTTCGAAAGACAAAATGGAAGAATTTGAATAGTAGTTCCTCCAACTGCTCTATTCTTATCTTTTCCTATATATATGCGTAGAATCCAACCTATGAAGGTTATCGAAACGATATACAATTCAATTCTCAAAGTGATCAACACTCAAAGCCAAAGTTCATTCAAACATCGATTTTGAAAAGGAAGTTAATCGTGTTATTAGTAAACCTTCAGAGCTCACATATATATATATATAGGGAGGGTTAACGTGAGAACCATTTTATCGTGAGAACGTGAGAACTAAAAAATGATGAATTCACAGTGAAAGTTGATGAATCCATTGAAAGTTCTTGAATCCAAAAATAAAATTTTAGCCCCTCATGGGATTCGAACCCAGGTGAAAAATCTGAATTTTGAATTCATTAACTTTCTCAACGGATTCATCAACTTTCATAACTAATTCATTTGGTTCTTAGTTTTATGATAAGAATTGTTTTATTTGAACCAAACTCTCTCTCTCTCTCTCTCTCTCTCTCTCTATATATATATATATATATATATATATATATCAGCTCAAGGTTTCAATACACACTTCCTTACATCTAGGATATTCCATTGTAATATATCAAGCCTAGATTTGCTGAGTTTGACGCATGTGTCAACTCATATTTAGTTTGAAAAACCTCTCTACAAAACCCCCGAAGTTAAGTAGGAGTTTGGACAAGTAACCAACGAAGTGTAAGTTACTGAAAGCTTGGTTTTTTAGCACCCGCAAGCTAGAAGGTTGAACGACTGCTCGCAGAGAGTAGTCAGGGTTTCCTAGCACCAACAAGCGTATGAGGAACGCCTAGTTTGGCGGGATACTGTAAGGTGGGCAATTTATTCTTGTTCTCGTAAACAAGACCTAATCCCGAGTTAGTGGATTGATTGAGCAATCAGTCTGTGGATGTAGGAGTTGATCTTTTCGAACCACATTCAAATCAACGTGTTATTTACTTTCAGTACTGCTCTTAAATTACATGTTATTGAACTGACATCGCTAGCACAACATGTATTTGAAACACTCTTATTAGTATCAGTTTGATACTGAAATAGATAAACTGAAAACTGTCTAATTATTATCTGACCTAAGTTTTATGAAGCATTTTTCTAAGGCAAATCGGTAACAACCATATTCCACAAGCACATCAGTTATCAGTCCAATTGACAGAATGTCTCAACAATCAGTAGGTTTGCTAACTGATATCACTCACCTCAAGTCTCCCTTATCTCGAGGCGATTAACGATGCTTCCATTTGTCTTGAATCGTAGTTTCGGCGACTCACGCCCATAGTCGGTCGATCTTGAAAAAGAAAAACTTTAATTTGTCTTACTGGTGTATTTCCCCCTCCCCTACATCATATTGTACCCAGCGGAACCCATCATATATATAACGTTGTATATGCATCTTTTTGAAAAACTATTTTTAACAAATTGTTTGATTAACGAAAATTGACATGGTGTTCTACTAAACTATAGGTTTATTACTCATTCTGTCTCACCGAACATGACTCATTTCTTTTCGATACAGTTATTTAGGAGAATGGTGTAAAGTGGTTAAAAGATGATACAATTTATACTTAAAACATTTTTCTTGAGATACCAATTTATATTTAAAACATTTTTAAAGATATCAATTCATAATTAATTATATTTCTTGGAATATACTGGAATATTTGTATACACTTATTTTGAGCAGTTTTTAGCTGGGACCTTTGAGTTTCATCTTTGAGCGTATGATTAATTAATTATATTAGTTGGTATTGCGACTATAAATCAAGCAATTCTTGTTATTTTCTTTTATGTGAAAGCAAAGCCTGTTATTGGATTCTCTTACGGAAGAAGATTAGTCAACAGTTGTAATTGGATACGAGTACTAATATAATTTAGTTTATTAAACTTTTAAAAGTAATTATCAAGTTTATTATAAATAATATTACATTACACTATTGCCCCTAAAGTAGATATAATAGGGATAAATTAGGCAAAGCAAATTTTGTAAGAATAGCCTCAGTATATAATAATGGATTTTGTTGTTATATTAGTACTAATGGATTTTGTAACCAATTCACGAATTTTTCCGTTAATTTCTACATTAATTCTGAAAATTTGTTTTAATGATTTCGATGGGGATCTACTTACGTAATATGTCTGATCTACTTACGTAATATGTCTGCTCTCTGAATATTTATTCTGGGATCGTGCCATGCTTTTGACAAAATTTTCCTTGTACTAGAAGTGTGTAGAAATACTATAACTTGGAGATATAATTTTATCTTGTATTGGAGTTTTTGTTCCACGGACTAGTTATCATTTTAATGGTCACCTCTAATTGAATTTCTAGTTTTGATACTTCTAAAATAATTCATTAGTGATCTCATCTTTCAACAATTATAGAATCAAGACAAAAAATGATGAGACACAAAAACAATTTGATTGCTGGCATATCATTAAAATAATTAATTAGTGATGAATTCTTGCTTGAGTTATGTTCTGAACCTCAAATTATACTGCAATAAAAATATGAATTGTGTATGTTAAGAAATAATGTAACTATTTAGCTCTTGGTTTTGACGATGGTAAAGAAGCTCTGGACGATTCCAAAAGCAAGCTAACGTCGTGTTAATTGTGCATATGAATAGTTGAATGTTTTCACTAATAAGATAATTCTTGAAGTAATATTTTAATAGACATATTGAATTACGAGTTAAGATGAGTTTAAATGAGATATAATCCTGCTTGAAACAATGCAATTGTAATAGTTAATAATTCCTTGCATTATGGTATGAGGGCAAATTGCTTTTGGGGAATTTAGTATGTGTTAAGTTTCTAATTATATTTCAATATAAATTGATATAAGAAATTTTCTTTATTTTCTAATCTTTGTTATTTACACTATATATTTATTATTTGTTTATTTTTTTTTTAGTTTATATTGAAACACAAATTATTATAATAATTGATATTTATAAATTTGAGCTAATTCTAGAATTGATGAAATTTGGGATAGGTACGAATATATACATTTTAGAGGGACCATAACAATTATTGACATGTCTACATGAAATTTTATCAATTTTTTATGTTTTGTTATTCATATTATTTATTTTTAATGTTTATTCTGTAATATTCGAGTCTTTTTTGAGACGGATAATCACTTATTATAATAACATATATTTATAAGTGGAAACGTGTTTGGATAATTAACTGATATTACTGTAAGAGTTTGGGACGGAAATGCATAGTAAAACCAATTTTAAATCAGATTTGGAACAAGTACGAGATATATAAATTCTACATGCATCCGACCATTAATCTACATCGACATGCCTATGTGAACTTTTTCTATTTTTATGTTTATAAATTTAAACATATTTGATTAATTAGCGAATATTATTACTATATGAGTTAGAACGAGAACAAGTAGTAAAATCATGTTAAATGAGACAAGTATGAGTACATAAATTATAATGGGGTTTGTAATTTTATTATTATTGTTATTGAGATGATTAAACAATTATTGTAACAACTTATATTTATAGATTTAAATGGGTTTGGTTAGTTAATCGGTTTTGGACGAGTATGTGTATATACGTTCTATATGGGTTCAAGTGGCTAAACTCTAACCTCATAATTTTCGGTTTATCTTCATGTTCCACCTCGATCAACAATTATAGGTGTTTGAACCTAACCTCATCGTTTTGTTCCATCTACATGCTTTGTTGCGGTCAACAACCGAGAAGTGATTGAATTCTAGCTAAATATAAAGTTATTTTATACTTTTTACTTATAAACTCAACATAAATTGATTATCCATCGAAACTCGACAACATACACGTTGGTTGTGAAAATTATATCAATGTTTATATGCAAGTGCACGTAGTCAAACAAGTAATAACTCGGAAGTATTCCAAAGTCATCTCCACAAGGATTGTAAATTAAAATACACACCGACTTCAACTATTTAAGCTACGAAAAATAATAAAATGTAGAACAAAGAGAGTTTTAGATTTTCTTTTATGGAATTAACGAACTGGACTTAAGTGCAGAAAAAATTACCTAAATGGAATAGCTAAACTGAGATTTTAAGGTTTTGAACAGAAATCGATTTGGAAAATAGACTTGGATTCTTTAATCCCTCTGTGTCTTTGAAACAGAACTATGCTGCACCAATATTATATCAACCATTTACAACGACGTGAGTTCACAGATTATCTTAGAATCTTTCCAAATCCTAAGTTTTATATCATTCACCTATTACCACATATTCCTATGCTTAAAAGGTTCAGATACTCATAATTTTAGCACATTTCACAAAGGTCACATAAGGCAACAACATATTCTTATGCTAATAAACCTTATGTCATTCATCTTAGTTTGCTTTTCTTAACATTTCCAATAATAAGAATAAAATCTTGTATCTTAAAAGAGATGACCAATCACAAATAAGAAATAACAAGAGAAATAGATGAATGGACAGTGAAAGATTAACTTGAATAAAGTGCAAGGAATAATAAGCTAAGACATAAAGTTCATCAACAATCCAAGTCTCAAGACTCTAGCTCATGCTAGAGTTTAAAACAGAAAATACAAGTGTAAATAGTCCATGTGCTACAGAAAAACGAGATTTACAAAGAAGATAGACTAAGGAAAAGAAAAAGAGAACGATTCTAGGATGTAGGCTTATTCTTTTTTGATCTCTCAATGGTAGCTTCCTTCTCCACTTCTCTGTTCTATTCAATGTTTCCCCATTTAATCTCCTGTTTTTCTTGCTTTTATATTGCGGCTATCACATGAAAATATAGGAGGTAGGTTTCCTCATTTGTCATGCTAAAGTGACTAAGTTTTCCTCTGACCCTTCTCAAAGTCAGGTGCTTCTTTTCTTTCCATTGGATTTTAGCTGATATGTATCCATTTGCTTCCACATCAGATTCCTTTATGGTTTGTAAAGTGATCTTATCTACTTTTTTCACAATTTTTGTTACGGTCTTCTGCAAGAGTGATGTTGTAGCAAAACGCTAGCGACAAGCATTTCTGCACAAAAGCGAACAAAACACTTTCATAAATTCTTTTCTTGCAAACGTAGCTTGATTTACTCGAAATGTTCCTTTATGGAAACTCTCTATCACATGCGAACAACAAAACAATAACACGACATAAAACGAGGAATAAAATCGAAAGAACAACATAAAACATGCATCAAACTCTATTTTAAAAGCTTAGGAACTAGTGAAATAACTCTTTATACAAGAGTTATCAATACAATTTATATATCAAATCCAGAAGTATCACCTTCATAACGTTTGATTTAGAGAATGAGCTTAGATTTAAAAAATTATACAAAGCAAAGTAATCTTTCACTGAATTTCCACGGGCTACATACTAATTTTAATCGATAATAATTTTGATACTTCTAAATTTTCTAACAACCGAAAATTTGATGCAACACAAAAATTTGCAATAAGAATCCATTACAATGATGCAAACAAACTGATTATGTGAGAATAATTTGAGATGGCCACAAAATCAATCAAAAAGTAACGAATAATTAAAGTAGTGTGTTTGGTATGTTTTTGTGTCTATTTTTACTGTGATTGAATGTGTCGTTGCTCGTTGTTTGTTTTAGTTTCGGTTTTGTTTTGACTAGAATATACCGTTCATTCTTAATTGGTTATGTTCGTGTTTTTGTAGGAAATGGTGCAGAAATGAGACGAAACAGGGCAAAGACGAAGTATCGTGCATGCATGCAGTCGCACCCGTCCAATCGTGGATGCATCGCGGCCGCCGAAGAGTGTGATGCACGTTGGCGTCCGGAGAAGACCCCTAGAGCTCGCTGGGGGACATTGCCCGTCGTGGGAGCTAGCTGCTCAGGGAAAGCACAACGCACTCAACGCATGTTGGGTGTCGTCCGACGTTGGACACGTCAAGGTGATGCGTACGGAGTCAGAGAAGACCCGCCCAGCACTCGTTGGGGGCAGCGCCCGTTGCGAGCATGATATTCACAGAGACAACAACAATACCCCAACGAACGACGGGACAAAACCGGTGTTGGGGTGCCGTCTGTGTGCAAGTCAGAAGCAACACCCCTACCGATGCTGCTCGGTCCCATTTTATGAAAGAGCTCGATGGGCGCTGGCTTTCGGCCAGCGCTGCACGGGGGGCGACTGTTGTTCGCGAAAAATCTTTATGCCTTTAAATATGGTTTTTCTTTTATTTTTTAGATACACTTCATTCTATACACCTATTCCACTAACCCTAGCTATTTTTCTCTGAATTTCCACTTTGGAAAATGATTGATTTCACTTTGATAAGCCTTGATTGAATTTTGGATTCATCATTGAAATTAGAAAGAATTTCTTCTCTTTCTCTTTAGTTTTTGGGATGAATAATTATTTCCTATTGATGTGTATGATTTGTGGGTCGGGATTATGTTGATGAACTAATTCTTCATCTAGGGCTAGGGGGAATCGAATCGTGTATGGATGAATTACATATCATGTTGAGCATATTTATCAGATTGAATTCGTTTTGCTTGGAATTGAACATCTTGATCATTTGTTTGATTGTGTTAAATATTGATTGAGGTCGAAAGGCTATTTCGATATTGAATTTATGATTTAATCAAAGTGAATCTTACCGGAAACAAGTGATTAATCGTAGAGGATTGAATAATCGATTAATTGAATACTTTTCCGGAGCGAGCTTATGTTAGGTTGAGATTAATAAAATTGTTTGATCTTGATATGTGGTTAATTGATACACGAGGACAGAACCCCGAAGCCCTAGTCCTTTATTCCAATCAAATTATTTGTGTTTGCATGCGCGCTCGTATTTTCTTGTTGCTTATTTTATTTTCGGTTTTCAAGTTCTATGACAAAACCCTCAATTATGTCAGTACGTTAGAATTTCCTTTTATGTTTTAATTTTTATACAAAATACAAGCCGCGGTCTTCCTCAAAATATATGACTTGGGTTGATCTTACTACACTGCATAAGTCTCGTACTATTACGAGAACTTAGAGGTGTACTTTAGATTGAACTAGTGCTTAATTAGATATTAGTGTGACACATTAACAATGCATGCATCTTTCATCTTAATAAAAGGTTATAATTAGGTAATAGTTGTGTGCTTCATAGCCCATATATATAGAGTAGAAAGTTAGGGTTACAACGAGGTTAAATCTAGTCCTAAAATAGCCATAGATAAATAAGGAAAACCTAGATTTTAATTTATCTCTAACAACTTTAAGTAAAAACCTACTTGTGGGCACATAGCATTAATACACAATAAATCAGTAAATTCAGAGTGGTGTAACAACTACATGTACATGCTTTTATTTAGAAGTTTACCTCGCATTAAACAAATGTACTAGTGATGCTTAGGGGTATACAGGAGCCGAGACGAGCCGAATACTAACGAGCTCGAGCTCGGCTCGTGAAAATTTTATTGGGCTCGAGCTCGAATTCGAGCTTTAATTTGAGTTTGAGCTCGGCTCGTTGGAATTATTCTTGGCTCGCGAGCTGTTCGAGTTCGGCTCATGAGCTGAGCTCGAGCTTCAAATAAGCGAACCGAGAAAAATGAAAATGTATGTCAGTGCAGAGAGAGTGCAACTCTGAGCGGTGGCACTCCAGAATTGCTGGGACGAAAGTCGAAAACAACGAAGTCGCTATCGTATTGTCCAAGAGATCCACATCTAAGATTGCTAGAGATTGAAGAGATGGAGGGATGGGAAGAGGCATTCCAGAGAGAGAGTGGAGGAAACCCACAATTTGAACTCTCCCTCTCAAACACTATCGCTCTCAAACGTCTACTACTCCCCTTTCTCTAATTTGAAAATGTAATTAATATATACAAAAATGAAAACATAAATTTATTGCAAAAAAATTGTAGGTAAAATAAAATAATATCATTTTATTGTTTAGGAATTCATTTTATTTTGAAATTTGTTGCTTATAAAATATAGATTTAACAGTATATTTGCATGAAAACCAAATTATTTTACTATTAAATATGTCTATAAGAAAATTTATAATATCTATTGATGTGTTTAAACTCAATCAAAATTTTCTAATATAATATGTTATGATATTCATAGTTACTATGGATTATACTTATAAGTTAAATTATTATTATTATTATTATTATTATTATTATTATTATTATTATTATTATTATTATTATTATTATTATTATTATTATTATTATTATTATTATTATATGTAAGATTATTACTTTAGTTAGGAAATATAAGTTGAATTCATCCTCATTTAAATATGTACACGTTAGAAATTGTTGGATTATAAAAGAAATTTTCTATTTGTTGTAGATTCATATTTATACTAACCCAAACATACATAATTATATTTTTGTGATATTATTTTTTAAAATAAATAATTTTATAATGGAATAAAATACAAAATTTATATAAATAAAAGTTGGTGGATATTCGTTTAATAACTTAATTAGACTAATAACAAAATTAACAAGAAAGTGAAGATATCTAATAGACAATTAATTTATAGTTAATAAATTTATATAGCAAAATTTTATTATAAATTTTATATTCATATTCAGGTTTATTCTAAACATACATATGATATGACTAAATAATGAAATGATATGGTTATATGTATAATATCTAATAATATGTATTATAACTATAAATAATATGTGAATATTATTTGATATATTTATATTCTATACAAGTAACTCCTACTAGATATTTGATTTTTCAAATAATTGTAATTCTTGGATTCAACTTGTTTATTGACTCATCATAAACTTGCTTAATTTTTGTATGTTGTTCGTTGTTAATATCATCAACTATTATACGATGTTGTAATTCATATATAACTTGAAAATTAATTCAGCATAAAATTTATAAATAATTTATCTTTTAATTAATTATTTATGTAATATATGTAAGTCGTAACTATAGACATATAAATATAACTATGTAACTCATACTTATATATCAATGTATTATAATTTATAGTTCACTATATTGAGGTTCTAATATAGTCGATTATTGTTATTATTTACAATTTACAATTAGTTAATTAGTTATGCAAGTTAAATGCAATTTACTTTTCAAATTTTAATTATGAGTTATAAATTATAATTGTTTTATCTCATAATTAACTAGTTATATAAGTTAGATGAACTTTATATTAGAATTATGAAATATTATTATTATCATAACTTATGTTTACAGTCCTACTTATATTTTATATTTTGTAATATTTGTCTCATAATATCACTTTTTGTATTTATACTTATCATATGGACATTTCATTGTACTATGTATACAACTATATTAGAAATTCTAGAAGATATTTATGGTGTTGCTAATGGTTAAAAAGATATATTTTTTAGCAATTAGATTGTACAAGTTTAGTTATTATGGAATATAGTGCAATTATATTTAATTTTTTTCTCCTCTTTTTTTTAATTTGATATCTTAAGAAAGTATATTTATTATGTTTAGTATAGTCAACTCTATGGGTTTAATAATATTGAGTTGATGATGATTATATTGAAATTTGCATTAGATTTTAGTCCATATAAATCTTATATTTATAATATATGGTATATATATATATAATTGTTTTAAATCTCATTACATAAGTTGATCATTTTATGGTTTTATATAATAATATACATGAAACATATATTAAGAGAACTATTTGATGCATTCTATGTATATTCAATTCAGAGAAAAGGGGAAGCTATACATCAAGTATTAGTGCAATGGGTTGATAAAGATCTTAGCTTGGCTACTTGGGAGGATGTCAAATTTTTGGGCAAAAAATTTCCTAATTTTGATCCTTTGGGACAAGGATCTCACCAAGGGAAGGGTATTGTTATGAACCTGCTATTGACCGTGGGAGATGGGGAAGAGGAATCTGCTGTGGCCATGGGCGAGGGGGACGAGGAAGAGTAATTGTGGCCATGGCTGAAGGAGTCGCATACAAGGGGGAAGAAGAAGCGTGCACAGTAGGAAAGAAGGAAGAAGCGTGAAACAAATAACTATAATTAATCAAATAGGTTTACAGTATTCTGTTTCAATTAAGAGGTGGGGGACCACCTGAACATGATATATGCATTATCTTTGGCTATTGAGAAATATATGAAAAACAATTACTTTTCTATCTCTCTCTTCTCTCTCACGAAACCTATCTTCTTCTCCAAGTATTTCTTATGCTATTCATTCAATATAGAAAATACACCAAAAAAATATATTCATTGAGTCCGGACATAACATATCTATATTGATATTTTTGTTCATAAGATAACTTAGTAGATCATATTATTTTTTTTAGTTTTCCAACTCAACATTTCATTTGATTAATTAGTTGTTAATTTAATGATTTATTTTATAAGACACATGAAAATATATTTATTAAGATATGATTAAAATAAAAAATACATATATAATTGTCAAAAAAAATTAAAGTATATGTGAAACATAAGTATTTGTTATTATGAGCTAATAATATAGACTATATAATATATAAATTGAATAGACTATTCAATATCATTCGATTATATTTACTTTCAAAATCTACTTATGAGTTATAAATTATAATTGTTTTATCTCATAGTTAATTAGTTATATAATGTAGATGAACTTTATAGTAGAATTGTGAATTATTATGTTTATCTCATAGTCAATAAGTTATGTAAATTATTTATAACTACTTTTTAGAATCATAATTGTAGAGATATAAATATAACTATGTAACTCAAATATACTTGTATACTTATACATTATAATTATCTAGATTGATATTTTTGTTCATAAGATAACTTAATAGATCATGTTATTATTTTTTAGTTTTCCAAATCAATATCTAATTATATTAATTTATTTTTGTAATTTATTATTTATTTTAATTATTTAAATATATGAATAATTTATTATCAATGCTTAATCTATATGCTTATTTGTTGCTAAATAATTCTAATTAACATATATTATATAATTTATTATGTATTTTAATTATTTAAATATATATAAATAATTTATTATTTTATATGTTCACGAACATAAACATGTTCGAATTAAGATTCGCGAACATGTTCGAATTAAGATTCGCAGGGTTCGTGAATATGTTCACGAACTGGCTCGTTTGAGTTCGAGCCAAACATGTTTGCGAGCCTACGAGCCGAACATCTCTAAACTCGAGTTCGGCTCGATAAACTTATCGAGCTCGATTCGAGGCTCGAGTTCGGCTCGTTTACAAAATAATCGAATTTCGAACGAGCTTTTTTCGAGCCGAGCTCCGAGTAGCTCACGAACGGTTTGGTTTGTTTACAGCCTCTAGTGATGCTTGATGTTGAAAGTGATATCCTCCCAAGAGATACTAATTTGTTCTCTAACAACTTTAAATGATAAACTCCTTGTGGGCACATAGCATTAATATTAGGGTTGAGCATTCGGATTTCGATTTGGATTTTTGCCTAATCCGAACCGATCCGAAAATCCGAATTTTGAGAGAGAAAAATCCGATCCGAACCGAATATCCGAAAATCAGAATTTTTTATAAAAAAATCCGAACCGAACCGAAAAATCCGAAATTATGAAAAAATCGAAAATCCGAAACCAATTTTGTTAATTCTTATATATATTTATATTAAATTTATTCAATCCGATCCGATCCGAAAATCCGAACCGAATTTTAAATTTCGGTTTGGTTCGAATCGGATATTCGATTTTTGGATTTTTTGTTCACCTCTAATAAGTCAGTAAATTCAGAGTGGTGTAACAGTACTACATGTACATGCTTTTGATTAAAAGTTTACCTCACATCAAACAATTGTACTAGTGAGTAGTGGCGCTTGATGTTGAAAGTGAGATCCTCCCAGGATCCCAAGAAGCATCGTTCCTTGTTTCTTTGGGATTCTTTGGTAGCATCTCCAATAGGAATTCTATCTTTAGCCAATAATTTGGTTTATATTGATGTCTTTATGAATTTGGGAAGAAACCTGGGCTCAATTCTAAGAAATGCTTTGAGATCTTCAAACTTCTTGGCCTAATTCTATCATAATGCTCTTTTGATATAAAGTTGTCGGCCCAGCCATCAACCTTTATTCTGAATTGAGAATTTCCAATAATTGAATCATCATATCTTTGCTGGGTGCAACATAGCTCTAGGCATTGGTTGGAATAAATGAATATTGTGATGATTTAGATATTTAAAAAATATATTTGTAAGAATTAACACTGAAAACAAATAGAAAACTTCACCAGGCCTGTATTTAAAATTCGAATCAAATAAATATTATTATTATTATTATTATTATTATTATTATTATCTTAAAAAGCCGGGGTGCTGCGTTAGGGTGAGGCAATCAAATGAGGCATATTTTCCTTTAGTTTCATGCCAATGCTTGTTCAACCAATTATTTCAATGGTTAATACCAAAATCTAACATTAGCAGAAAATGTACTTGAAAAGTATTATCCTTTAACTATCAAAATACCGTGTTTGAGCCAGTTAAAGTGAGTTACATTAGCTCACCTGAATAGGAACTTAAGATTCTGAAATATCAGTTCAAGCACTAAAGCTCTATCTGATGATGTGTACACGTGATCAAATGCAGGGAAACTTCAATCTTGTAATGCTTCAAATTTCAACAGGAACTGTAGGAATGAATGCTGATGTTCACTGTATCTATGTGTGTATTAAGGTGTGCATTTGGAACAAATCTGTCTCACATTCAACTTTCTTGAATGCCGTCAAGTATATGTCTGCAAATAGCTTAGCAGTACTTTGACATTGTCCATAAAATGGTTGGTGCTTTTAGATCTCGTGCTCTTTAGGATGAGACTGGGAAGAATGAAGCATGGGGCAGCTATCTGGAAAGGGAATTAAGCTGGGAGTGCTGCCTGCTATTTGTATGAACAAAGTCGTCTAGTTGGGTCAACTGGTCTGCTAACTATACAGATGATTACTGTTGTATTTGGTGAATAAAAGTTTGTTTTTTTCCTTCTTTTCCTTCTAATCTACATGCTAAAAGGAGTATTTCTCATTGAGTCATCAGCTAGAATTAAAAAGCCAAAAAGGTATTCGAGGGAGAAGTGGCTTTTTGTTGTTTTGGGGACTTTGATAATAACATTAAGTATTGCTGATTAAACATCAGAAAATTATTTGCATTTAAGCTGTTCAAACTTTCTGACTAGGATATGGAATAACAAAATTCAGTCTGTGCTCGAAACAGATTTGCACTTTTCCGACTTTCTTGTTCCTAATTACAAGTAGAATGAATCCAAACCTTGGAGTTCCAACCGCAAACGATACCTTCTTTCTCAAAGATAGTACAATATATACTGTGTTTCAATAAACCCTGTCTAGTTACAAACAAAACTTGCTGTTGCTACGATCGAATTAATACATTGATTTCTATTGCCAGAAAAATTGGAGGAAAACAATAGGAATGGCAAGTATGTATATATATATAATGGTGCAAGTGGCTCAACAGTTCCCCATTAGTGGCTCAATTTGTATGATTGTGATCCATCGTCTTCTTCCAAGCCTCTGCGACTGCCAAACTTAATTAATTTGTTGAAATTAAGACATGCATGCTTTTCTACTTAATTTATTGCTTCTTCCTCATCATTATATTCTACTCTTTTCGTTTATATATATCATCATCAACGATACATTAACAACACTGGATCTGCACTGACACAGGTCAGGTCAATCATGTTTAGTAAAATAGATCTAGAAATTAAGATTAAATGCACTCTTAAACAAGAATCGGGCATCTACAAAGAGACACATTTTACATCTTCTTTCCATAAATAACATCTAACTTGACAAGCACAATTCGCATCACCTAGCTATTTCTATCCATTGTAGACCTTACACGCTGCAAAATTCTTACAAATTCTACAAACATTGAGAAATCTAAACCAGCCAAGCTATCGCTATCTGCACCAGAATATGCATTCTGGCATATAACCAAATCAAATCCCTTCAACTTCTTCAACAGATCTTCAAGCTTGCTGCTTGATAATTTGTTGATGCTTTCAAGCTGGATCAACTCTCCACTCTGCACTGAGTTCTCCCACCACTTCTTGACGATTCTCCGCTTCGTCTCACACGGCTCCACGGAGACCACGCCTTTCAGACGAATCCCAAGCCGGTGTAGAGCAACTTCAGCTCCACCTATGCCACTGAAGAACGACAAGACAGTCAACCCGCCTGGAAACAAGCGCTTCAACACGGACAGATGGTACCCCAACGTGTCTGTCTGGAACGAGAGCTTGAGCGATTTCAGCCTCTCTGTCAAGCTATATCCGGCAATTCGAGTGTGATGCTGTGGATAGCCCATTATGTGCTCCAGATATTCAGGTTCGAGTGGAGCCAGCTTCTGCTTGCCTACCCAGACAAGATTCTTGGCCAGACATTGTTGGAGAATCTTTGTTTGCACTTCAGCAGACGGAGGCCCATTGCATTCAGCCACCATTCTTCCCAGTTTCTCACAGAGATAGGGTAATCCAGTCGATTCACAGCTGATGAAGCTTAGTTGCTTCCGATGATCCCACGATGGCCAAAAACTTTTGGCATGTGGAATGGCTTCCGCAATAGTCATCGATCCCTTTGGAAAGATGTGAAACCGATCTTCACTTGGGAGGTTATGGACATAACCTTCCCTTCTGTTCAATGCTGAGAACGGCTGAGAATCCACAAACTCTGGCTGAACTGAGTACAAGAACTGAGATATTTTGGCCCAAGAGTCAGGAGATAGACTCGTGACATTCCCATAAAGGAAATACGGGGGTTTGGCCACCACACTAGTAAGACTCCTGCAAGGGTTAGGTAAGGATATCAGGGGCTTCCTATCTTCATCAATGCTTGCAAAACGGCAACCCTGTCTCTGTAGGACTGGTGCATGATTACTGACTGAAGGATAGTTTCGTAGTCTTGCTTCTAGCAACATCCGGCCAATATAATTGCCCGAGTCTTCCATAAATTCTTCCTTTGGTTTCTTGAAATTGTTTAGTTCGTCTATGTCTACTTCTGGCATCTTGCCTTTCAATTTCTCGAGAAAGTCAGAAGTCCCAACTTGAGATGCCACGTCTGAACTATATTCTTCAGTTTTAATGCAGATCGAGTTGCAATCTCCCATTTTTCTTTTCAAAGACTGAAAATTCCTTTGGACACTTGAGGTGCTCAAACAAGTTGAGGAAATCTGCAATTGAATATTAAACAGAAATTGTGATCCTTCCAAGGCGGTTTTGTGGATCTATAAATGAAGAACGGTGCTAAATCATCATATCAGTAATGTAGACCTTTTCAGGTAATGGGCAAGTACCACCTGAAACAATCGATTCAGCAAGTAGTGTTGCGGGTGCTTCCAAACCTAAAATATGATAAAGGAGAATAACACGTATAAGATATGATATCACTAACTCAGAGAGAATATGAAATATTGGAGGTAACAAGGCTAATCACATAATGAACACTAACGTTGAAATTAAATTGTTCCATGAAGAATAGATCCTGTTTACTTGGGACTTAATGGAATTATCCATCAATGGTGCAGAGCAGTGAGTTTGTGAGGCTAATATAGGATACAACTACCCGTAGCATATTTGTTTTAAATTTAACCAAGAAACTGAAAGAAAGAAAAAAAGTTTTAATTGATTACACGTATCTATCATTATTGTTCAATCTACTAGATATGCCAAATATTTAATTTTCAAGTTTACTTTAATTCCTTCATTACCTTCACAAACAATACATCCTCAATATAAACATTAGATGCTCATGATGAAGAAGGATGCATGAATAGGACTCTGAAATCACATTTTGGAAAGCCATCTTACTTTCAGTATGACTATTCTAGCACCATCTAGTGAACGTACTCAATGAATATTTTGCCAAATTGCATAATTATCTCACCACATCTCTCGAAAGCTCCAGAAATTTCGTTTTCTGTAAAGCCCATTTCGAGCAGTTGAAGTGACTTCTCCATAATACCAAATAATACCTCATTGTTGCAATCCTACAAATTAGAAGCTGAGTTTAAGAGACGAGATTCCAAAACATAAGAGATAGATAATAGAAATAAGTATTTGTATAATAGCAAACAAAATCTATGATGCATCCCCAACCATGTAACCCGGCAATCCGAAATCATCAGATCTAACAAACTATAAAAAAGACGTCATGTACGACCTTTTCGGTTTCCTCATTTCCAAGAATTGAATTATTTGCATCTTTTTCATACTTTCTAGCCATCCGTGCAGCAAAGATGAAGTCCATTAGTTGACCAATAGCAGCATTTTTACCTGTGATCCAATGCCATATAAACCAGTTAGGCAACAAATGTGAGGTAAATTTACAGCTAACTTTTCATGCAGTAGACTCGAAGAAAACCTAAGCTGTAAATTTACTATAATTTCGAAGCAATAGGAATGAGGCGAAGGACAACTTCGATCAACAAAATGATGATTAAAAACAACTATATTAGAAAAATTTCTAAGCATGACCAACAAACTTGTGGAAGCTATTGTAACTATTTGACAGGTTCTCAAATACACCAAATGACCAAGTGTAGCATAATGTGCTAGTCAAGAGTAACACAGCACATTCTCATGTTATAAATTCCCAATCATAGGGGAACACTGAGTCCAGATTTTACTAGGTTTACAGTTGAGGCATGTTTCACATAATTAGAAGCTGAAGGCTGGAATGGGGAAAATTCCACGAACCAAGTCTTTGCATGGCAAACCCAACTTCATCCAAAGAGAATTTCATTTTTAGCAATGATGCCGTTTTCTCATCAATGACACTATCACCAACATCAAGTTCCTGTAAGAACAGTTATTGCACCAAAATAAGAATTATCAGAGTATGATGAGAGGCAATCTGCCTTACTCAATGCAAGCAAAAGAGTAAATTTCATCCTTGAGAAGTATATACAAAATTGATTATGAAGCACTAAGGAACATAGAGCTATCTGTCCAAGGAAAGAAAACCTTCAATGTCAAATCAGTGAAGTAGTTGAATGTCTAGAGTAAAATAAGTATAATGGAAAGCATGTCATTCTGAACACCAGTTGAATTTTCAACTACAAATAATTTGCATCAAAGTAACAGAAGTATTGTTTCTAAACATTTGGTGCTTAGAAAATAAGATGCTATAAATTTTCATGAATAAGACATTTTGAGCACAAAATTCCCATGAATTTTTGAAAATTAATTGACTGATTAGCAGGCATCAAAACACTAGTTTTCCCTTAGCACTGTTATTCTATTTATAAATTTGGGTTTGCAAAGTGATGCAGCCAGCAATTAGTTTTACATAAACAGACAGATTCGACTATATGAAAGACAGTAGACTGAGAACCTAATAATTGTTAGAAGACTTCACAAGTACAGTAAAGAAACGTTCGGGTCAAAAGCTAGGAAGCACGAATACGAATACAAATACGAATACGAAAATACGTCCATCTTCCAAAAATCAAAATACGAATACGTTCAAAATACGTTTATATTTTTATTATCTTTTATACTTTATTAATAATAATATTGTGAAAATTATATAAACACATTCATATCAAAACAAAGAAAATAAATAGTTAAATATTAAGACTTAAAAGTTTTAAATACAGCCCAATAACCGAAGGCCCAACACCAACAACAAATAGTTAATTAAGACTTAAAACTCTTAACTATAGTCCAATAGCCAGGCCCAACACCACTAATCACTTAATAATATTAAAACCCTAAATATGAGTAGAAAACTTAAATATGAGTAGAAGTGAGAACTTGTGAAGTCCATAGGCGGCGGCGGCGGCGGCGGCTACCCAAGCGGCGGCGACCAGGTAAGTCGTGCGACCTTTGAATCACCAGAGGAGGATTAACATATTTTGTCTTCAAGGAAACATATTTTAATCATATTTCAGATGTATTTTAATTAAAATAATAATAAAATAAATCGTATTAAAAATGTATTTTCGGCTTATTTTTTTCGTATCGTATTAAATACGTGTTTTGCATATACGCTGCCCTCACAGGCATATTCGTGCTTCATAGGTCAAAAGTTAGCAAAAGCTTTTCAACGAAAATAATATGCACATGTCACACAGAAAGCTGTTAGAAACATCTATGAAGCACCAAGGCAATGCCTACTACATCAGTTGATAAAATGGAAATTTTCACTTTATTTATGGTTATGACATTTGAATGAAACAAAACAAGTTATTGAAAAAAATTGATATTTACCACTTTTAAAGGAATATCACTCTCAACATAGGCCTTCTTCTTTGCATCTTCACCAATCAATCTACCAAGATGCTTGGATGTCTCCGGTTTGTGAAAATCCTAGAATATTTCAGAATTACTTCAGAATACAGCAACTCCAACTTTAAAGGGGGGGGGAAGCTAAAGACCAGGGAAGAGAACAATTAAATGCGCATTATGCAACTATGCTGTGGTAACAGATAATAGTAGACTTTATCTGAGGGTGGAAACTAGAACTACCTAAAATGAATGAACCAGAAAACTCAGAGGGATAAGTAATTCACTTCATCACATCAATATTAAAAACGCTAAGAATTCATATAGTGTAAGCTACATGCTTTAACAAACAATTGATCAAAAGTAGGAAAAGACTGAGATAAGAACACAGATCCAGTATGGATCTCTAGTCCAAACAATCATAAATCAGAAAACGCAGGCAATTTTTGAATGTAAGTCTCTATACGCACAGAAAATTCATCCTCCGCAAGTTAACAGAGAAAACATCTCGGATTTGTTAACGACTCAAATGTAGATACGATTGAAAGGATTCTCATAGAGACAACTGAGAACAAGAATACCTCTCCAGCATGAAGGTTTGCAGCTAAACTATCATTGTGTCCCCTGGAAAAACTATTATCAAGAACTTCCATCTTTGGTTTCTGAAGGGCCTGTTCAATTAGTGATGTGCAGTATAACTTCATAAGGAGATAAACGGAAAAGGCTATATTATGTGTTTATATGCATGGCACAATTCAGCATCCTAGTCAAAAGAAAAGGCTAATTTCATTTGGGGAAAAAATGTCTAATTCAAGCATTATAAGCTGCAAAATGTCACATAAATACCAGCAGGCAGCCATAACTTATCGTAATGGCTAAAAGTCAAAAGAATGAGTTTCAAATGGGCAACAGTCTTAATTGAAAGGAAAATTACATATACGACATGGTGAACGACAAACTTGCAAGTCATATAAACCCAAAATCCAGATGTATGAAAAGATGATAGGTTATACTTTTATTTTGCGACTTGCGAGTATTAACACTTACAGAATATGCAAAAAGAGCCTCCAGTATCAGTTCGCTATTTCCTTCACCTATAATGTAAGGGAGATATTAGTTGCCTGATGTGTCATTTTTCAAAACAAATGGTGATCTGTAACTAGAATACATGAGAGATAACTACATCAAAGGTTTGATCTAGTTGAAATTCCCAGTACAGTGGTTAGTAGCCAAGCTTAGACTTATATCCACTCAAACATTATGAAAGCTACAAAACTGTCTAGGAGCAAGCTACACAAACCATTTTCCTTAATTGCTTTGTCGACCAGGGCTGGTGCAAACCCCATTCCAATGAACGATGGTCTTAAATTAATCCTAGACGAGCTTGCTACATCCTCCTATAGTGCAGCCAAAAAAGACAATGAATTCTTCAATAAATAAAAGATGTAAAACAAGTCCTTCAATTCCTAAAGCTACAACTCTTTCAGCATTAAACTTAACCAGGACTTGATTTCCTCCGATCCTTAACGAATTTGCTATATTTTATTGAGAAGAACCATGCCTCCCTGGGCATTGAGAACGTGTTGTGCAGTAGCAAATCATAATCCATATTCTCATTCTTGGGTATAACTCCAGCATCATTTTCATCATCTGAAATGTCCACTATATCACACTGTGAACAGGAAATTTTTTATTATAAGGCAGACATATACGAAGAAGAATATAGAACATTCAAAGAAACAACATAAAGCTCAAAACTTTGACACTTACCATCCTAAAAATCAGTCTGGCGCCCAATCAATTCAAAAGACAAAACCTGCATTTCAGAATTTCAATGACCACATAACACGTTAAGCAGGAAGACCGAAAACAATTAACATCCAAATTGAGAACCATACTTTACTAACTGCAGGCAATTGACACGAAACCACACAACAAAGATATATATATTTTTTTTAAAGCTAATAAATTGAGCCGCATTGTGAGTGCATGCAAATAAATCATCAAAAAGTAGTGCAGATGACGATAAAAATCATTGCTTTTTCCTTCTTGATTTGCTCAGGAAAAAAAACGGAAAGGAGAAGCAATTAAAATAGAAAGGAAAGACAGAGCGAGGATTAGAAGCCTGAAATACTAACGGCGACAGAGAAGACGGACTGATGCGGCAGAAAGAGCGGCGCGTGGGGGGCGCGGGGTGGGGAAATATCAAGTATAATTAAGTTGTTGAAATGAGTTCAGAGCTGAGAACTGCAAAAGGTGAAAAGCTGGAGAGTGAGTAACGAGGCAATTAATTAATATCTCAAAATTAGCCCCAACATTGGGTTAAATACACCCTTTTAATGTTTTCCCTCAGAATCAAGCAAGTCCTCAAGTATAAATAAATAAAGTAAGCCCCTCAACTATTTTAAGTACGAATAAACCATCAATGTTGTAATGTTTTACAAGCATGCCATGAGGATGTTTTACAAACATGCCCCTTCCTCATGCTACCACTCTAAATTAGTAGTATTATAGTTTATTCGTCCATCATATTCGTTCCTTAATTTTGATGAAATAGATTTAATAAATTTTAATGAGTATAAAGTAAGTGAAGATAATAAATAAATAGATTAGTAGATAATGGAATTAAAAGATGAACTACCGGGATAATAAATAAATATATTAATCAATAGTGGGTATAAAAAGATTGACCATGAGTGACTTTGTTATAAATAAGTAGGTAGATTTAGGATAAAAATGTGAAATTGATATTTTCAAAAAGAAAAGTAAATATTATTTGTGAACGAAATAAAATTAAATTAAATGAAAGTATTTGATGAACGGATGAAGTACTAAATTTTCTTTTATTTTAATTATTGAAACATTAATTAAAACTAGTTATGATTTCTCAGTGTTTTATTTGTACTTACACTTTCTTCAATTACTTTCTATTAATTTTACCAAAAAGAAATAGTCAAAAGCATTAATTGTTATTATAATACCACTTATAAACACATAAATACATGTTTAGTCCTTTCAGACAAAATTTACCTTTAATTATTTACAACAAACGTTACTAAATTAATTTTATATGAATTAAATTTGACTATAATCTTTCACCTAAAACCCTACTTTTATACCATAGTATCATAATTCGAAAAAGGTTCTCAGAATGCCCATGTTATTTATTGTTTTGGTTGCCCGAGCATAACAACGGACATAAATTTATAGAAATTGAAAGTGTTAGCTTCGCCTAAGCATGAAATTGTTATATAGACTGTTATCCACACACAGAGTAAAACAACGGAATTAAAAACTTAAATAACATTGAAAATATTTTTCTACAAATTAAAATTATAATATGTAGATGTCAATCTATGGCGAAGTTATTCACTATAAATGTACAGTGAACGTTGCAAAAACTCACTACTTTATCAAAGATAAAGTCGGACACTCTGAGTCGAAAGCTACCTATAAAAATACAAAAGACCTCCTCACAACACTTGTGTATAAACAACTGACACACTTCTGAAACAATTAGAAGTTAAAACACTCGTGTTAACGAAAATGTTATGAAGACAGACTCAAAGACATCAACAAATCTTCAGTGATTTCTTCAAGAGTGCGTGTCTAACTGTTGTCGATCTACCTCTCTTATATAGGAGTTGAGAGGTCTTCGATTGCACGTCTTGGACTATGTCCTGGTTCACAGGGATTGAGTTGGTCGTGACAGTTAGCAGCTCCAACGAGTTCCTAGAATATATGAACCTATCAGCTGACTTCTTCATTCTTATCTCTATGACCGATTCTCATGTTTCTCGGTTTGTTGCCTCAACATCCAGCTTGATATCTGCATTCTGCACACACCAAAGTGAAGAAATGGTAATAACCCTAAAAATAACTAATTCCCTAAAATAAGGATGCTCATTCAGAGTTCAACAAACTCTCACTTTTTGCTTTTCTTCACAAAATCTGCATATTCAAACAAATTTTACAGAATATATAAACTACTCTCCCTAAATCCCCAATCATACAAGTATATACAGAAATAAATAATATACTCCCTCTGCATTCCTGCTTCACCTGAGCAGCACAACAATTCAAGCAACATAGTAAGCATCAGAAAACCAAACATAGAAACCACAACCATAATCATCCAGCATGAAAAACCATTCCAGCATCTAACAAAACAGAAATAATGTTGTCCAGCATCAAAGAAACCATGTTTAAACATCCACAACAATAAATCAAAGATCAGTTTTATAAAAGACAATCTTCATCCATGGTCGTGGTTTCCCTAATCGAGTCGTCTCCCCCTGCCACTATGTTGGCCACACCATCACCAAATCCAATATTAACTTTCCCTTTTTGGGAAGAAATGAGAGTTAGAACATGGATCTTGAGGCCAGTGAGCTCTCTAAGCGTGTAACCCGATGACTTTTCAGCATGGACTGCTCTAACTTGTGTATATGTTAGAGCATGGAGCAGACCATAGTCTTTGGCAACAACACCATCTCATATGACCCTGATTGTGAAGCTTGTCCTTCACGGGACTTATTGGGGTTAGTCCATGGAAGATTGGGAAGTTTATTACCTGTGAATAGCGTGTTGATGATGGTGAAGTGCTAGAAATTACTAAAAAGGGCATCGCGAGCACCATAAGATAACCCATATTTCTTCAGCAGTTGGTACAACAATGATGGGAACGGCAATAATCCTAGGTGAGATCGTCTTGCGATCCCTTCAATCTGTTCAACCACTAGCTTTCCAAAGTTGAAGGAGATTCCCTTCCCAAGTTTGTACAGTAGAAGGTCGTGGGGTATTGTGATAACAATATTGTTCGAGGTTCTGATTTTGTACAATACAGAGTGGAGGTAGGTAAGACTTCCACTGGACAAAGGGTTTTTTCACTTTTGCTTTTCCCTCAAGTGATTCTTGTGCTACCAATATCATAGTCCTCAACAGAAACATCATTGATTAATTCATCCAAACCAAACACAGCATTGATCTCACATGCTGTAATGTCAAATAAATTTCGTCTAAAGTAAATCTTATGGTACTTGTTAGATGTACAATCTCCGAACTACCTTATTCATGTATGCATAGACATAACGAATCATATTTTTTGGGTAAGGAAAAATAGTCGTAACAGTTTATGCAGTCCACGTACCTTATGGAATTTAATGAGATATTGTTGAACGAATGATGCTTCGTTGATTTTCCGCTCATTTAAGTACTTGAGGTGCTTAAACTATCGACATCTTTTCTGCACTTATTTTGAATAAAAATTGCTGGAGATGGCCCTTTCTGCATTGATGTCTGAGTCCGCGAACATCGACGTATTCTCAGAGTTGGAGTCTCAGTTTTCTTGTTCTGAGTATGGGCTTGGTGGTGCCTGCGAGGCTATGTCAAGAACTAGTGTCTCAACAGCACCGGGAATAACAGTCTCAACAGCTGATATGAGTGATTCTGTGGTGCTAACCTTGCACTTTTCTTCTTTAATGGTCATCTTCTTCATTTTCTGGAATACATCACCCAGAGGCATATCTTATTCGCTTGACCTCAATGGTCGTTATGCGAGTTCATCCTTCAATCTGGTGTCGGCGATGTTCTCCTGAGAATTTGATGAGTCACCATGAGACCCAGAACCTGGAACTCTGACTCGGAGGATGATTTCAAAGCTGTCATGCCATCAACGAAGGCAGCAATGTCAGCAGCAGATCAAAGACCCTTCTTATGTTCAGGAGAATGTGTTTTCTCCTTGAAGATCTTTGACGGAAGGGACCTCTCTAGTGATTCGTCGGTAATGTACAAATGCATTAGTGATTTTGGTCATCCACATTATGCTTACCTTGGGATACGTTCAGACCTCCTTGTGGCCTTTGAGAGTATCTTCATCTTCTCATCTGCCTTTTGTTTCGGTGGAACCCTAGGTTGAGAGGGCTCAACATCTTGTAGGAAGACAATCTGGAGTGGTGTAGGTTGTAGAGGCACTTCTTGGATGGCCAATAATTTCTAAGGTGTTGTCGCTGGTGTGGCCTCGGGTGTTGATTCAGCTGTTGATTCGACAGTTTGTTTCTATGCCGACACCATTGCTTCTTGAAGTTGGGGTGAGCTCTCAAAAAAATTGGCTAGACCAGCGAGAAATGTTGTTGTGGCTGGATCCATTTCAAAACAAAAAGATGAACTATATCACAATATAGGGAAAGTGAAATGTTTCAGCCTTAGTAATAAGTGGAAAGAAACTGTAGACTGCATAAGGAAAGTCTCCAGATATTTAGATAGGCATGAAAAAAATTTGATTTCCAAATGATAAATACATCCCATATAAAACCCTAGTTTCAACCATATCACAAACGAAAAATGAGATACATACATCCACAAAAATAAGAGATAAATGGTAATTGTTGAGATATAATGTTATCTAGATACATACGTCCACATCTTAACCACTTACGCTGATATCTCCACAAAAAATGGTGGATAAAAACAACCCGATCAAAAAATCTAGGATTTGATAATAGGTTTTGGGGAATATGTTTTGAAATGTTATCCTCACATCTCCACAAACATATGCTCAACTTATCAAAAACACACATATAATTACAGTCACATGTAAAATTTGATTGCCCTTATGGACAAGAGTGTATCGTCGTAGTGAACGTCGTGTCCCGAGTCTGGGTTTTTGAAAGCAATCATGGTTGCACCATTTGGTAAGGTAGCATCATCGTCGCGAAAATCGTGCCCCCAAACTACTTTGGTATTTTTCTTTATTAATAAATATTCACATCATGTTCAGCTGTCTGTTAGGAGAACATGTCAGATAATAGTTCTGAACACAATAAGTGTCATCAAAACATAAACAGTTGTAGCACCTTTGAATTTTTGCATTTTTGTGATACAAACATGAAGGGAAATCTTATTTTACCCATGTTCCCGATGATTTATCTTGGATGTTTAATTCATCATACATTGATTATGTTCTTAGCATGCTCCTATGTAATTAATTACAACACATATATGTTTTCTCGTATTTATCTGCGAATTTACGGATAGCGATCAATTCTGAACTTGACTCGATCTTTTGGACTGTATCTCGGATGTCTATTCTCCAATACTGAGTGAGAGCAATTTATGGAGAATACTGTGAGAGCAATCTATGGATAATACTGTAAAATTTCGCCTCCTATATTCTCCTTGTGTTTTTTGAAAATCACAATGTGCATCGAATAATCTGATTTTCTCGTACCTTGTATTTATAATGCGTTCCCTAGAATCCTATTTAGATAGGATCCTCGCATATCTAATAAATACAATAATTATCTTCAATTCCTGAAAAAAATTCATATCTAGAATAATTATCTCTTGATATCTAATAATATCAGATAATATATATCTAGATATAGGAGATGTATTAAAATAACGTACAAATCAGAACAGAGTCCCACTAAGGGGGCACGAAATCTTGGCGAGTAAAAGGCCTTGATGGGTCAGCCCATAGATCAAATGCAAGGAATAAATATGAGTCTAAAATGAATTAATTATCTTATGTTCAGCCCAAAATATTAATTAATTCATAAATATTTATTCATTCCACTACGAATAAATGTTGACTTACCTCTTTTATTAACGAAGATGAGTCGGGCTTGCACTTAGACTTGTGAATCACCGTATTTAAGATATTGCATGTCCATTAATTATTTATAGGACTCTGACTGCTTAAAATAATTAATATCTTTAATTTATTAAGTAGTACCACTCAACCTTATTATTGTACTTGAGCTAACTTAACATGCAGGGTTTAGTACAATAAATATTTTGAGCTCCTTAAGGGGATGACATTATCCTAAACGGATACGGTGACTCGATACAGGTAACTAGCATGACATACAAGCACTGTCACCACCCAAGATGCGGAGAATCTTGGGTTATCTCATGTAACACTCACCCATAACAAGTCAAAGTGATCGTCAGTAACTCATATTCACCTAAAACCTTATCGGAGTTTAGATCAACGTAAAGTCACCGAGATCTAGGTTCTTCATGGCAGTCAAATAGAAGAACTCATCTCACTATGATCCATCAATATGTCAAGACGTACCAGCATAGACAAGCAACCAAGTCAAGTTACTTCTTATCTATACTGCAGCCTATACCGACAACTCGTCCTCAAGTTGTCTCAGTTGTGATCCTTTTTATATCTCAACTAGCTTAACCAATCATACAGACTTCTGTGATCTTCTACACACTGTATGATCTAACTTTTGTATGATATAATGGAACAACATATGCAATCAAATAAACAATTCAAATAGGAGATTGTAATAGTGGTAACAAGAAACATTGTATAGAAGCTCAACCATTCTGCTTTCAGTATAGAAATCCAACAAAACAAATACTTTCAAGCTTATTAGCGAGAAAAAAGACCAAGAGATCGAAGAATGTTCGTAAATCTCTCGTGATCAAGGGTTTTATGAAAATATAAGTAATTTGATTTTCAATTTTCACACAATCTAGCTTAATTACATCGTCCTCTACCAAATCTCTTATAAAGTGGTATCTAATATCTATATGTTTTTTCCTAGAATGTTGAACATGATTTTTAAAGATGTTAATTGTGCTAATGTTGTCACGGTATACTAGGAGCTCAATGCTCGTGACACCATAATCACTAAGCATTTGTTTTAACCAAATGGGTTGTGTACAACAACTTCCAGGTGCTACATATTTGGATTAGGCAGTGGAAAGAGAAATGTAATTCTGTTTACGACTATGCCATGACACCAAGTTATTAACAAGACAAAAACAACTTCCACGCGTACTCTTCCTATCATATGTATCCCCTGCCCAATCGGAATCACTAAACCCAACCAAACTAATGTTCGTATCTTTAGAAAAGAAAATGTCAAGGTCCAATGTTCCAAGAACATACCTTATAGCACGCTTAACAACCTTAAGATGAGATAACTTAGGCTTAGTTTGGTACCTGGAGCATAGACACACGCTGAACATCAGATCCGATCGTATATCTGGTCGTGTAGCTGTGAGATACAGTAGACTTCCTATCATTGATCTGTATAGTATTGGGTCAACATTCTCGCTTACATTATCTCTGGTCAGTTTATCACTTGACCTCATTAGCATTTCATGTGCTTTGCTCCTCCTAGCTCAAACTTCTTTACCATATCTTTCCCATACTTGCTTTGGAACACGGAAATTCCATCATCTAGTTGCTTGACTTGGAGACCTAGAAAATACGTTAGTTCTTCTACCATGCTCATCTCGAATTTTGAAGACATAACACCTGCAAACTCATCAAGTATTGTTTGTGAGGTAGAATCAACAATCATATCATCAACATAAATTTCCGTGATTAGAATGTTGTGTTGCTTTCTTTGACAAACAATGTTCTATAAGCATTGCCGCGAACAAACCAGAAATCAAGTAAAAATTTAGTTAGATGAGCATACCATACTCTCGATGCTTGTTTAAGATCATATAATGCTTTTTTCAGCCTGAAAACATTGTTAGGCTTATGTGGATCTTCAAATCCTTACGGTTGTTTGACATATACCTCCTCTTTGAGTTCCCCATTTAGGAATGCTACTTTGACATCCATTTGATATAGCTTGATGTTTAGATAACATACAATAGCTAGGAGCAACCGTATTGACTCAATGCGTGCAACAAGTACGAATGTATCATCAAAATCTATGTCTTCCACTTGCGTGTATCCTTGTACGAATAGTCTGGACTTGTTGCGAATGATGATATTAAATTTATATGATTTATTCTTGAATATCACTTTGTTCCTATAACATTCCTATCAACAGGTCTAGGAACAAGATACCAAACATCATTGAGAACAAACTGGTTAAGTTCATCATGCATAGCGATAATCAAAAACTTATCACATAAAGCTTCTTTTATATTCTTAGGCTCAATTTTCGAGATAAAACATATATAGCGTGGCATTGAAGAATATATGGATGACAAACATACCATCTCTTTGTAATTCAGTGTACCTCGTGTTCGCACACCATCCTGAATGTCACCGATTACTTGAGAGATTGGATGGTTCTTACGTATTATGCATGGAGGATCTTGTCTATCATGACGTTGGACATCAGATTTAGACTAATCTTCCGTGTCACTGGAACCTTCTGATGTTTGCGTGGATGTTCCAGTAGATGTGGCTTCCGTAGTTATAGTGTCACTAGTACTAACATTCTGTTGGAAAGGTTTTTCCAAAACCTCCATCAGATCCGCCATATTTTCTTCTTCTCTTTTAACTATGAGATTAGCAAGATCGTCAAAAACAACATTTACAGACTCTTGAATAGTCTATAACCTCAAATTGTATACTCGGTATAGCGTGGTTGTTTAGAGAGTATCCTACGAAAATTCATTTGTCACTTTTCTCATCAAACTTGATGAAATACTCTCTATCATTTAGAACGTAGCAGACATCCAAAACCGTAAAATATTTAAGGTTAGGTTTCTTTCCTTTTAGAATTTCTTAGGGGTTTTGAAGGACAATGGCTTGATGTTCACGCGATTGTTGATGTGATACGTTGTATTAACAGCCTCTACCAGAAACATTTGGACAGACCCTTTGCGCTCAACATGACTCATGCCGTTTCGATTAACGTCATATTCTTACGCTCAGTAACACCATTTTGTTGTGGTGTTTGTGTCGCAGAGAATTCTTGAAAGATCCCATTTTTTCACAAAAAGTTGTGAACGAGGCATTCTCGAACTCTCTTCCATGATCTGATCTAATTCTTGACACTTTAACACCAAACATGTTAGAAACTCTAGCATAGAAGATTTTAAACATTTCTAACATGTTTTATTTTTCTCATAAGAAGAATGTCCATGTATACCTTGAAAAATCATCCACGAAAACATATGTGTATCTTTTACCACCTAGACATTCAGTCTCAATAGGTCCCACTATATCCATATGGAGCCGTTCGAAACACCATGTTGTGCCAAAATATTGTTCCCGATGTTGCACAATAGCGTGGAGAACATCGGTCTGTTTTTCCCTTTGACAATCACCACAGACCACCTTTCCAGCTTACGCGAGCTTGGGTAGTCCACATATTGCTTCCATTTTGTTCAATCTATCAAGATCTTTAAAGTTAGTATGTCATAACTTTTGATGCCATAAAAAACTTTCATCAATTTGTACCTTATTGCACTTCGGTTCGTCAGCCATATAACAATTATGAGCTGACCTTTGTCCCTTCATGAGACACACATTCTTACCATCATAAACCTCACAAGAATTCTTATCAAATTTCACTTGCAAATCCTCATCATATAATTGACTTATGCTTATAAGATTTGCCATTAAACCTTGTACGTGAATGACATTAAGGTTTGGTAAGCCTTGGACAGTTAGGACTCATTTTCCTACAATCTTTCCTTTAGAACCACCTCCAAAAAATACACTACCTCTGTCGTAAGACTCGTAGTTTGAAAGACAGCCTCTGTTAACGATCATGTGACGAAAATAGCCACTATCAAAATACCACGAACCTGAAATATTAGTTTTCAATTCAGTATATACAACATGACATTTCATCTCATTCTTTCTGAGCCAAACTTTCTTTGGAACAACTTTTCTTTTGGTCATGTTTTCTAGAATGTTGGTATAACATTTCCTAGGCATCATCATATGTCCATTAAAATCTGCATTCAGTTTATATTAGAAATGCCTAATATGACAAGGTGTAACAAAGTAATGACATACATATTTTTTATATTTCATTTCATCATTTTTACCTTTTTCATTGGTTCATCTTCTCTGACGAATAGTTTCTTATTTATGGCAACAGTTGATGGAACAACAGTGTCAGAAACATATGTAAAGCCTAAACCAGTGGTATCTGTTTTTCCCATTATCAAAGCATTATCTAGTTTAGATATATATATGTTCTATTTTCTGAATGTACCATGTGCCACTTCAAGTTGACTTGTCACCTTATTGAGTTCGACTTCCTTCTGAGTCACCAAAACTTCAAGCTTTGCAAGGGATGCTTTCAGCTTTGTATTTTCCCTCGACGTAAGTTCAAGGTGTCGACTTTATCTTTTTCATTTTTCGAGCAACTCATCGTATAGCTTCTTTAACTATTGTACCATGGAGATAGTGTCATCATCACAATCGCCCTCACAATGTATGTCATCCACAAGAGCATTTAAGCAAAACAAATTAGAATAATAATCGAGACCATACTTGTTTGATACTGGATCAAAACTGATTGCATCTTCTTCATCGTCTGATGGTATTTTTGCAACTAAGACATGGAGTGTTGTGGCAATAGTGTTGGCTGCAACATTGTTGTCTTTATTTACTTCTTCAAAAAATTCAGCCTCATCATCACTACAGGATACTGTAATATCTCGTAGTTTTAATGCTTAATTACGATAATATAAATCGTAATTAGGGTTTTAACTTCGATAATTAAAATCTTAATTAGTCAATGCTCGACTTTGACTAAGTATAATTTAATAATTTTTGTGTGATATTCACTGACGCTTAGTGAATTAAGGAATATAGTTGCTAATATTCCTTCAAACGTTTTGTGCTAACGTCGGTTAAATTCGACAGTTAAAGTCTTACAGTATTCTTAAGCAATTAAGCTTAGAATTCGAAATTCTTTATTATTATAGGAATAAATAAAGTTATTGCAACTTTATTTTTGACGTTTTAGAGATGATTCAATTACGAGAGTTTAAAGACGTTTCAAACGTCTACGTCTAGAGATAATTCGATAACTTGGCCAAATGATCATGGAATTATAAAATTCAAATTCCTATGATTACTTTATGATATAAGAACATTATTTTTATATAATGTAGCATTAAAATAATGCTAGAGAATTAAGGAACAATTATTGGGTGAATTGTTCCTATTTTCGAAAATAAGTTTCGAAAATATTAAAATTGTGACATAGGATTATTTTAATAATTTTTCCTATGATTTAATTTATCATCTAGGACATATATTATGTCATATGTCTATTAATTGCAAGAAAATGAAATGTGTAGCAATTACTACCTATAAGTACCGAAAGTGCACCATTTATATGTATTAATGAATGAAATTCTTACCATATTAATAATGTTACGTGATAACTAGGATAAGGGAATAATATTAAGAGATAATATGAGGTATTTTATTTAATTTGTGCAAGTTGGATTGTTTTGGCTATCATGGACGAAAAGTTGGACTTTTTGGTGTGAAATGAAGAAATATAATTCTTTTAATTAGGATATGTTATTATTATGTTGGGGAGATATTTTATAAGATAAGATAAGAGTAGGTTATCAATTAAAACAAGTAAGTATGGTTTAATTATAGTCATAGCCGAAATGTTTGACAAAATAGTGAAGAAAGAAGAAAAAATTAAACTCTTTGATAATGACATATATTTAATTCCTACAACATATGATATGATCCTAAATGAAGTAAATCATGAAATAAACAAGTGGATGTACATTAATCTTGTAGTTGTCGTGTATTTCAAACAAAGGAATAAATTGTTCTAATAATTGAAAGTGAATTATAAATGATAGTAATATATTATCAAATAAAAAAAAAAAAAAAAATTAATCCTTTTGGCAATTTGTAAAGTGGCGAGAATGAAAGGCAAATGTAAGGCATGAAAATAAAAATAAAAATCTCATACCTATAGTAAATTATTGCAGTGAGAATTTGTGAACAAAGAAAGAAGATTTTTTTCCTTCTTTGAAAATGAATGGAATTGAAAGGGTATACATTAATTACATAGTTATATGAAATATTAAAGTATAATAAGATAGGATCAAAATTCTTGTCTAGTACCACAAGTGGTAGCCGAAAAATTTGAAAAATTTACATAGTGTAATAATGAGATCTTATGTGATATTTATGTGCAACTTGTTGAATATGATTACATTAAATAATGATAAGATAAAAATTAAAATCTTGTCTTTAGCATAAACCAAGTGGACGAAAATTCATGGCAAGTTGCAATTGTAATGATTTTATCTTAATAATATACTTTTGGGTACAAATGGGACACTACTATATATATTAGGTAATGAATCAAAAAAATTCCTCCATTTCCTTACTTAGGAACCGTGAGTTTTCAAAAAAATAAAATAAAATAGAGAGAGTTGATCATTCTTTCCCAAATTTTTGATCAATAGACGTTGCCGTTAAAAATCGACTCCGATTAAAAGGTTAGAAACGTTACGAGCTTCGTATACATGTTAGAATTTTCGATTTTCATCCGTTAAATTTTATGATATGAGCTTAGTTTAATTATGATGATAATTTCGAAAGTTATGCTCATATGCTAAAGTGTTTAGAAATTATGTTTATGTGATATTCCTAAGCATGTATTATGATTATATTACAAAGATAAGCATGAACATGAAATTTTCATATTGACCGAAAATATGTAAGCATGATATGTTGTTGATTATGATTTTTAATTGTTAATTTGAGCATGAAACAATGATCTATGGTATTAAATAAGCTTATATGAATTTATGTGGAATTTTTGGAAAACTATAAGTATATAAGTCTATAATTACCGATAATTTTTAGAAAAATAATATGTTGTGATATAATTCATGTTTAAGTGTTATTATAACATATTGATGGTGTAGATTCATAATATAGTGTTGTATGAATTTATTGGAGTTTATAAAAAATTAATTTGACCTAAGTCACTTTTTCGAAAATATGACTTAGGTAAATTTTAATGAATAATTCATAATTGATAAAAATTATGTTATAGCAAGGATACTTATAGATGATTATGTGTTATGTGAATTTATTAGAATTTTTGAAAAATGTTTACTTAGTTAATTAGGATTTTCGAAAACTATATAGTATAAGGAATTAATGTTATAAATTTATTTTATAAGGTATGATTACATAATATGTTCTAAAATAATGTTCTAAACATATTATGATTTTATGAGAATTTTTAGAACAAGAAATAAGCATAAAATTCGAAATATACATATAAATTAGAAAAAAAGTCAAAAATGTTGACTTTTGTGTTGACCAAAGTCAAAATGTTGACTAAAGTCAAAATTGTTGACCAAAAACGTTGACCAAGGTCAAAGGGCACGAAATTCGATAATACGTGATCTATGTGACGTAGTACGTTTAGTAATAATGTAACTTACGTTACGTAAGTACATTAAAACGTGCATTATGTGCTAAAGAGATAGAATATCTCTTATATGTTGAGTAATTTCATAATCGACATCAATTGATTAGGAAACGTCAAAATAAGTCCGACGTTAGCCTTATTTGATGCATAGAACGTTATAGGCGATGTTAAGTCGCTATCGAGCGTGACCAATGTACTAAAGTAGTTCTTACGTTAAGGTGGGGCGTGGATTGGCGTTGGCGTGAAAGGGATTATAGAAAGGAAATCGGTTTTGAAAGGAAGACCATACCGGTGGGCTTTACTTGAAAACTCTTTTATTCTGATGCTTTACGCAAAATGAAAAGTATTTATTTACAAAGCTTTCGGTTGAGAAATGTTGATGAAATGTTATTCAATTACACCCAAAGTGTTTATGTTTTCATGTATGATCCTATCGAGATAATGGTTAGCTACCATGAAAGTATATGAATTGTTAGGCGAGCCAACGACTTAAGTTGTGGGTTGCTCCCAACTTATGAGAAAATCGATCGGGTCCTATGTCGATGCGAATTCTGCTGGGACTACGTGCACGAGTAAGGTATTGTGTCTTTGAAAGGACAATTCTCGGCCACTGCGCAGAGGAGGTGGCCACCTACTCTGCGGTGCGAGATGAGTTTATGAGAAAGTGATGTTATGAGATATGTGAGCGATATGGATCATACAAAGAGAAAATGCTCGGTAGAAGCGATCTTTTGAGAAATGAGAAAATGTTTTAGTAAGCATGAGTTATTTCAACTAAAACCTCATGTGTTACTGAGGGGCAGTGTAATTTAAAGATAAATGTTTTTGGCATGAGTCCACTGAGTACATTATTTGTACTCAGCCCTGCATGTTTGTTTTTAAATGTGCAGGTTGAGCTGATTGATGGAATGGAGCAGTGTTGAGCAGTCAGAGTCCTTATTGCTGTTAGTAGAACCTTGAGTATACATCGTCACATGTATATCTCACATGTTTTCCGCTGCTAGATTATGAAGTCATATGTATGTTATGTTTCTGTCAAACCTCAAACATTTGAAATTCCAGAAATATTCCCGATATATGTCACACCAATCAGTGTTCTATGTTACTATTTTATTTCTTATTTCCGTTCCAAGTAACAATGACCTTAATCCGTACTTTGGCTCAAGGTACATTCTGAGTGGTATCGAGCGGTGTCGTTCCCTAAACCCAAAACTTCTTTCAAAAGTTAAGTCTAGATTGAGTCACTAGACTTCTGAGATCACCGACTATGCTCAACACTCCATCACATCAAGCTCAACCAGAAAGAGGTAAATGATTTTTTTTCAAAAGTTTTGAGAATAAGAATAAGATGTTGAATGTAAAAAGTTATTAAAGTGAGACAACTTTTCAAGAAAATGAAAGTTTTGAAATAAAGAGATTCGAAGAATATGCGGTATGGATGCATATTCATGGAAAGCTCAAAGGATTCCAAGAAAATGTAGGTATGGACCGCATATTCATGGAAAACTTAAAAGAATTGGTATACATTAGAAAATGATTTTCTCAATTTTGAAAGTGAAAAGTTGAAAGTAAACGCCTTTCTCAAAGTTTTTTGAAATGAAAAGTTTGAAGATAGAAAACGATGTTTCCAAAGAAGTGAAAGTTATAAGAAATTGTTGAAAGTGAAAGTTATTGCAAATGATGCAAATAAAAGTTATGTTAAAAAGAGAAAAGTGATATGAGAAAGAGTTGTTGGTTCGATACCAACATATGATGTTTGATGATGTTGTAAGGGGAATGTTGTGATGATAATAACAGTTGTTGGTTCGCTACCAACATTTGATGATGTTGTGATGATATTGAAAGTTATTGGTTCGCTACCAATATATGATAATGTGATGAAAATGTTATATGAGAATAACTGTTATTGACATTGTTATGTCAAAAGAGAAATCTTTGAATTCATGGAATTCAATGAGAATTTTTGTTATGAAAATTGTTGGTTCGCTACCAACGTATGATTATGTTATGATGTTATATGAGAAAGTGTTGACATTGATATGTCAAGAGTAAAATCTTTGAATTCGTGAAATTGATGAGCATGATTATTATGAAAGAGCTATGTTATGAATGTTTAAAGTTCTGAAATTTCGATTATTTTGATGATGGGTATGTCATCCCAAAAGAACATAGACTGTTTAAGTCGCATGATCCCTTTTGTGAAAGAACATAGAAAGAGAACTATGAGAATTTTAGTCTGTCACGAGACAGAAACGAGATCGAAATTAGAATCTCGAGTTGAAAAGCGAGAACAATAGCAAATAGTGACTTATGAATAAACGAAAAATTCAGTTGAAAGCAACTCGAATTTTAAACAAAAGAATGACGAAAGCAAATGAGGAAACCAAGGGAGCAAGATGCATGAGTATGATGTGGGACATAGAAAGCTAAACGAATTTGAGAATAAAACACGTACACGGCAGAGCATTAGTTCATACTTGGTCAGCATGGAACGTTTACGGCGCGGGCGCGCAGGAAGAAAACTGCATTGCGCAGTGTTTTTGTTTTGACCCATTATCTTTCGTTTGAACTCTGTTTTGCGAACGGTTTTCACTCACATACTCCTATCACAACGAGCTTGATTTCGTATGAAGGATGAAATCCTTGAATCCTTCTCCAAAATTCGTGAGAAATTGTTAAAGTTAGTCCTCGAAATTTGTTTTGAACGAAAACTTTATGAAAGAAATGAGAATTTCGAGTTGAATAATGAGAACAACGAAAACAAAGAGAAGAAAATCAAAGAGCAGAGATGGTAAATGTCACTAAACCGCAGTGACAAGAATATAGTCTTTTGTTTGGATTTCACGTACAACAGAAATCCAAACTAAATATAACTTTTTCGTTAGCAACGAAATAGAAATGGGATTAGAGAATTAATTGACGTTGGTATTGTGGTTGATACAGAATGAGAAATCACGATGTGGTAGAAAATTTTAAGATAAATTGAGAACTTGGATTTTTATAGTATGAGTAGAGTTGGAAAAGTATAGTGGTACGTTGATAACCCTGGCAAGTTATGATGACCTATTCCAAGTTATATGGAATTTCGAATTGCACCCTTTTCCTAAGATTCTGTCATTGAGTTTAACTCTATGACCTAGTTGAAATTGAGATATTATTCAGATTCTCACTTCTTCTGAAAGAGATTACAACCAGAGAACTTCTTAACAGCATCCTTTTGAAACCAAACCCTTGTGTGACTGAGAAAATATTTGTGACGGGTCTGGCCAGCCCATATGACCAAAGCAATCTCAGTAATTGTTATTATGGTCTTCGGACCCTATCTCCCAATTATTTAGTTCAAAGTACGCATTGTTTCAAACCTTCAAAGTTGTTATCTTAAATTTCGAACCTTACCACTTGAAATTTGTCATGATGAGTTTTCTTTAAATCCTTAAAATCAATAAGTATGATGTAGGTTGACGTACCTTGTCACCTAAAAGTTTCAGATCAGTAAAGTGATAAGACATCATGTGATGATGTAAAGAAGTTCTCGATGAGACAAGATATATTTTTCCTATGATATACGAATATAAGGACCCTTGATGGGCATTCCAGTATTGATGATAGTAAAGTTATACCTCCATGTGAGTGTATGATGATTAAGTTATGAACAAGATACCCTTGAACATTTAATGCTAGAGTAAAAGCAAAGGGAAGTATATGATATCTTTGAAAGATAATCCCCTCTTATTATGGGATAAGGAGAGATATTACAACTTATCTGTAAGATAGTTGATTGTCCTTACAACTTCGTTAGTAGGTTGGACGAGTCTAAAGTTAGAAGTACAAGAGATTCTTCTAGATGAAGATATATTAGATAATAGCATCCTCGTTAACAAGTCAACTCGTTATATCTCCGCCCTTACGATCATGCTTAGACAAAGTTGTTTTCGAGTGAATTGAAACTTTCGTGAAACCACGAATAGTGAACATGAAAAGGATGAATGGTTTTACTAAAACTATATTATGAAGGGAGTTGCATGAAGATGTTATGTATAAATTACGATAAGCATTATACTGAATGCTAATTACAGACTTTGTAATTTGAATGCCGCCTAGACGCGAGCTTGAGCAAGAAATTAGAGGAAGAGGCGGGAGAAGGCGAGTCCCACAGCCCGAAGTAGGAATACCACAACCACCCCCACCTCTACCTGGTCATAGAATCGAGGAACTTTTCCTTAGACAAAATCCGCCTACCTTTAACGGAAAAGGAAGTCCTGATGAGGCAGAGCAATGGGTAAGAGCAATAGAGAGAATTTTAGATTTTCTCCGTTGTACAACACAAGAACGACTGTCTTGTGTTACTTTTCAACTCACCGGACCTGCCGACTTCTGGTGGGAAGCAAGAAGAAAGACATTAACCCCAGAACAAATGGATTTCTTCACTTGGGAAGATTTTAAGACATAAATGTATGAGAAATACATTCCCAAGAGCTATAGAAAGAAAAGGAAATCAATTCTTCAATCTTAGGCAAGAGAAGATGTCGATGAATCGAGTCACGATCGCCTCTTTTGTGATATGTCAAGGTGCGCTCGGACCAAGTAAATACTCACATAAAAATGTCGAGAAATTTAGATCGGTCTAAGGCGTGAGATAAGAATGTCTCTTGCACCATGGGGACTTAACATATCTTGAAGCTCTTAGTCGGGCTTTAGATATTGAGGCGACAATGCCGGAGGATAAGCTGCTCCCACTCGGTCACATAATGCTAGTGACAAAGCCAAGAGGAAGCGGAAGGTAATCATAGTGATTACAACCTAGGAAGGTTGGGAGTTCAAACAACAAAAGGTCATGGAAAAGAAACATGGCACCACAAGGACATATAAAATTCCTCTTTGTCCAAAATGTCATAGACTACACAGTGCATGTCTGGCGAGTGATATCGGTTACTATAAATGTGGCATGAAGGGCCATAATGCGAATAAGTGCCGAGTGCGCGGGAGGAATAGGAAACCCAACCCACGGGCCGGACCAAACCACTAAGGGCTATACAATATCAGCCCCAACATCGGCCTCAGCAACGACGACGAGGGCAACCACAATCAGCACAAGCTAGAGCTTATGCTCGATACCAAGGACCGAACGAACAAAACCGAGGAAACCTAGAAGGTATGGAAAATTTCTCACCATACCTGTAATACTTCTGTTTAATACAAATGCGTCATACCTTTCAACGCGAGAGCATGCGTAGATATATTAGAACATAAGCTTGAATAAACAATTCAGGAAATGAAAATCATTTCACACATAGAAGGAACTAAGATTGTCACGCTTGTTGCTCGAACTTAGAATTGAACCTAGAATCACTTAAGGTATAGCAAATGACATGAACGTAACACCTATAGAAGATGCAGTTATGACCCTAGGAAAGGAATGATGAGTCGAAAATCATTCTACGATTATGTGCAAGAAAAGGAAGAAGTACGTTCCATTTTCGATCAAGAAACTATGAGTATCTATGGAATCAGCATGGAGAAGAAAATTCCAATAATATCCACACTGTATATAAGGAGAACGAAGAATAAGAAAGGATGTCATTGTTTATTTAAACAAAGGAGAAAAAGCGGAAATAAAGATCGAGGAGATGAAAATTATTCAATTAGGAAGAGCGCGAGTATTTCCAAAAATCGATCTCAATCGAGCTATCATCAACTGAAGGTACAAGCTGACAATGTACCCAAAATGGCTTTCCGAACAAGTTATGGCCACTATGAGTTTATAGTTATGCCGTTCGGACTAACAAATGTACCAGCCATATTCATGAACCTCAAAAATCGAGTGTTCCATCCTTACTTAGATAAATTTATCTTAGTCTTCATGGAAGATATCCTTGTCCATACAAAGAGGAAGTAAGGACATAAGTAACACACGAGGATCGTCTTACAAACCTTAAGAATGAGCAAGTTCTTGCCAAGCCTAGTAAATGGAAAGTTTGGCTTAAAAGTAATGTTCCTTGGACACATCGTGTCTTGAAGGAATTAATGTAGATTCGGCTAAGTTAAGGCAAGGCAAAGATAGAACACGTCAACGACCCAAAATAAAACCAAGAGTTCTTAGAAATTTGCTAGACACGAATGTCTACGGATTAAGTTTAGAGACATCACCTCTAAGAAGTGAGGTGTGAGATCTTTACCAATCACAAAGTTTGAAATACTTCTTGAGCAAAGAGTTTTGAACATGAGAAAGAGATGGCTCGAATTGGTAAAAGACTACGACTGTGATATGAAATATCACCCAAGAAAGGCACACGTAATGGCTGAGGTCGTGAGTCGTAAAAGTCAATCCAAATAAGGATGTCATTGAAAGAGTTAAGAAAATAAAGGCGAAAGAGCTTGAGAAGCACATGATAATGCCATATTGTTTAAGGAAAGGTTACGAGGTAGTCTCATTCGTCGAGTGCTATCTTATTTGCCAATAAGGAAGGCATTACATCAACAAACTTATGGAAAGTTGTAGCCTTTGGAGATACCCAATGAGAATGAAATGATATAGTAATGAATTTCGCAACGGATGTACCAAAGTCGGAAGAGGTGACACTGCTATATGGGTAGTAGTGGATCGACTTGTTAAAAGCGCTCATTATTCGACCTATTCAAATTACTTATGAATCTGATAAGCTAGCTCAGTAAAACATAAAAGAAATCGTACGTTTACATAGAGTACCAAAATCTATCATATTTGATAGAAGTTTCAAGTTCCAAATTTGGATTAGTTAATGAAAGAATTGGAGACGAGATTGAACTAGAGCATAATTTCGCTCACAGATAAATGGACAGTTTGAAGGACAGTACGAACGTTTTATAATATGTTAAGGACATTAGTGTCAAAACAAAATACCAGTTGGAAACACGTTTTTCCACTAATGTAGCATCGCCTACGACATTAGCTGTCGAGAAATGGTCAATATGGGCCATATGAGATATTGTATGAAAGAAGTATTGATTATCACTTTATTGTGATGAGGTATATAAGAGGAAAGTTCTGGGTTTAACACCAGTGAAATGATTGAGATTATCACAAAACGGATAATGACAACGAAGCTCATGAGAGCATAGGTATTACGCAGATACGCGTAGATAAAGTATTCTTAAGATCTCTTCATCAAGAGGAATTAAAAGTCGAGTAAAATGCAAGTTAGAATTATGTTTTATAGGACCTTACGAGATCCTAGAGATGATAGGCCCAGTAGCCTATAGATTGGTACCTCCACTAAATGTGGGAAAATACATAATGTTTTCCACATGTTACAGTTAAGAAAGTGCGTGTATTATTCAAAACACATGAGCTATTATGATGATGATGTTCTTAACCCAGATATGGATTATGAGGAAAAATCAGTGCCGATGTTAAATCATAGAGTACAACGGTTAAGAAACAAGTTTTACCATTAGTAACAGTCGATGGAGAAACTCGACAAGAGAGACATGTGAAAACATGAGAATGAGATGACGAGAAAAGTGTCCCATGCTTTGAGGTATGCAAATTTCGGACTAAATTTATTTTAAGGGGTAGAATGTAATATCTCGTGGTTTTAATGCTTAATTACGATAATATAAATCGTAATTGGGTTTTAACCGATAATTAAAATCTTAATTAGTCGATGCTCGACTTTGACTAAGTATAATTAATAATTTCGTGTGATATTCACGACGCTTAGTGAATTAAGGAATATAGTTGCTAATATTCCTTGAAACGTTTTGTCTAACGTCGGTTAAATTCGACGATTAAAGTCTTACGATATTCTTAAGCAATTAAGCTTAGAATTGAAATTCTTTATTATTATAGGAATAAATAAAGTTATTACAACTTTATTTTGACGCTTTAGAGATGATTCAATTACGAGAGTTTAAAGGCGTTTCAAACGCTCACGCCTAGAGATAATTCGATAACTTGGCCAAATGATCATGGAATTATAAAATTCAAATTCCTATGATTACTTTATGATATAAGAACATTATTTTTATATAATGTAGCATTAAAATAATGCTAGAGAATTAAGGAACAATTATTGGGTGAATTGTTCCTATTTTTAAAATAAGTTTCAAAATATTAAAATTGTGACATAGGATTATTTTAATAATTTTTCCTATGATTTAATTTATCATCTAGGACATATATTATGTCATATGTCTATTAATTGCAAGAAAATGAAATGTGTAGCAATTACTACCTATAAGTACCGAGTGCACCATTTATATGTATTAATGAATGAAATTCTTACCATATTAATAATGTTACGTGATAACTAGGATAAGGGAATAATATTAAGAGATAATATGAGGTATTTTATTTAATTTGTGCAAGTTGGATTGTTTTGGCTATCATGGACGAAAAGTTGGACTTTTGGTGTGAAATGAAGAAATATAATTCTTTTAATTAGGATATGTTATTATTATGTTGGGAGATATTTTATAAGATAAGATAAGAGTAGGTTATCAATTAAAACAAGTAAGTATGGTTTAATTATAGTCATAGCGAAATGTTTGACAAAATAGTGAAGAAGAAGAAAAATTAAACTCTTTGATAATGACATATATTTAATTCCTACAACATATGATATGATCCTAAATGAAGTAAATCATGAAATAAACAAGTGGATGTACATTAATCTTGTAGTTGTCGTGTATTTCAAACAAAGGAATAAATTGTTCTAATAATTGAAAGTGAATTATAAATGATAGTAATATATTATCAAATAAAAAAAAAAAAAATTTAATCCTTTTGGCAATTTGTAAAGTGGCGAGAATGAAAGGCAAATGTAAGGCATGAAAATAAAAATAAAAATCTCATACCTATAGTAAATGATTGCCGTGAGAATTTGTGAACAAAAGAAAGAAGATTTTTTTTCCTTCTTTGAAAATGAATGGAATTGAAAGGGGTATACATTAATTACATAGTTATATGAAATATTAAAGTATAATAAGATAGGATCAAAATTCTTGTCTAGTACCACAAGTGGTAGCCGAAAATTTTGAAAAATTTACATAGTGTAATAATGAGATCTTATGTGATATTTATGTGCAACTTGTTGAATATGATTACAATAAATAATGATAAGATAAAAATTAAAATCTTGTCTTTATCATAAACCAAGTGGACGAAAATTCATGGCAAGTTGCAATTGTAATGATTTTATCTTAATAATATACTTTTGGGTACAAATGGGACACTACTATATATATTAGGTAATGAATCAAAAATTTCTCCATTTCCTTACTTAGGAACCGTGAGTTTTCAAAATAAAATAAAATAGAGAGAGTTGATCATTTCTTTCCCAAATCTTAGATCAATAGACGTTGCCGTTAAAAATCGACTCCGATTAAAAGGTTAGAAACGTTACGAGCTTCGTATACATGTTAGAATTTTCGATTTTCATCCGTTAAATTTTATGATATGAGCTTAGTTTAATTATGATGATAATTTCGAAAGTTATGCTCATATGCTAAAGTGTTTAGAAATTATGTTTATGTGATATTCCTAAGCATGTATTATGATTATATTACAAAGATAAGCATGAACATGAAATTTTCATATTGACCGAAAATATGTAAGCATGATATGTTGTTGATTATGATTTTTAATTGTTAATTTGAGCATGAAACAATGATCTATGGTATTAAATAAGCTTATATGAATTTATGTGGAATTTTTGGAAAACTATAAGTATATAAGTCTATAATTACCGATAATTTTTAGAAAAATAATATGTTGTGATATAATTCATGTTTAAGTGTTATTATAACATATTGATGGTGTAGATTCATAATATAGTGTTGTATGAATTTATTGAGTTTATAAAAATTAATTTGACCTAAGTCACTTTTTCAAAATATGACTTAGGTAAATTTTAATGAATAATTCATAATTGATAAAATTATGTTATAGCAAGGATACTTATAGATGATTATGTGTTATGTGAATTTATTAGAATTTTTGAAAATGTTTACTTAGTTAATTAGGATTTTCGAAAACTATATAGTATAAGGAATTAATGTTATAAATTTATTTTATAAGGTATGATTACATAATATGTTCTAAAATAATGTTCTAAACATATTATGATTTTATGAGAATTTTTAGAACAAGAAATAAGCATAAAATTCGAAATATACATATAAATTAGAAAAAAAGTCAAAATGTTGACTTTTGTGTTGACCAAAGTCAAAATGTTGACTAAAGTCAAAATTGTTGACCAAAAACGTTGACCAAGGTCAAAGGGCACGAAATTCGATAATACGTGATCTATGTGACGTAGTACGTTTAGTAATAATGTAACTTACGTTACGTAAGTACATTAAAACGTAGCATTATGTGCTAAAGAGATAGAATATCTCTTATATGTTGAGTAATTTCATAATCGACATCAATTGATTAGGAAACGTCAAAATAAGTCCGACGTTAGCCTTATTTGATGCATAGAACGTTATAGACGATGTTCGTCGCTATCGAACGTGACCAATGTACTAAAGTAGTTCTTACGTTAAGGTGGGACGTGGATTGAGCGTTGACGTAGAAAGGGGATTATAGAAAGGAAATCAGTTTTGAAAGGAAGACCATACCAGGTGGGCTTTACTTGAAAACTCTTTTATTCTGATGCTTTCGCAAAATGAAAAGTATTTATTTACAAAGCTTTCGGTTGAGAAATGTTGATGAAATGTTATTCAATTACACCCCAAAGTGTTTATGTTTTCATGTATGATCCTATCGAGATAATGGTTAGCTACCATGAAAGTATATGAATTGTTAGGCGAGCCAACAGACTTAAGTTGTGGGTTGCTCCCAACTTATGAGAAAATCGAATCGGGTCCTATGTCGATGCGAAATTCTGGCCAGACTACGTGCACGAGTAAGGTATTTGTGTCTTGAAAGGACAATTCTCGGCGATCATCTGCGCCCGTAGGAGGTGGCCACCTCTACGGTGCGAGATGAGTTTATGAGAAAGTGATGTTATGAGATATGTGAACGATATGGATCATACAAAGAGAAAATGCTCGGTAAGCGATCTTTTGAGAAATGAGAAAATGTTTTAGTAAGCATGAGTTATTTCAACTAAAACCTCATGTGTTCTCGAGAGGCGATGTAATTTAAAGATAAATGTTTTTGGCATGAGTCCACTGAGTACATTATTTGTACTCGACCGCATGTTTGTTTTAAATGTGCGAGTTGGTGATTGATGGAATGGAGCAGTGTTGAGCAGTCAGAGTCCTTATTGCAGTTAGTAGAACCTTGAGTATACATCGTCACATGTATATCTCACATGTTTTCATTGCTAGATTATGAAGTCATATGTATGTTATGTTTACATCAAACCTCAAACATTTGAAATTCGAAATATTCGATATATGTCACACCAATCGGTGTTCTATGTTACTATTTTATTTCTTATTTCCGTTCCAAGTAACAGTACCTGCTAATCCGTACTTTGGCTTGGCGGGCTGTTACAGATACCCAGTAGGATTTTTCTCTCTTTCGCAATGTATTTGCACACTGATTTGCATAGTGTCCATAGCTTTTTCATTCACGACATTATACTCATTTAATATTTGAAGAGCCATACATGAACGTATCTGAGGAAAATGACTTCCTCATTGGTCTTGGTGGAGTGAAGTTTTGTTACTTCGAAGGCGGATATTCTGTCATTCGATGGTCTTGATCCGTAGGCCTAGCTTAAACTTTGGCCTGGTTCATATTCCTCATAATAGTGTTGAATTTTCTGGTGATTAGAGCAACATCATCTCCAGCATTGATCTCATGTAGCTCCTCATCATCGTCCAATTCAATGATCTATCGAGTTGTTCCACTGGATGTTGCGTCAACAGTGAACGCATCTTCTTATTGATTGTGCCTTTTTCTTCCAGATTCATTTCGTATGTCTTGAGTGATTCATGAGGTCCATGAACTCGATGGCTGCAACTGTTTGAGAGGTCTCAATAGACATGACCTTTATCTCAAATCTTGCGGGCATGAATCGAAGAGCCATGGAAACCAACAACTTGTTGTTGATTGGATCACCAAGATCTTGATACTCATTTGCAATATCTAGTATTCTCTGGTGTAGTCGTTGATGTTCTCGTCTTCTCCCATTCATATTCTCGAACTTGGATGTGAGAATACGAAGTCGAGACTCCTTTATGCTTGTGTCACCCTTACAATGTCGTTGGAGCACGTCCCATGCATCTTTTGCAGACGTGCTATTCTTGATCAACTTAAATTGTAATATCCCGCATTTACATAATGATCCTGTAGCATAGATTAGATCCTAATTAAGAGTTTATAAGAAGGGCATTGCATCCTTAAGAAAGAGTTGTTTAAGTTAAAAGCTTTTATATTAAGCTTCACACGATAAAAATAAATTTGAGATTTATTCGAGATCGATTCGAGATGGAACCTAAGATAAGATTCTTAGGTATTGTTTAGAATAAGAAGACCTAGATTTCGAGAGTTTTGAGATAATAGATACATGCTCAACGAAGTTTTGATTTCAAAGTTTTGTTCTTTGTTTCATACGTTTGTCGATTAAACCCTAATCGACGGCTGAATGTTTAAAATGGTTTTTGAAGCCAAGAATGTTTTTATAATCAAAGTTTGATGATTATAATATGTTATTTGAGTTATAAAAGAGGATTTTAAGTAGAGAACATTTTATTAGAAATTGAGTTTTGAACGATATGGATTAATAGTATGCATTTATAACATTGGTATTATTTATAAAGAAGTGTACATTTTTGTAATTTTCCATAATATGATTATTCATCATGTATTAAAGAAAAGGAAAAATGGTAGAAATTTTGAGAATTCTTGAGAATTCTCTAGAAATTGATGAATAATCACATTTATTAAAGAAAATGAAAAATAAATTAGAAATTAGTGGATTATGTTATAAGCTAACTTATCACTATTCATCATCATTATTCTTCCTCAAATTTTCGAAACACACACTCACACATACTCCAAGGTGAAAATTTCAAGCTCAATTTTGAAGATCCAACCGTTGGATTTTCAATCAAATCTTCAATTAAGGTATATCTCAATCTTTAGAACACATCTATGGTTTGAAATTTTGAAAATCATGAACTTATGATCATGTGTAATTTTCGGTCATATTGAGATTTTGAAGGGGATATGTTGTTGTTTGAATAATTCTTGGTTCTATGTTCGAATTATCGCCGACAAGTTGTTTAACGTTGAAATTTTGAGCATATGTTTATCCTTTGAAATTTTGTGAAATTTTCGAAAATATGGAAGGTCTTGATCTTGAATATATGATGTTTAATGCTTAATATTATTTCATATATGTGTTGAGGAGTTGATATAAACATGTTTTGTACGAGAAAAACGATTGAAATCGAACCTATGCAAAAACTCCATTTTGGCCGAAACCCTAGCCATCCTTATGTTGGATTTTTTATTTTATTTTATGATTTTGGCTTCATATTTAGATTCTACGATATGAATAAAGCTTAAAATGATTTATTCGAATTTTTCGGCCGACGTATTCAAAAATTGAAAAATTTTAGTTTGCCGACGAAAAATTGTTTTCAATGCTAAAGCTTTGGTCTTTGTGTTTTGATGATGGATTGATGATATCTAATGATAGTTGAGCATGTATAGAGGTTCGTTGGTATTAGATGACGTCTCGTGTGATTTTGACGCGGACATAAGCTATGTCTTAAGGGGCGTTGGGTTTTGGCTAAGATTTGATGGTTTAAGCTTGTTGCGAGTTTCTATGCTCATCTAGACATATGGTGATGATTTGGTGAAGTTTGGTTGATTTGGTATTGAAATGGCGATGCGTTTATAAACGTAATTCACCGATTTTCGTTAGAATTTGTTTGTATAAGATATTAGAGGATGCAATGACCCAAGTGTTATCCACCATTGTGTCTTGATATCGAAAAGATATAGTCGTATTGACGACTAAAATAAGTTATGTTCTTGTTTAATTCTTGGTAGGCTTTTACGCCGATCTATGTTGATTGAAGGACTAAGAAGAAAAAGAAGAAAGGAATGAATGATAAAAGTCACGTCGTCGGTGGATCACACCAGTGGGTAAACTATTTTCTAAGATAATATGATATGATTATGCTTTTACATACTTTGAAATGATATGATATGCTTATGCTATTGCATATTTTCAAAATGATATGAAATGATTTATGAGCAAAGTTTCAAAGTTAAATGACTTGCCGGTTTTGAGCATAAGCATGAGCACGATGCATTTACCTATCCACGGAAATGAAAGAAAGAATGAAAGAATGTTACCGACGTCGGGTATGACCGTGGCATGGTACCCTTCGGTCCATCAACACGGTATGATATGGACCTTGGTCATGGCGTGTTTGAGAAGGAGGCCTACTTCTCAACACATAGATGTAATCCGTGGATATGGGAAAAGAAAGATGTCTGCAGACAAAGATCATGCATATGCATTGGTTTTAAGGCTATGAAATGAAAGCAAGTAAGTAAATGTTTATGTTTATTATGATGCATGCACGGTTATTTCATTAAAACCCCGCATTGCTAACGTTATGGCAAGTCAATTATATAGCCCAAAGGTAATGTTTTATGTTTTCGCGATAACCACCGAGTGCATTTTGTACTCACGCCATGCATGTATTTCTAAGCGTGCGGGTTGAGCTTGAGAGGATGTTGGAATCGAATGCTGTGCAAAGGAGCTTCTCCAAATGTCTTGACTTATGATGATAATATTCAATTGGCAATATTGTTCATTTGGGGTTATCATGTTTATTTGCCCAGAGTTTTATGTCATCATACATAATTCTCAGCCACCCTTCTCATTGTCGAACTTTGGCCTTCAATTGCTTTGAAATATTGCTACAACGAGTTGATCATAATCTTAATGATAATCTTGATTTTATTGGTATGAGCTCGGCATTGTTGTTAAAATGTCGACTCGATTCTAAGAACATGGATTCATTGAAATACCTCTGTGAATAAGGATTTACTTGAAAGTTCAAAATAGTTTTGATAGACCCAATAAGATGTATATCACGTCTTGAAAACATTGTTAAACATACTTTGAACGTCAATGAGTTCTCAATGTTGTAAAAGCATGCTAGAAAACGTATATTCTTGACATTGGTTATTCCGTTGTGATTTTCTTTCCTTAGTAGTTATTCTTCTTTATTTGATCCATTATTATGGATCGAGAACCTAGAACCAACCTTTGGCAAACTCCATTATACTTCTTGAACCATAAATGTTTGAGTCCTTCAAAGGAAAGTTGAGGTCACATTTGTTAGATTTAAGTTCTTAACCCAAGTCATGGCCTAATTACTTGACTAAGTACTTGGTTAAGGAGTCGGGCTGTGACAGAATGGTATCAGAGCAGTTTTAAATTCTAAACCTGTGAGCCCTTGTCAATTGATGCAATTTGTGCACAGTTTGAAGTCTGAGCTTGTAAATCCTTGTGAATCCTTGTGCAGTTTGTGTGCTGTCTCGAGTTCTAAATACATGAATCCTTGTAAGTCTTGTGCAGTTTGTGCCCTTTGAGCATGTGAATTCTTTTGAGCTGACTCTGTTTGAGTATTTAAGTTTATGGTGTAATTTGTTCGACTCTATTTTGAGAATTTGAGTTTACGAATCGGTTGTTTGATTACGATTTGAGAAATGGAATAAAGAGTCGATTGTTCTTAAGAAGCTCGAAGATTCGATTCCATCATCTCGGCTCACGGTATGAGTTTATGCTTATGATTATAGTGATTATGATTATCTAGTTGAAGATTGAGTAGGTGCTTTATTTGTATGAATTGAATTGATGTTGAGTATATGCTTCATTAAATGAATTGCTATATGTGAATATATGCTTGAAATAAGATAGTGCTTATGAGCTAAAGTTGAAAGAAATCACGAGAATGGACGACGAGAGAAACATGAGTATGTTTTACGCAGCGTTGAACATTCTTTTTATCTAGGATAGCGAGGACCTTCCGGACAGTTTGGAAGAGTATGACTCATTAGTTGTCATCTTGTTTATCGTCATCTCGTTTGCGTTATCACGTTTGTCGTCATTTCGTTTATCGCCAACAGCAAAGATCAGATAGCGTTTCTATCTATGTACATAAGATGAGCAGCTTATCTTGAACGAATTTCTTGCTCAATTCCATCGCTTTTGGAAAGAGGCATTTGAGCACGGTGCATCGAAACTAAATGGAATACTCCCGTTGATTTCGTTTATTGCCGGAGGAATGGCAAGTTTTGACTGTTGTTGTTACCATTGATCATATTGAGCCTGATTTAGTGCTTCTGAGTACGCTGATTTTCCCAAATTCCTAGCTACCATCAATTTTCAGTGTTATGTTTACTTGAAATCCTTTTTGGCTCATTTTCCTCTATGGCCGATTTTATCAACCATTCATCAACTCTAGTTGGTTTGTAACTTTTCAGTTACACCTAATGACCAAGAAAATGTTGAACCCATTAATGATGATCCTACCATCTCTGAGTATGATGCTAGTACCCATGCTCTAAAATAAAGTTTTCATTTCCAGATATTCAGTTAGTTATGCCTGAGTATGATTTCTATTCTATACAGTTTGATCATTTTATCGCAACACCGAGATGTTTTCTATTGACCTAGATTAGTATGGTCAATCTTTCATATCTTTTGAGATTTCTATATCGATTCGATCATTCAATTTTCTTATGTTTTTGAAATTTCTCATTTGAGATTTGAGAAGAGACTCAAGCTAGTTTATCGAGACTCCAAATGTCTTAAGATCTTTTATGTCTAAACCTGAGTTTTGCCAGTTATTGGCACAACATATCTACAGCCCTAGATATCAGTCAAATGTCTTTTATGGCGATTCGATATCCTTTATCCTGGAGTCATTCTTTTGTATTCATTTCCCGATTGTGCTATTGATCTACTATCTCTTGAGATTGAGAAAGATTGTAGAGATGCCAGACTCCTATAAAGCTGTTGATGACAGTGAGGACAAAATCGTCAAGACGTAAGAAAAGAATGATGACAATAATAGCCTATCGTGAACATATGGATATTTTTATGATGCGATAGCGTGCTTGAGAAATCGTACCAGATAAGTTTTTCTTGAAATGCTAAATTATCTATATGCCTGAAAACCCCCAGATTGCAATATTTCCCTGCTTTCTTCCCTTGACATATATGATCATTTTGCTATACAATTGTGTTATTTCATATCATAACTTTGTGATAAACAATTGTGAAGATCCTTGAGACATAAGTCTGTTTGTTGAATAAGAAAATTTTTCCCGTTTTAGTAAACGAAACATGCTGCATTTTGGCATTTGTTTGCAATGCAGTGTGCCACCCAGAAAAAGAAATCCTTATCTTAAAGAGGAGGAACAAGAAAGTGTAAAATTTTCTTAAGCTTTATCTGTACCTTATCTCTTTTAAACCAATTGTGCCCTTTTTGCGACAGAATCCTTCATCTTTCCATGAAATTGATACCCAGCTAATGCTGAAGATGGGTTTGCGCTATAAATTGAGTTCCCAAGTTTTGGAGTGTTTTAATCGAAAGTGTTTTATATGTATATCGTTTCAGTTATGAGGGTCTGCAAATTTCTGATGGGAATTTCCTCAGAAAGTCCTTTCTTTGAGATCTCTATCATGTATGAAGCTGATAAGTTAGTTCGAATATACGTACATCTGGTTGTAGACGAGTTTTTAACAAGAGATGAGTAAAAGATTTAAATTGCGTATAACGACAACTACCAAGCAACGATCGATATGACGCCCTATGAAGCCTCTATAGCAGAAAACGTAGATCACCGCTCTTCTAAGACGCGCGATTGGAGAAAGAAAAGTAGTTGGACTGAAGCAATTGAGGAAAGGGTCGTAATCGTACGACAATTCAAGAAAAGAATCCAAGAAGCTCAAGATCGTTAGAAGTTCTATAAAGATACCAGACGAACAGAGCTAAGCTTTGAGATTGGAGATAAAATATTCATGAAAGTATATTCTTCCAAAGGAATATATCGCTTTAGAATCAAAGGAAAGCTCAACCAAGATGTATCGACCGTACGAGATTCAAGAAAAGATTGGGCCACGCTGCCTACAGATTAATGATGCCTTCAAGTTCCGACAATATTTACGATGTTTTTCGTATGTCGTAATTAAGAAGATATGTGTTAATCCAAAACACATTGTACATCAATAGAACGTTGTTCCTGAACAAGAACTACGTTATTGAGAAAAACCGAAATGCATCTTAGATCGAAAAGAGCGACAACTAAGGAATAAATAAATTCCTTGATTAAAGTCCAAGAAAGTATCATGATTTAGAAGAAGCGACACGAGCTAAAAATCAGATGAGAAATAAATTTTATTACTCAATTCTAAATTTCGGACGAAATTTTTAAGGGGTGGAATGTAATATCCGCATTTACATAATGATCCTGTAGCAGATATTAGATCCTAATTAAGAGCTTATAAGAAGGGCATTGCATCCTTAAGAAAGAGTTGTTTAAGTTAAAAGCTTTTATATTAAGCTTCGTCGATAAAAATAAATTTGAGATTTATTCGAGATCGATTCGAGATGGAACCTAAGATAAGATTCTTAGGTATTGTTTAGAATAATAAGACCTAGATTTGAGAGTTTTGAGATGATAGATACATGCTCAACGAAGTTTTGATTTCAAAGTTTTGTTCTTTGTTTCATACGTTTGCCGATTAAACCCTAATCGCTTTGAATGTTTAAAATGGTTTTGAAGCCAAGAATGTTTTATAATCAAAGTTTGATGATTATAATATGTTATTTGAGTTATAAAGAGGATTTTAAGTAGAGAACATTTTATTAGAAATTGAGTTTTGAAATCGGAACGATGTGGATTAATAGTATGCATTTATAACATTGGTATTATTTATAAAGAAGTGTACATTTTTGTAATTTTCCATAATATGATTATTCATCATGTATTAAAGAAAAGGAAAAATGGTAGAAATTTTGAGAATTCTTGAGAATTCTCTAGAAATTGATGAATAATCACATTTATTAAAGAAAATGAAAAATAAATTAGAAATTAGTGGATTATGTTATAAGCTAACTTATCACTATTCATCATCATTATTCTTCCTCAAATTTTCGAACACACACTCACACATACTCCAAGGTGAAAAATTTCAAGCTCAATTTTTGAAGATCCAACCGTTGGATTTTCAATGCGTCTTCGAATTAAGGTATATCTCAATCTTTAGAACACATCTATGGTTTGAAATTTTGAAAATCATGAACTTATGATCATGTGTAATTTTCGGTCATATTGAGATTTTGAAGGGATATGTTGTTGTTTGAATAATTCTTGGTTCTATGTTCAATTATCGCGACAAGTTGTTTAACGTTGAAATTTTGAGCATATGTTTATCCTTTGAAATTTTGTGAAATTTTCAAAATATGGAAGGTCTTGATCTTGAATATATGATGTTTAATGCTTAATATTATTTCATATATGTGTTGAGGAGTTGATATAAACATGTTTTATACGAGAAAACGATTGAAATCGAACCTATGCAAAACTCCATTTGGCGAAACCCTAGCCATCCTTATGTTAGATTTTGATTTTATTTGATGATTTTGGCTTCATATTTAGATTCTACGATATGAATAAAGCTTAAAATGATTTATTCAATTTTTCGCCGACGTATTCAAAATTGAAAAATTTTAGTTTCTTGAAGCGAAAAATTGTTTTCAATGCTAAAGCTTTGGTCTTTATGTTTTGATGATGGATTGATGATATCTAATGATATTTGAGCATGTATAGAGGTTCGTTGGTATTAGATGACGTCTCGTGTGATTTTGACGTCGGACATAAGCTATGTCTTAAGGGGGCGTTGGGTTTTTGGCTAAGATTTGATGGTTTAAGCTTGTTGCCGAGTTTCTATGCTCATCTAGACATATGGTGATGATTTGGTGAAGTTTGGTTGATTTGGTATTGAAATAGCGATGCGTTTATAAGCGTAATTACGATTTTCGTTAGAATTTGTTTGTATAAGATATTAGAGGATCTGATGACCCAGTGTTATCCACCATTGTGTCTTGATATCGAAAAGATATAGTCGTATTGACGACTAAAATAAGTTATGTTCTTGTTTAATTCTTGGTAGGCTTTTACGCGATCTATGTTGATTGAAGGACTAAGAAGAAAAGAAGAAGAAAGGAATGAATGATAAAAGCACGATCGTCGAGTGGTATGCCGCCAGTGGGTAAACTATTTTCTAAGATAATATGATATGATTATGCTTTTACATACTTTGAAATGATATGATATGCTTATGCTATCGATATTTTCAAAATGATATGAAATGATTTATGAGCAAAGTTTCAAAGTTAAATGACTTGCGGTTTTGAGCATAAGCATGAGCACGATGCATTTACCTATCCACGGAAATGAAAGAAAGAAATGATGAAAGAAAGAATGAAAGAATGTTCTTCGACGTCGGATATGACCGTGGTATGGTACCCTTCGGGTCCATCAACACGGGTATGATATGGACCTTCGGGTCATAGCGTGTTTGAGAAGGAGGCCTACTTCTCAACACATAGACAGAATCCGTGGATATGGGAAAGAAAGATGTCTGCAGACAAAGATCATGCATATGCATTGATTTTAAGGCTATGAAATGAAAGCAAGTAAGTAAATGTTTATGTTTATTATGATGCATGCACGGGTTATTTCACTAAAACCCTTGTGCATTGCTAACGTTATGGCAAGTCAATTATATAGCCCTAAGGGCAATGTTTTATGTTTTCGGCGTATAACCACTGAGTGCATTTTTGTACTCACGCCATGCATGTATTTCTAAACGTGCAGGTTGAGCTTGAGAGGATGTTGGAATCGAATGTTGTGCAAAGGAGCTTCTCCAAATGTCTTGACTTATGATGATAATATTCAATTAGCAATATTGTTCATTTGGGGTTATCATGTTTATTTGCCCAGAGTTTTATGTCATCATACATAATTCTCAGCCACCCTTCTCGTTGTCGAACTTTGGCCTTCAATTGCTTTGAAATATTGCTACAACGAGTTGATCATAATCTTAATGATAATCTTGATTTTATTGGTATGAGCTCGGCATTGTTGTTAAAATGTCGACTGATTCTAAGAACATGGATTCATTGAAATACCTCTGTGAATAAGGATTTACTTGAAAGTTCAAAATAGTTTTGATAGACCCAATAAGATGTATATCACGTCTTGAAAACATTGTTAAACATACTTTGAACGTCAATGAGTTCTCAATGTTGTAAAAGCATGCTAGAAAACATATATTCTTGACATTGGTTATTCCGTTGTGATTTTCTTTCCTTAGTAGTTATTCTTCTTTATTTGATCCATTATTATGGATCGAGAACCTAGAACCAACCTTTGGCAAACTCCATTATACTTCTTGAACCATAAATGTTTGAGTCCTTCAAAGGAAAGTTGAGGTCACATTTGTTAGATTTAAGTTCTTAACCCAAGTCATGGCCTAATTACTTGACTAAGTACTTGGTTAAGGAGTCGGGCTGTGACATAAATATAATCATGTCCACGGATGCATAAATAGCATTGAGGGCCTTCTCGTTAAAGTTCGAGTCATTAACTTGATCTCTTGTCCATTGCACTGACGGTGGTGGGGTAACATCACCTTGAACATCAGTGGTCTTTAAAATTGACCACTCATTCTCCACAGATTGCCACGCTTTCACATCAATGGACTTGATGTAAGAGTGAATTTTGGTATTCCAATAAGAATGACTCGATCAATCCAAGATTGATGGTCGAAATAACAAGTGTTGTTCGTATCCATGGCGAGATAACAGTGAAAATACATGATAGAATCTCACTCAGTGTATCGAGTGTAAGCTTTGATACCAATTGAAAGTATTGCTTCGCCTAAACACGAAACCATTGTGCAGACTGTTATTCACACAAAGAGTAAAACAACGAAATTAAATATTTAAAGAACACTTAAAGTACTTTTCTACGGATTACAATTATAATTTGTAGATGTCAATCTATGGCGAAATTATTTACTATGAGTGTACATTGAACGTTACAAAAACTCACTACTTTATCAAAGATAAAGTCGGACACTCTAAGTCGAAAACTACCTATAGAAATACAAAATACTTCCTGACAACACTCGTGTATAAACAACTGACACACTTCTAAAACAGTTAAAAGTTAAAACACTCGTGTTATCGAAAATGTTATGAAAACAGACTCAAAGCCAGGAACAGATCTTTAGTGATTTCTTCACGAGTGCGTGTCTAGCTGATGTTGATCTGCATCTCTTATATAGGAGTTGAGAGGTCTTCGACTGCACGTCTTGGACCACGTCATGATCCATAAGAATTGAGTTGGTCGTGACAGTTAACAGCTCCAACTGGTTTCTGGAATATATGAACCGATCAGTTGACTCCTTCATTCTTAACCTCAGCATCCAGCTTGACATCCACATCTTGAACACACCAAAGTGAAGAAATTGAGAAAACCCTAAAAATAACTAATTCCCTAAAATGTGGAGGCTCGTTTCAGAATTCAATAGAAATTAATATTAATTGATATATAAATTCCTATATAGCTATAAAATATAAAATTTGGTTCAAGTAAAAAATGAAGTAACTAATTATTATAAATGTATTTGCTCACTTTAATCAAAAAGTATAATAAAATTTATTTGATCTAAACGTAGAATTCTGGTGAAATATTAGAATCAAATATAATTTATATAAATAGAATCAGTAGTGTTTCTAATAAATAATTCAAGAAAAAAATCGTTTACTATATTTAATTGTCGTATTTAAATCCTATCCTTTTGTCTTTGTATTTACCTATATTTTTTGAAGTAAGATATTGCCCTCAGATTAATACTGCCAGCTTTCACAATCTAACAATTATGACGGATAATTAATTATACACCAACTTATTTTTAATTTTAAGTGGGTTTGGTTAATTAAGAAACACCATCTTTATTCATGTTTATATGAGATCTCATATATTCTTTATTCTTATTTATCTTGGATATTATAACAAATATCATTCTTAAATATATTCTCATTTCTATTTATTTTAAATATATCTCATTTGTAATTTTTTAAATGGGAATTAAAAATATATTCTCATTTCTATTTATTTTATATATCTCGGGATTTCCTTAATTAAACAGTATAAAATTTCCTTAATTATTCTTCATAATATTTTTTAGTTGGAATCGCATATCATTTTTTTTGTTGAGAACTCATCAATTGAAAATCTAAATAAAATGATATTTATGTATTTGGGTAATTAGTTGGTATTAATATACGAGTTTAAGACAAAAGCCAACAGTAAATCATTTTTTAATTGAATTTGAGACATATGTACGAGTATATAAATTCTAAATAAGTTTGAACTTTAATCAACATGTCCAAGTGGATTTTTCTCCATTTTTAAATTTATTCTTTATACTATTTATTATTAATGTTTACTTGATGTTCAAAGTCTTTTATTGAGAGGGATAAACATTAATATTAACAAATTATACAGATTTAAGATAATTATAATAAAATTATTTTTTAATTGGATTTGTTGTAAGTACGAGCATATAGATTAACTTTCTATACTAGTTTAAGACAAAACCCAACAGTAAATCATTTTTAATTGAATTTGAGACATATGTACGAGTATATAAATTCTAAATAAGTTTGAACATTAATCAACATGTCCAAGTGGATTTTTCTCCATTTTTAAATTTGTTCTTTGTACTATTTATTATTAATGTTTACTTGATGCTCAAAGTCTTTTATTGAGAGGGATAACCATTAATATAATAACAGATTATATAGATTTAAGATAATTATAGTAAAATTATTTTTTAATTGGATTTGTTGTAAATACGAGCATATAGATTAACTTTCTAAACATATAAGTGAAAAAAAATCGAACAAAACCCTCCTTAGTCTATTTCTATATAATTTATTCGATTTTGAAAACTTTTTTTGATGAATTATATAAATAATATCACTTTAAAATAAAGTATCGACTTACTTTTTAAATTTATACTTGTAACTTATAATAAATCAAAAACACAGTTACTGGCCGACATGCTCGAACATCTTACCATGAGAAACCCTACCATTCTTCTGTACCTGTTAACTAGTAACATATCAAATATAACTTGACCAGAGTCAGTAGCGACAGAAGAACCCGAATATATTTATATATATATAAAGTAACAAATCTTTTCAACACAAAATGGGAGCAATCTAAGAGAGTGAGTGCATAAACGTAATTTTTTTTTCTTGGATATAACTTCTGTAAAGATGAAGCCAGAAGGAAAACAAACAAGGAGTTAAAACGGAAATAAAAGAGCGACAGCAACCTCAGTCTGAGACCAAGGTCCCTCCCCCCACTCCCGCCAAAGAAAAGGGGAAAAAATAACGTCAGTATTTTAACATTTCAATTTAGGTGAATAAAATTCTTCATTCCTCTCACCCAGACAAAAGAGAGATGAAAACTTCTGCAAAGCTATCCTGCCCTCGGAGGTCTACCACTGACGTTCCAATGCAGAAGCCATGACCGAGTATGAATGTATGATACAGTCAAGTATACAGTAGAAATGCAGAGCAATCCCCCCCCCCCCCAACCGACCTTGTCAACAACATATCAAACAAAAAGACAACCATCCAAATCCACCTTCACGCATCATAAACCTCCTCTTAAATGATGTTGCGCTCCACCTACTCATGGAGGAGAGTTCTAGGATCCAGTGGAATTGTTCCGAATGTCAAAAAACCAGAAGACTCGGTATCCACAAATTTGACCGGCATTGACCCTATAGTGACAACATTTACCATCTCACTGTTCGTTTTGTCAGATACTGTGGTAGTAGGGAGCATACACCCTGAACCTGGCTCATCTGAACGTATGTTCAATCCACTAATTTTAAGTTCATCAACTGCATCCAGCACTCCATCTGCTGAGCCTTTACAGCTCACAGGGACACCTGCTAGATTGCTCGGATTAGTCCCCGAGGAAATTTGTCCTTTGGGCTCAGCATGGTCTTTCGTGGAGTAACTTGATACGCCACTTGAGGGAACTCTGTTTTTGTTTACCATAGTCAAATTATTGGTATCGCGTTTGGCACCATTTGCATTGCTTATAGGAGGAAAATCATGAACCGACTGAAGCTTGCGAGGAGGATCCAATAATGGAACAAGATATGGATTTTCATAGCTCTTTATGAAAAGCCTGGCTCTCTCTCCCTGCAGAATCCGCTGTCTATTTTCATAGTACATGAAGTCATCGAGCAGAGATGTCTTTGGCATATGGCCCTTGAATATTTTCAGCATCTCCAAGCCTTTCTTGAAGCTTATCTGAAAAAATCATCAAAACATAATTTACAATTGCCTAACAAGAAAAATTCAAACTAAAGTATACCAGTAATCTCACAGCAACTTCAGCACATGTGGATTGTATATTAACAGATCCACTTCCAGTAAAGCAATACTTTCTTATTCCAAGTTCCAAACCACTAACCGTAATGCACAGTTCAGCACAGCAGACTAGCCCGATATATGTTAATAAAATTATGCCTTCCTTTCTAACAAGTAATTTATCTTACGCAAAGCTAGGATGCAGAAACTAACTACTAAGGTTGCACCTACTGCTAAGACCGAAAAAGGAGGGGAACGGGAGTTAATTTACTTTTGCCAGTAGGGCTTTCAATGAAACGGGAGCTTTAAACAAGAGCCTCTAAATAAAAGGACTTCTCCGCATAAATAGTAGTTGCTTTTAAGTTTTAACAATAGATGCATAGCAAAGACAGGACCACAGAAAGACTGCTATAAATACCTCTTGTGTGTCTCTGCTGTTAGTCACTGGCTTGTTCTCATTGTTCTCCAATATGATGTGCCTAAAATTTGGGTTGGGCAAATCCTTTATGATGTGCCACTTTACAGGAAAGCTTCCGCTCCATTTATCTTGCTGCCAGAAATCCATATCCCTGTCGAAATCCACTGGGCCAGTCATTTCTGCAATACCACAGAACTGGCCACTCACATTAACCTTATTTCACAAAGAGAGAGAGCATCAGTCAATACTACTACATGAATAAAGGGAAAAAGCAAACTCAAGCTAATGAAAACATAAAATAAATCAGCGAGCAGCTTTAAATACAATGTGAGGAAACAGTTACTGACAGAAAAGAAGAGGAAGATAGGGCAGCCTTTTGAATATCCAGATATTCTCTTGGCATCTTCATATGCAGCATTAAGCTTCTTGTTTCCATTGGGAGTCGATGACCACACATTATACTTGATACTCTTATGCACATCATCCTCACTATACGACTTGATTATGAAAAACTTTGCATTTGCATATTCCACTGGAAAATCAACTCTGTTATACTGATCTCCAGAGATAATGATGTTTCCTTGTGCATCAGGATTTCCGGCCCTTGTCGTATAGGCTTTAACAACCAATTGGTTCTTTGATTTGCTCATCCTAGACTCTCTATTCTGGTCGCTCAATATACCAGGACCAACTCTTTCATCATCAAGGGCCCTCCCATTGAGAATGTTGGGCTTAACTTTATTTACAGATGCATGAGCGTAGTTGCTATATTCGACAGTAGATGATCCATTTCCAGAAGGAAAAGCAGTCTTCAACTGACTACTGACCGATGCTTTCCCACGTAAACCATTCTCCATGCCTTGAGGACCTCTGATCTAAAAGGAAAATTTGTACAGGTGAAGCATAAGAAATGGCTACAATAACAATCTCGAACAGAGAAACTGGCCTCATCAAAGATATCTTGTTCTATGCAACAAAAAATTAATTATAACCTGAGGAATCTGAGGTGCAGCTTGGCTTGTAATACTACCAGAAGTAATACTTGACAGATGTTGCTTGCCAGTCCTGACATCAACTCTACCTTCAGACATCTTTGTAAAGGAATTTATTCGACCAGAGGCATCACACATTGCGGTCAATGAAGAATTAGGAGTATTCAGAGCCAAATTGTGTTTAGAACCTAGACCATCAGCCTTGTTAAAAGATCCAGCAGAATCAATAAATGAATCTACAATCCCATTAGCAACAGCATCGGCCCTTGACTGGAAAACTACAGGCAGGTATGACGCTGATGTAACAGCATTTTCATATGAGGGAAGGGCATAATACTGTTGTGGTGATATAATTGATCCATCAGCTCCTATCACAGCACCAGGAATATAAGGGTTGTATGGGTTCAAAGGAGACTGTCCATATCCATAATTGGGAGAATAATATACATATGGCATATTCTCATTCGTTGCAACCTGCAAGAAAACAACCAGATTTAATATTTTAGAGCAAATAAAGAATACAAATGTGTCGTACAAGTAAGATACTCACAGTATAATGAATATCTTGACTGTCTAGACCGAAAAACCTATGCTGCTCTTCCCACTCCGTGGTTGGTTCGTATCCTACAAAAAAAAGAGCACGTCATTCGAGTCAAGGTACCTAGGACCATTTCGAATACTGACAACTCACCCTATCAAGGAGTATTAAAGTATCATATGGAAATCAACTTTGATTCGATAAGTAAACATAAATTATGTATACCTGTACAGATATATCCATAGCTGGTACCAGTAGGATAATACAAGCCCTGGTCAGTAATATAGTCAGGTGCTCCCTCGTTGTACATGGATCCGTATAGTTCAAACTACGCTTTAGGCTGAGGGTTTGACTCAGCACCTTGAATCTATGGATTCAAAATTATTCTTATTAGAAGAAAAAAACAAATAAAAATGTATGAAATAAAGGAGCAAGAAAAACACGCACAAGGTTGCCCCCTCTAAATGGAGAAATATCACATATGATAGTACATCAAGGAAGATAGAGCAACCCAACTATCGAAAATTACCAGAAAAGTATCAGCAAGTCCTTGATTAGGAACATTGTACACTTCCATCCCAGGACTTGCGACCCTTAACAAGACAAAACTGCTACATTTAAATTTAATACATAGGAGCTCAAGGAAGAACTGTAGCCTTGGTTTAGATATCAATCACAGCGAGTGTGATGACAAGAAAAAACCGAATATCGAATGAGGAGAAATGTCAGAGAAATACGACCGCCTAATGATAGCCGCATGGGAATGAGTACATAAGTAACAATGTCATAAGCAAATTGATTCTTCATAATGCGATCAACCTTAATTATTGTTCAGATTTCTTACACTTAGGCTTACAATTATGCCATTCTAGTGTGCCGTGATATGCATAGGAAAAAAAAACTTAAATTTACCCTCAATCAACCATCACAGATCAGTGCCTAACAGCCTTACTGAAGATAGAGCTCAATGGAAAAACGATGACTTGGAGCTCGACGACGCTATTATCCCAACTCCATCGCAATGACGCAAAAACAAAATCCTACTACACAACCCCGTCACAAGAGAACCCACTACCCGCACCACCCATGTCAACCCTAAAATCTATGAAGACATTTTTCTTGTACAAGAAATCTAGAAAAACAACAGTTGGCAGTTCAACGAATATATAAGAAAGGAAACAAGGTCAACGCACATAACTAAATAGAGCTATGGACAACATACCTATAAAGGATATGGAATCACTGAATCCTCAAACAAAGAAAAAGAGAAAGAAAAAAAGGATTCCTATAAAGAGAAACAGGGATAGAAGCGAAGCGCACCGAAGAAGGAGCAGATTTAATCCATGATAGGGTGAGAAAGCAGCTGAAGGATCATAGTAGAGAGCGGCGGAATTGAATTCCTAATTTCTCGAAGCGTGGGTATGAAAATCCCAGAACCTCATTGCAAATAGTCTCTTATTTGCCCCTTGCCCACGCCACGCGGTTGAGAAAGAACGCTAGAGAGAAAATAAAAGAAGGCGGCCGAGTGCTTTAAAAAATGTAGAGAGAGATGCACTATGGAGGAATATAGTTTCTGTGTATCTTAATTTCCAAGCAACATTCTCAATTTATTTTTTATTTAAAAATTTTGGTACCATTAAGTCTTGCTCCATGGCTTATTTAGAAGATTCTAAAAAATGAATTAGCATTCATCAATTCAACAACCCAGAGTGATGCTTCATATTGTTAAATCATCAGCGTTACAGTTGAAATATGTCGATTAAAAAGCTAAAAATCTATGTAAGGGAAGCCATAAAAGTTGTTCCCTTACATGCACAACTTTAAATATATCGGAAAATAATGACAAATATATTAGTACACAGTATCCAATTTCAATCAAAATATATCAAGATAGGAAATTCCGAATATTCCACACATAGAAATACTAAAAATGGTATATACTACACCGAAAAAACAAAAAACGACACAAATAAAAACCAAGAAATATAAATGAGCATTCCCAGCAACGTCTGTAAACTATTGGAAATCCTCAATTCTTACAGGCAAGTTCGCAACAAATAAATGCATGCAGTAAATAGATAGGTTGAAAATTTTAGTGGGATACGTAATATATCACCAGAATTGAAATATTCAAAAATCAAGTGCTACAACAGCATTAATTCCCTGGAATAATCATATAATATCCCCCGCGTAAATGGTAAGCGCGAAATCGGATACTAGTTGCAAACCAACCCCAAAATGGTTAGACTCTTCCAACTACAACTTCTTGGGAACAACTTCAAAAGAGACTAAGAGAGACTACTGAACTCGACCATCCGCATACTCCTACAGCTCCGAAGGAGGGTTGCTCGGCAAGGCTACCCCAAAGGGAGGTTGAGATCGGCGGCTGCACCTGGTGGAACTTGCTCTACTACAACTGGAGCAATTGGCGATGATCCGATACCAGCATCTGGTTCCATCTGATCAAACTTGGATTTCCTTGGCTTTCTCTCATATCTCTCGTAGCTTCGACTCCGGCTCCGATTGTATCTTGGGCTGCGGCTGCGGCTGCTCCTGCTCCTTGGACTACGGCTGCGTGACCAACTTCTGCTATAACTCCGGCTCCTGCTCCTGCCCCGGCTTCTGCTCCTACTTCTACTTGAGCTTCGACTAACATCCCACGTTCGAACTCTATCAGGACTACGGCTGACACTCCTACCCCTACTTCTGTCTGAGTTTCTGCTGTTATCAAATCTTCCTCGTCCCGCCCTCTGCCACGCCTCGTCCATCAAAATTATTGAGACGATCATGCCCACCACGGCCACCTCTGTCCCAACCAACCCGAGAACCTGAGGGACCGCCAAAGCTGTCATCCTCCCACCACCAAAATTTCCATCCCTCATGCCCCACGCCTCCAAAGCCGCTGTCTCTCATCCCTCCACCTCCACGCCTCCAAACCCACCATCTCTCATTCCACCCGTCCACCAAAACCACCATCCTCATCCCTCCACGTCCGCCAAACCCGCCATCTCTCATCCCACCACGGCCACCACGGCCACCGCGACCACCAGAATCCCAACGCCCACCACCGCCATCAGCAGGCTCAAAACGATTCATCATGCCACGATCCTTGCCAAACCCAGGCCCACCACGTAATGCTATGTCTCTTATTTCAGGAGGCACAACTTGGTTGGCACCCTCCAAAACTTTAACAAGATCAGGAGCATATTTCCAGTCCTGCTCTGAGAAGAATGTAAAAGAGATCCCCGTAGCACCAGCTCTCCCAGTTCGTCCAATGCGATGAACATAGTCTTCAACTCCAGTAGGGAAGTCATAATTGATCACTACCCTGTGTAATATGAGAAACCAACGGAGTAACTAAGAACACAAAGCTAGTGTCTAAAAGCAAGATGACAGGTACTCATATGTTTCAACTAAAGTGTCTTATTTAACCCAATGAGTAACTTCCAGACATGAGAACTAATGCAGCAAAAGTGAAGTTCCTGACCTTATATCTCTTATATCAAGCCCCCGCGCAGCAACATCAGTGGCAACAAGAACTGGAGACCGGCCATTCCGGAATTGATTCAACACCCAATCTCTCTCCCCCTGTGATTTGTCTCCATGAATTGCAGCAGCACCAAAATTACGCCCAAGACTACGTGCAAGTTGGTCACACAACTTTTTAGTGGAACAGAATATAATGACTTTGGAGCCAGGTTCTTGGGATCTAAGAATTTGCTCCATGCGTCTCTGTTTGTGCATTTCAGGGACTAATTCCACATGCTGCAAAGAAGCACATCTTCGTGAGTGGAAAGAAAAAAACTACGGAAAAAAAAAAACCCCATTTTCAATTATAAATTACAGGCTATAATGCCCAGAAATATGTAAAATGTTGACACCATGAAATGAGCTTTAAGATATCAAGATACAGTTTAGGTCCGCAGTTATACCAAAGTTACTGACTGGCGATGGATAGGACAAACGCAGCCATTGTTGTGTTTCACAACTAGTTTGGAGCTCAATTTGATAAGAAAATATTCATAATGGCTAAAAACAAGTTAGAATTTGACAAAACAAACATATCAGTCGAAACAAACATACCAATCAAAAAATCCGGCATAGAACAAACGAGCAAAATATAAATCCTAACAGTAGGAACATTCCCGAATATGTAGAACCTCTTATCATTCAAAATTCAGTTCTAATTACGTCCTATAGAATCGTTGCAAAATACCTGTGTGATGGATTTATTAGCAGCAAGTTCATCAACACTGCCAATATTAACCTGAACAGGATTCACAAGAAGGTCACTTGCTATTTTTCGAACTTCTTTGGGCCATGTTGCAGTGTACATAAGAGTTTGCCTTCTCGGAGGAATCTCATTGACAATCTTGCGAATTTGAGGCTCAAATCCCATGTCCAGCATTCTATCAGCCTCATCAAGAACAAGGAGGGACACCTGCCTAAAGTCGATCCTCTTCATTTCAAGGATGTCATTGAGCCGACCAGGAGTTGCCACAACAATATCTGCCCCACGATCTAGCTCTTTCAGTTGAGCGCCTTTTGAAGCACCACCATACAAACACTGAAAGTGGAACAAGTCAGTCATCACATCCAACCATTTAAAACAGTAACTGAACTATTATAAATAAATCAAAAAAGAATAAAATGACATGCTATCTACCGTGCAAGAGACTCTAGATGATCGACCAAATTTAATTGCTTCATCCTGGATTTGAGTGGCAAGCTCCCGTGTTGGAGCCAATACCAACACAGTTGGGCCGTTCTGAGGATTGTTATGGAGTTTCCTAAGGTGAAAGAATGCGGGAATCAAATACCCCAGTGTTTTCCCAGAACCTGTCTTTGCAATAGCAACTATGTCTCTGTTCTGTTCAGCAATCGGCCATGTTTGTGCCTGAATCGGTGTAGGAGCAGCAAAACCAGCAGCATGCATCTGCAATGATATATGTAGAAAACAAGGCACAATAAGATTGATAGCTAAGACGGCATGCAACTCAATATAATATGGCAAGTTGAGCCTACACTAGTTACAAGTTTTTCGAGAAAAAGAGAAACAAACTGAACACAAAGAAATAAAATTAATGCTCAACAAAATTCAGAGGTGTGCAATTGCTTACTGAAGCAACTCGAGGCAAAAAATGGATCAAATAAAAGATAAGAAGCGGAGCCAATAAGCTACAAATCCCAGTCACATATAGTGTGAATTGGATGAAGCAGTAGTGCTATAGAAAGGCTCCTACAATCCATTTTGCAGCCTCAAAAACTCAGAATAGTTGTTGCATAGATATGAGCATAGCACTGCAGCGTACGACATGTGCTCCTCCTCCGGAGCAGATATCGCACCTGCGACAAGTTAGAAATGATAAGCTAAAAGTATGAATTTTTTGTGAATGAAACAAAAAGGGGAGAATCCATTCATGGATACCATTAGAGTTAAACAAATGTGTATTCTACCACTTACCTCCTGCAGTAGCTCAGGCGGAAACCCAGCAGCCTCAAATGTCATTAATGGAGGAGGAACATTTTCTCCCTGGATATTTTAAATCAAGTATTGTCAACATCTAAAGATTAAAAATATAAGGAGAAGAAGATGAAGAACAAAGCCGGGGCGGGGGGGCGGGGACTGCACCAAGCAGAATTGAATTAATAATTATATGCCCATGAATCAGTTGAAATAGAATTTTTATGCTTTTCCAGCATCAGATTTATGATTTTTACAATTGTTTGAGGCTAACATCTGGATCCACTTCTATGTAAAAACTAGCCCAAACATTCAATAGCTCAGCATTTCTATATAGACAAAAGGAAGAATTAATTGACAAGACTGAAATAGTCAATCATAATGTTCCATGCATCATCCCACACAATTGAATTCATTTCGCCAGAGAAAGTGGTGTCATAAGAATACAAACCGAGGCTGTCACTTCGTGCTTTTTACGATAAATTTCTTCAGCTGATAAATGAATAGGATCTGAAGGTCCAATCATAGCTACAGGAGGCCTCACAATAGCAGTGTTTGGAAATTGAGGGCCACCTGAGGAGTGACCAAAGCCACCAGGCAAAGGAGGCCCGACACTCGATCTCCCTGGAAGACTTGGTGCAACATTTTGAGAAGGGAAGTCGCCAATTATAGGGTCCTGATAAAAGGAAGAATCAGTCAACCAGCATCATCAAGCTTCCAACTCAGTGCTTTTGCAATCATATAGTATAAAGCATAAAGTGCAGCATTAGAAAGAAAGCTTAAAGTAAAAGGCATGCTTCTTATGCATATTCAAGTCATGATATGGTGATTATTCATTTAAAATATCATTGTGCTGCTTCTGACAAGCGCAAATTGGGTCCAGACTAATTTACTTGCTGGTTTCTGGTCATGGGTAAAGGCGCAAGCTTTGGCAGTTCATTAGGTACCGCATTCACATCTTTGGAGGTGTTGTGAAGATATTCATTTCCAGGCCTTCCAAACTGGTTTTCTTCGTAGGGCACAACAGGCGGCAGGTTCTGCTGCAGGGCATGCATCTTACTTGAGCCCATCTGATTTTGAAACCTAGAAACATGTTGTGGATATGTCAACTCTGTCCCTGTTTTCTGCAAATGCAGTGATGGGTTGTTTGGTTGTACGTTAGCAAATGATACATGCCGTGTATTTTGATTTAATTGAATGCTCATCTTATGTACCAAGTTCTGAACTGGTGTCTCAATTTGCTGGATCTGAGCTGGTGAAATGGCAGCCTGGTTTACTTGCTGAAACTCAACATCATCTCTATGAGGAACTCCAGCTTTTTGATCTCGAAGATGAGGAAATTGTTGCCCCTGCATCAAATGCCGATGTGCTGGAGAAAACCCCGGCTGTCTTCTCTGATGAGAATCAGTGTCATCTCTCTGGCCAAGTTCAATCTTATGATCTTGTTTCTGAGGCAACTGCTGCCCTTGAAATAGATGCTGAGACTGTTCCGAGGAACTTGGTGGTCCTTGTGAGGACATGTTCTGTTGATGCATTGAATATTGTGGATGCTGCTGTGTGAACTGGAAACCATGTGGAGGTCCCATCTGTGCACCAGGGTACATTTGTCCCTGTTGAACATGCGGCATTGGCTGCATAAAAGGATAAGGAGCTTGATGCCCTGGCTGCATTGACATTTGTTGCATTGACTGCGGATGTCCTTGTTGCCCTGACTGCATGGGCATTTGCCCCAAATGAGACGGGACTTGTTGACCAGGTTGTTGCGGCATTTGCGGTCTCACTTGCTCTGGAGCTAAATGACCGTGTTGTATTGTAGTCCCCAAATGAGACCCCAGAAGATGCCCAGGGGGTGTTTGTGATGCTATCTGTGTCTGCAGAGCCGAGCTCAACATCTGCCCATGTGAAGGTGGTGCCTGTATAGTCTGCTGACTTTGAGGGGTTTGAACATGCTCTGTCTGCGATGCTCTAGCACCTGGGATAGGATTCATCTTAGGAGGTGGCCCAGGTGGCAAAGGAGGTGGTAGAGATGCGGGCTTTTCATACTGTGTAACATTCGTCTCAGGATTCCAATAGTATAGAAGACCTGTACTTCCATCAATCAATCCCTTCCAAGGTTCAGGTAGAGTTGGATCGTCCGGAGCATATCTGGGCCCAAGCGTTCTAGGCGATGCCTCGGCAGTAGCCATTGTAGTTCAACTAACTACGACAAATAAGGATCTCAACATCAAAACTATGAAGATGATTATAAGAATATATTGTTATTAACATAGCTCTTAGGAATGATAAATGAAAAATTAACATTCTTTTAATCTAAAGAAAAAAGAGTTAGAGCAAAGTTGCATCATCATCAAAAATTATAAAACAAGCTTTCTGTCCATATCAGAGGCATAAGGATTTCAAACTGAAGCTCGCCTACCAGCTGATATAACTAAATATATAACAAAAGATCTCAATCCTACTCACATCCAACCTGAACCACCCATAGACAGCCACCAAAGAATCACAATAAAACCCAAACTCATGCCAACAAGTTGGAACTCTAAAAACAGCAGCCCATTAACACAGTAACTACAGGGAAGTCGCTAATTAACTCATTCATAACCCTAGAATTTAAACAAAGAGCTGATAACACGAATATATCTCTTTAAATTCAGCCTTTTCACATCGACTCTTCACCCATGTCATCAAAGTCTAACCCCGGACCAAATTGTAATCTAGCAACGAGAGAACAACCATCAACGGAATTCATTGGGAGGGGGGAACACTCACCTCTACAGAGAGAACCGCGAGCCGCAGAAACTACCTGTTGACTTCTGCCCCCGCGAATCGAACAGGAAAATTGTTGAATCCTGTTGTTGCGGAGAGCAAAGAAGCTAGAGTTGTATGAGGATTGACTAATAAGCCTTATTTTTTATGCAAATGGTTGGGTTAGGGTTCGGAGCGAGAAGCAATCACCTGTTAAGCTCTCGTTGTATCAGAAGAAAAAATAAATAAAAAATGTATGAATAGAAAGAAGCAAGAAAAACACGCACAAGGTTGCCCCCTCTAAATGGAGAAATATCACATATGATAGTACATCAAGGAAGATAGAGCAACCCAACTATAGAAAATTACCAGAAAAGTATCAGCAAGTTCTTGATTAGGAACATTGTACACTTCCATCCCAGGACTTGCGACCCTTAACAAGACAAAACTGCTACATTTAAATCTAATACATAGGAGCTCAAGGAAGAATTAGCCTTGGTTTAGATATCGATTACAGTGAGTGTGATGACAAGAAAAAAACCAAATATCGAATCAGGAGAAATATCAGAGAAATACAACCGCCTGAAGAATTGAAAATAAAGCACCAATGATAGCAGCATGCGAATGAGTACATAAGTAACAACGTCATAAGCAAATTGATTCTTCACAATGCGATCAACCTCAATTATTGTTCAGATTTCTTACACTTAGGATTACAATTATGCCATTCTTTTTCTTTCTTTTTTTTTGGTAATTTTAATACAGAAATTTTAAAGGCTACGTCACGGTGGACTCGAACCCGAGACCTTTGGCCTCGGGCATTAACCACTCTACCACTAGACCAACACACACACCATTCTTGTGCCATTCTTGTGTGTCGTAATATGCATAGGAAATAAAAAACTTAAATTTACCCTCAACCAACCATCACAGATCAGTGCCTAACAACATTACTGAAGGTAGAGCTCAATGGAAAAACGATGACTTGGAGCTCGAAGACGCTATTATCCCAACTCCATCGAAATGACGCAAAACAAAATTCTACGACACAACCCCCGTCACAAGAGAACCCACTACCCGCACCACCCATGTCAACCCTTAAATCTACGAAGACAATTTTCTTGTACAAGAAATCTAGAAAAACAACAGTTGGCAGTTCAACGAATATACAAGAAAGGAAACAAGGTCAAGCACCTTACTAAAATAGTGCTATGGACAGCACACCTATAAAAGAAATGGAATCACTGAATCCTCAAACAAAGAAAAAGAGAGAGAAAAAAAGGATTCATATAAAGAGAAACAGGGATAGAAGCGAAGCGCACCGAAGAAAGGAGCAGATTTAATCCATGATAGGGAGAGAAAGCAGCTGAAGGATCATAGTAGAGAGCGGCGGAATTGAATTCCTAATTTCTCGAAGCGTTGGTATGAAAATCCCAGAACCTAATTGCAAATAGTCTCTTATTTGCCCCTTGCCCACGCCAGGCGGTTGAGAAAGAACCCTAGAGAGAAAATAAAAGAAGGCGGTCGAGTGCTTAAAAAAATGTAGAGAGATGCACTACGGAGGAACCTAGATCTAGTACAAAAAAAAACTATCTTAATTTCCAAGCAACATTCTCAATTTATTTTTTATTTCAAAATTTGGGTGCCATAAGTCTTGGTCCAAGGATTATTGAGAAGAGTAAAATATGAATTAGCATTCATCAATTCAACAACCGAGAGTGATACTTCATAAGTTCATATTGTTAAATCATCAGCGTTACAGTTGAAATATGTCGACTAAAAAAATTAAAAATCTATGTAAGGAAAGCCATAAAGCTGTTCCCTTACATGCACAACTTTAAATATATCCGAAAATAATGACAAATTAGTACACAAAATCCAATTTCAATCAAAATATATCAAGATAGGAAATTCCGAATATTCCACACATAGATATACTAAAAATGGTATATACTACGTCGAATAAACAATAAATCAACACATAAAAACCAAGAAACATAAATGAGCATTCCCAGCAACATCTGTAAACTATGGGAAACCCTCAAATTTTACAGGCAAGTTCGCAACAAATAAATGCATGCAGTAAATAGATGGGTTGAAAATTTTACTGGTATACGTAATATATCACCAGAATTGAAATATTCAAAAATCAAGTGCTACAACGCATTAATTCCCTAGAATAATCATATAATATCCCCCGCGTAAATAGTAAGCGCGAAATCGGATAATAGTTGCAAGCCAACCCCAAAATGGTCAGACTCTTCCAACCACAACTTCTTGTGAACAACTTCAAAAGACTAAGAGAGACTATTGAACTCGACCATCCGCATACTCCTACAGCTCCGAAGGAGGGTTGCTCGGCAAGGCTACCCCAAAGGGGAGGCCGAGATCCGCGGCTGCACCTGGTTGAACTTGCTCTACTACAACTGCAGCAATTGGCAATGATCCGATACCAGCATCTGGTTCCATCTGATCAAACTTGGATTTCCTTGGCTTTCTCTCATATCTCTCGTAGCTCCGACTCCGGCTCCGATTGTATCTTGGGCTGCGGCTGCGGCTGCGGCTGCTCCTTGGACTACGGCTGCGTGACCAACTTCTGCTATAACTCCGGCTCCTGCTCCTGCCCCGGCTTCTGCTCCTACTTCTACTTGAGCTTCGACTAACATCCCACGTTCGAACTCTATCAGGACTACGGCTGACACTCCTACCCCTACTTCTGTCTGAGTTTCTGCTGTTATCAAATCTTCCTCGTCCCCGCCCTCTGCCACGCCCTCGTCCATCAAAATTATTGAGACGATCATGCCCACCACGGCCACCTCTGTCCCAACCAACCCGAGAACCTGAGGGACCGCCAAAGCTGTCATCCCTCCCACCACCAAAATTTCCATCCCTCATGCCCCCACGCCCTCCAAAGCCGCTGTCTCTCATCCCTCCACCTCCACGCCCTCCAAACCCACCATCTCTCATTCCACCCCGTCCACCAAAACCACCATCCCTCATCCCTCCACGTCCGCCAAACCCGCCATCTCTCATCCCACCACGGCCACCACGGCCACCGCGACCACCAGAATCCCAACGCCCACCACCGCCATCAGCAGGCTCAAAACGATTCATCATGCCACGATCCTTGCCAAACCCAGGCCCACCACGTAATGCTATGTCTCTTATTTCAGGAGGCACAACTTGGTTGGCACCCTCCAAAACTTTAACAAGATCAGGAGCATATTTCCAGTCCTGCTCTGAGAAGAATGTAAAGAGATCCCGTAGCGCCAGCTCTCCCAGTTCGTCCAATGCGATGAACATAGTCTTCAACTCCAGTAGGGAAGTCATAATTGATCACTACCCTGTGTAATATGAGAAACCAACGGAGTAACTAAGAACACAAAGCTAGTGTCTAAAAGCAAGATGACAGGTACTCATATGTTTCAACTAAAGTGTCTTATTTAACCCAATGAGTAACTTCCAGACATGAGAACTAATGCAGCAAAAGTGAAGTTCCTGACCTTATATCTCTTATATCAAGCCCCCGCGCAGCAACATCAGTGGCAACAAGAACTGGAGACCGGCCATTCCGGAATTGATTCAACACCCAATCTCTCTCCCCCTGTGATTTGTCTCCATGAATTGCAGCAGCACCAAAATTACGCCCAAGACTACGTGCAAGCTGGTCACACAACTTTTTAGTGGAACAGAATATAATGACTTTGGAGCCAGGCTCTTGGGATCTAAGAATTTGCTCCACGCGTCTCTGTTTGTCCATTTCAGGGACTAATTCCACATGCTGCAAAGAAGTACATCTTCGTGAGTGGAAAGAAAAAACTATGGAAAAAAAGGAAAACCCATTTTCAGTTATAAAGTACAGGCTATTAGGCCCAGAAATAAGTAAAATGTTGACACCATGAAATGAGCTTTAAGATATCAAGATACAGTTTAGGTCCACAGTTATACCAAAAGTTACTGACTGGCGATGGATAGGACAAATGCAGCCATTGTTGTGTTTCACAACTAGTTTGGAGCTCAATTTGATAAGAATATATTCATAATGGTTAAAAACAAGTTAGAATTTGACCAGACAAACATATCAGTCAAAAAACCCTGCATAGAACAAACGAGCAAAATATAAATCCTAACAGTAGGAACATTCCCGAAGATGTAGAACTTCTTATAAATTCAGTTCTAATTACAATGTCCTATAGAATCGTTGCAAAATACCTGTGTGATGGACTTATTAGCAGCAAGTTCATCAACACTGCCAATATTAACCTGAACAGGATTCACAAGAAGGTCACTTGCTATTTTTCGAACTTCTTTGGGCCATGTTGCAGTGTACATAAGAGTTTGCCTTCTCGGAGGAATCTCATTGACAATCTTGCGAATTTGAGGCTCAAATCCCATGTCCAGCATTCTATCAGCCTCATCAAGAACAAGGAGGGACACCTGCCTAAAGTCGATCCTCTTCATTTCAAGGATGTCATTGAGCCGACCAGGAGTTGCCACAACAATATCTGCTCCACGATCTAGCTCTTTCAGTTGAGCGCCTTTTGAAGCACCACCATACAAACACTGAAAGTGTAACAAGTCAGTCATCCCATCCAACCATTCGAAACGGTAACTGAACTAAAATAAAATAAAATGACAGGCTATCTACCGTGCAAGAGACTCTAGATGATCGACCAAATTTAATTGCTTCATCCTGGATTTGAGTGGCAAGCTCCCGTGTTGGAGCCAATACCAACACAGTTGGGCCGTTCTGAGGATTGTTACGGAGTTTCCTAAGGTGAAAGAATGCTGGGATCAAATACCCCAGTGTTTTCCCAGAACCTGTCTTTGCAATAGCAACTATGTCTCTGTTCTGTTCAGCAATCGGCCATGTTTGTGCCTGAATCGGTGTAGGAGCAGCAAAACCAGCAGCATGCATCTGCAATGACACATGTGGAAAACAAGGCTCAATAAGATTGATAGCTAAGACGGCATGCAACTCAATATAATATGGCAAGTTGAGCGGCTTGAGCCTACACTAGTTATAAGTTGTTCGAGAAAAAGAGAAACAAACTGAACTCAAAGAAATAAAATTAATGCTCAACAAAATTCAAAGGTGTGCAGTTGCTTACTGAAGCAACTCAAGGCAAAAAATGGATCAAATAAAACAGAAGAAGCGGAGCCAATAAGCTACAAATCCCAGTCACATATAGTGTGAATTGGATGAAGCAGTAGTGCTATAGAAAGGCTCCTACAATCCATTTTGCAGCCTCAAAAACTCAGAATAGTTGTTGCATAGATATGAGCATAGCACTGCAGCGTACGACATGTGCTCCTCCTCCGGAGCAGATATCGCACCTGCGACAAGTTAGAAATGATAAGCTAAAAGTATGAATTTTGAGAATGAAACAAAAAAGGGGATATTCCATTCATTGATACCATTAGAGTTAAACAAATGTATATTCTAACACTTACCTCCTGCAGTAGCTCAGGTGGAAAGCCAGCAGCCTCAAATGTCATTAATGGAGGAGGAACATTTTCGCCCTGAATATGTTTAATCAAGTATTGTCAACATCTAAAGATTAAAAGTATAAAAATATAAGGAGAAGAAGATGAAGAACAACAGGGGGGGGCTGCACCAAGCAGAATTTAATTAAAAAAATTACATTCGCATGAATCATTTGAAGTACAATTTCTAAGCGTTTCCATCATCAGATTCATGAATTTTTTTCAATTGTTTGAGGCTAGCATCTTGATCCACTTCTATGTAAAAACTAGCCCAACCATTTATTAGCTCAGCATTTCTATATAGACAAAATGAAGAATTAATTGACAAGACTGAGATATTCACTCATAATGTTCCATGCATCATCCCACACAATTGAATTCGTTTCTTTAATGAAAGTAGAATTAAATGAATCATAAGAATACAAACCGAGGCTGTCACTTCGTGCTTTTGACGATAAATTTCTGCAGCTGATAAATGAATAGGATCTGAAGGTCCCATCATAGCTACAGGAGGCCTCACAATAGCAGTGTCTGGAAATTGAGGGCCACCTGAGGAGTGACCAAAGCCACCAGGCAAATGATGCCCGACACTCAATCTTCCTGGAAGATTTGGTGCAACATTTTGAGAAGGGAAGTCACCAATTCTAGGTTCCTGATAAAAGTAAGAATCAGTCAACCAGCAACATCAAGCTTCCAACTCAGTGCTTTTACAATCATATAGTATAAAGCACTAACTGCAGCATTATAAAGAAAGCTTAAAGTAAAAGGCACGCTTCTTATGCATATTTAAGTCATGCTATGGTGATTATTCATTTAAAATATCATTGTGCTGTTTCTGACAAGCGCACACTTGGGCCCAAACAAATTTACCTGCTGGTTTCTGGACATGGGAAAAGGCACAAGCTTTGGCAGTTGGTTAGGTACCGCATTCAGATCTTTGGAGGTGTTGTAAGGATATTCATTTCCAGGCCTTCCAAATTGGCTTTCTTCATAGGGCATATTTGATCCAACAGGCGGCAGGTTCTGCTTCTGGGCATGCATCTTACCTGAGCCCATCTGATTTTGAAACCTAGAAACATGTTGTGGATATGTCAACTCTGTCCCTGTTTGCTGCAAATGCACTGATGGGTAGTTTGGTTGCACGTTAACAAATGATCCATACCGTGTATTTTGATTTGATTGAATGCTTATCTTTTGTGCCAAGTTCTGAACTGGTGTCCCAATTTGCTGGATCTGAGCTGGTGAAATTGCAGCCTGGTTTACTTGCTGAAACTCAACATCATCTCTATGAGCAACTCCAGCTTTTCGCTCTCCGAGATGAGGAAATTGTAGCCCCTGCATCAAATGTTGATGTGCTGGAGAAAACCCCGGCTGTCTTCCCTGATGAGAATCAGTATCATCTCTCTGGCCAAGTTCAGTTTTATGTTCTTGTTTCTGAGGCAACTGCTGCCCCTGAATTAGATGCGGAGACTGTTCTGAGAAGCTTGGTGGTCCTTGTGAGGGCATGTTCTGTTGATGCATTGTATATTGTGGATGCTGCAGTGTGAACTGGAAACCATGTGGAGGTCCCATCTGTGCACCAGGGTACATTTGTCCCTGTTGAACATGTGGCATTGGCTGCATAAAAGGATAAGGAGCTTGATGCCCTGGCTGCATTGACATTTGTTGCATTGACTGCGGATGTCCCTGTTGCCCTGGCTGTATGGGCATTTGCCCCAAATGAGATGGGACTTGTTGACCAGGTTGTTGCGGCAGTTGCGGTCTCACTTGCTCTGGAGCTAAATGACCGTGTTGTATTGTATTTCCCAAATGAGACCCCTGCAGATGCCCAGGGGGTGTCTGTGATGCTATCTGTGTCTGCAAAGCCGAGCTCAACATCTGCCCATGTGAAGGAACCTGAATAGTCTGATGACTTTGAGGGGTTTGAAAATGCTCTGACTGCGATGCTCTAGCACCTGGGATAGGATTCATCTTAGGAGGTGGCCCAGGTGGCAAAGGAGGTGGTAGAGATGCGGGCTTTTCATACTGTGTAACATTCGTCTCAGGATTCCAATAGTATAGAAGACCTGTACTTCCATCAATCAATCCTTTCCAAGGTTCAGGTAGAGTTGGATCGTCCGGAGCATATCTGGGCCCAAGCGTGCTAGGCGATGCCTCGGCAGTAGCCATTGTAGTTCAACTAACTACGGTAAATAAAGATCTCAACGTCAAAACTATGAAGATGATTATAAGAATGTATTGTTATTAATGATACATGAAAAATTAACATTCTTTTAATCTAAAGAAAAAAGAGTTAGAGCAAAGTTGCATCATCATCAGAAATTATAAACAAGCTTTATGTCCATATCAGAGTATAAGGATTTCAAACTGAAGCTCGCCTACCAGCTGATATAACTAAATATATAACAAAAGATCTCAATCCTACTCACATCCAACCTGAACCACCCATAGTTAGCCAAAGAATCACAATAAAACCCAAACTCATGCAAACAAGTTGGAACTCTAAAAACAGCAGCCCATTAACACAGTAACTACAGGGAAGTCGCTAATTAACTCATTCATAACCCTAGAATTTAAACGAAGAGCTGATAACACAAATATATTACTTTAAATTCAGCCTTTTCACATCGACTCTTCACCCATCTCATCAAAGTCTAACCCCGGACCAAATTGTAATCTAGCAACGAGAGAACAACCATCAACGGAATTCATTGGGGGGGGACACTCACCTCTACAGAGAGAACCCCGAGCCGCAGAAACTACCTGTTGACTTCTGCCCCCGCGAATCGAACAGGAAAATTGTTGAATCCCGTTGTTGCGGAGAGCAAAGAAGCTAGAGATGCAAATGGTTGGGTTAGGGTTCGGAGCGAGAAGCAATCACCTGTTACGCTCTCGTTGTATTAGAAGAAAAAAATAAATAAAAAATGTATGAATAGAAAGAAGCAAGAAAAGCACGCACAAGGTTGCCACTTCGCCGTCCAACAAGAATTATAAATAAGAAGCCATTCTTATTGAAAGTCCAAACTTTATTGAATAAGATTTGATTAGGGAATTTGCACTCTTTACTAATACTAGCATTAAAATACATATAATTAATCTTACTCCTTATCTATTAGAGATTAAAGAACTCATCTCTTGGTTGATCGATTAGGATGAAACCGACCATTCAAAATTATGGATGTTGGGTGCATATTAAAATAATTAATCCATAGTTGAAAGCTAACTCAATAGCTTAATTTTTGTGTCTAAATTAATTCATCTTAAGCTTAATCTTATTTCTTAAAAATTGGATGTCCAATTTAACTTTAGACTTAGCTATTTAAGTCCAATTAAAAACTAATTAAAATTTATTTCTAGTTTAAATTAAGAACATAAGCTTAATTATAATTTAAGCTCTAGAAATAAAATAGCTTCAGCCCATCTCCATTCTTTTTATTTTCCTCAGCCCATCTTAAATAAGATAAACCCAAATAAAATAAAATAAAAAGCCTAGCCTACCCTCCCACATCTGATCTCTTTTTCTCTCTCTCGCCTTACACACACCAGACACACACACACAACCTTCTATCTCGTCCTCCTCTGCACGTAGCTCAGATGGTAGGGTGAGCGATTCAATTCGTTCGGATTTTATCTCGAACCGATTCGAAAATCAATTTTGTGAAAGAAAAATCGATCCGAACGAATATTCGAAATCAGAAAATCCGCATTTTTTATACAAAAATCCGAACCGAACCGAAAAATCCGAAATTATGAAAAAATCGAAAATTCGAAACCAATTTTTGTTAATTCTTATATATATTTATATTAAATTTAAATATATTAGAATAAAATATTACTTTTTTACATAAATTATATATAATTCGGATTTTTGGATTTTCGGATTTTTCGGATTTTAAAAATCCGATCCGATCCGAAATTTTGAAAAATTTCAATCCGATCCGATCCGAAAATCCGAAAAATCCGAACTGAATTTTAAGTTTCGATTTGGTTCGGATCGATATTCGGTTTTCGGATTTTTTTGCTCACCCCTATCCGATGGCGCATTGCCGTCGACGAGAGCCGTGGTCGCCGGCACGGCTCTCGTCTCTCCCCATTCTTTTCTTCTTTTCCAATCTCTCTACAATCGGACGTTTTGTTGTCTCTCACTCCGGCGAACGGGGAACAGCCAACATCTCTTCTCCCCCTTCTCGTTCTCTTTCTTGTCCTTTTTATCGGAAAACTAACGGCATAGAGTTGTCGCCGCTACTTCAGGCGAACAGAAACAGCCAGCCACCGTCTGCGGTGTTGTCGTCCTGAACCAACGCCAACCATTCTTCATAGATCCGGCGAACAGCTGCATCAAAATCACACACGCCGTCTCGATCCACTACGAAATTGCAGACGAATAGCGACGGAAAATTATGTCGCCAATCATGTCGGATCCGTCGCTAAAATCGAGTAGCGACGGAATTATGGGGTCGCTGGAAACCTGGTTGGCAAACTTTTAGCGACGGATTTATGTCCGTCGCTAATTATTAGCGACGGAATAAAAACGGACATATCAGTCGCTAATAGACGACCTCAAAACGGTCGTCTGAAATACAATCCGTCGTTAATACGACTCTAATCCGTCGTATTTAACGACGGAACTTTGTAACTACAAAATACCGTCGCCAAACCGTCGTTAATTTGACGATACTCCGTCTCGATCCGTCCCAATTAGAGATGACGTTTTCGTCGCTAAAATTATAATTTTTTTATTTCGCGTAATATACCCGTAAATAAATCCGCTGCTTTTAAAACTATTCCGCCACTAATCCGTCCCTAGTTACGGTTTGTTCGGTTATTTCACGTTGTAAATCCGTCGCTAGTCCGTCAGAATTGTCGCTAAAGTGCACAATCCGGTGGGTTTCTACTTGTAGTTTGAATGACCATTTACAACAAACAACAAACCCGTTTTCAAACAATCCAAACAATCCTAACAATCAAAACAAACCAATTCCGTCCAATTCAATCCAAACAATTCAAACTATCGAAACAAGCGAATTCAATTTAAACAATTCAAACTATCCAAACAAACCAATTCAATCCAAACAATTCAAACTATCCAAACAATTCAAACTATCCAAACAATTCAAATTATCCAAACAAACCAAGTCAATCCAAACAAACCAATTCAATCCAAACAATTCAAACTATCCAAACAAACCAAATCAAACCAAACAATTGAAATCATACGATAAGTTTACAAATTCATAATACTGACCCAAATATGACGAGGTGAGGGAAGCGGGGCGATATCACGAGGGTGGAGGAAGCGGGGCCGGCCATGAAGCGCTATGGCCTCATCTTGAGTCGCAATCGAGCTGAATGCTGTTGCACGCTATCTCTCTCTCTCTCCATCTTGCAATCGGCCTCGTATTCTTTGGCGCTCGACTTGCATTCGGCCTCGTATGCCTCATGCTGCCATCTTTGCTCGCCTATCAATCTCGCCTCGTATTGCTCCCTTCGACTTGCCATCGGCCTCCATCTCCAATAGCCATTGTTGATAAGCTCTGCGTGATCGGCAGGATGGGCACTCTCCACCGAATGAGATGACACTTCGCTCTGCATGTATGTCCGTGATAGAGAACCGACTCAAACATCCTATTATTTTTCTTTGAGGAGCTCCCAAAGACATTTTGAGAATTTTAGTCCTATCAATTTACGGTGTCGCCATCACTCCCCAGATTGGCTCAACCGAGTGACATGTTCCTCAACCCCCTCTGTAATATAATTTCGTACAATTATTATTTAATTAAATGCTCGTTATTGTGCTAACGAATATACTTCATCACACGCCCCTTCTTAATCAAGAGATTAGGCCGTGACTAATGACTTTACATGAATAATTAGCACTAATGACGATTCAAAGAATTGATAAGGAATGTGACAATAATGTATGGAGAATAAATAGTGGATGACGTCAAAGAATGTATTAATTTCAAATAGAATGCCATGATTTGTTTTCATGAAGTCGAATGAATAAAAGGAATAATGGTGGAAGGATAATCAAAACATTTGACTTTTGATCAAAAAGGGGTTTTCCTTCTACAATTGCAACAACAACAACATGACGATCATTCAATTCAGAGTGTGGCAACAGAAAGGGTAGTTGAGTTATATGTATGAGGACATATAACTCTGGGCATCAACTTATAGCAACAAGCGCCAATGTTTCAATTATCAACAAGGCGAAGTAGGCATCAACATAGGTTCAAGATAAACTTTCACCAACATATCATCATAACAAGTTTAATTCCAACATTCTCAACATGCCTTATAATAGACAACCAACCAAGTCTCCTCCGAGTAAACAAAAATATCGAGGAGTTCGACTCAACAACAAGAGATATCAAGGAGTTTAATCTCAACGATCATAACCAACATGCGAAATAAGCGGAATAATAAGAGATATTATAAACATATATGACGAAACCAAAACCATGACAACCACGGTGTTCCTTCTTGAATTCCATCTCCAAACTCCACTCAACTGCATGTTTAGAAATACATGCGGGCGTGAGTACATAAGCACTCGGTGGACACATGCCAAAACATTTAAAAGCGTGCTCTTAGAGCTATAAAATTGACTTGCCATAACTTTGCGATACACGGGATTTTAGTGAAAACACATGCATGCTTTTCGTAATAAAACACTTACTTTCTTTCATTTTCATAGCATTAAAACAAATGCATATGCATGATCTTTGTCTGCAGACATCTTTCTCTCTCCATATCCACGGATTCTGTCTATGTGTTGAGAAGTAGGCCTCCTTCTCAAACACGCTTATGACCAAGGTCGCTATCCGACGCGTCGGTAAATTCTTTCATTCTTTCTTTCTTTCTTTTCTTTCTTTCTCTTTTGGTGGATAGGTAATGCATTATGCTCATGCTCAAATATTCGGCAAGTCAATGATTTTAAATGTCATGCAATACATAATGAAATAATATAAATTAGCACGTCTTTGTAGTTTAGTTCAAAGCCCACCGTTGAGCTACTCGATTAGCTTAATAAACTTTCCTTTCTCTTCTTCCTCTTCCTCTTTAATCGCTCTTCCTTTTTCGACGTACCTTAAATTATTCGATAATATTAGTACTCATATAAAGGCGTTTCTTATCTATTAAACACATATAAATTTCCTCTTATTCACTCTTTTCTTCTCTTATGTTTTGTTTAGGCGCTTTTGTCTAAACTTTCATCTATAAAATTTTTAGAGTTTTCGTCATTGCATCCTTTTATTCATTAACTTTCTTCACATATTTATCTTGTTCGATTCTTACAAGTTCACTTGAATATTCAGGAACAACTAATAATTATTTTCTAATTATACATTAGTGAACTCAATTCATATTCTCTTCTTTAATATTTATACATAATCCTTCGATTAGTCACTTAACTTAAACTTTTCATTATCAAAGAACCAATATGTCATCAACACACTTAAATGGCATTCATTTCACTACTATTATAATCTTAGGTTTATAAATCAATTTAAATCAATTAAGATTACATAATATAACTTATTTAAATCATAGATTCATTTTACATAAATATGTACATAAACTTTAGCATTTCACATCTTAGTTCTAAAATTCTTAATTAAGCTTCATTAGCACTTATTCACCTAATAAGTTTATAATCCATATGATTAACACATAATAGCATTAAACTTTAATTTCCCCTTTTCCTTCTTGAAATTTTCGAAAACTTTACTAATGAACATAAATTATTTTTCTCTTCAACTTTCCTTCAATTTCTCATTTAATTATCATATATTAACTTTAAACATCAATAATAATAACATATATCAACCTTAGCATAAATAAGTCCACTAAACACCTAAACTAAAATTTTCCATTTTCACCTATAAACTTTAGAAAATTCAAATAAATTCACAATATGCTTAAATCATCATAGTAAACTAATATATCAAGTTAATTGAAGAAAATAAAATCAACATAATATACTTCAATATTTTCGAAATTTTCGAAAATATATATACATATTATAATTTATTTTTGTTTAATGTTCTTTCCAAATTTCTTCCTTAAACATGTTCTTAGCACATAATTATAACTTATTTCTAACATAACTTAAATATCTCATCACATTAACATAAAGCTTATGAACTAGGGTTTTCAATTTCTACACAATTTTACAATTAAAGTATTAATACTTCATTATTTCTATACTAATTCATCACATATCATAATTATTTACCAACAAGCATCACATAACATTTAAATCCTTCAACCTCACATCTTCAACATTTTCACAAATTCACCAACAATAATTAAGCATAAGAAATAAATAAAAGATAGAAATATACCTCTTTTTCAACTTAAGATTAAGCTTGAAGGTGAAAGTTTGGAAATATTATGGTTTGATAGAGAAAAATTTCAAGTGTGTGTGAGTGTGTGTATATGCGTGAGTTTGGAGAAGAAATGGGTGAGTTTTTAGAAGTCTTCCAATAATAAGAATATGTTTTGATATACATTAAATTCTATTTTATTTTTACTTTAATTTAATAGTTGATTATTCATCAAAATTTATTTAATGTAATTGCTTGGTCCCCAAGAGTAATTAATACATATGCTTATTCATTACTTTTCTAGAATTCTCCATATTAATGCTTTCATTTTATACTTATCTTATTGTTTATCACATGATATATGTGTATATATATATATACCATTTACTCTTTCTTGTTTTCTTTACTTAAATAGAAAAATTTAATAGTATACTAATATTATATCCTTGAATTTATTGTTTCAACATAACATGAAAATGTAACACACATAATAACATAACTTTATATTTTCAATGGTCATAGCATTTATTTGATCATTAAGATCAAATAATCGATCTTATAATATTTTAACTTTCTAAACAAAATCTTTTATTCAAAATTTTAAAAATTTAGCTGTCGATCACATTTCATTTTACTAAGTGAAATTATATAATCTAGATCATAAGCATATCTATTTTCTTTCTTATTAAGGATGCAATGCCCTGTTTAGTCTTAATCGTCAATTAATTACTAATTAAAAGTTTGGGGTATTACATTCCTTCCCCCTTAAAGAAATTTCGTCCCGAAATTTAGTACCTTAGATAAATAATTTGGGATACTACATTTCATTTGCTCTTCTAATTCCCATGTCGCTTTCTCTGAGCCATGATGCTTCTACTGTACTTTAACTAAAGGAATAGATTTATTTCTTAGTTGCTGTTCTTTTCTGTCTAAAATACACTCTGGCCTTTCTTCGTAGCTTAAGTTTGGCTCAGGAACTATTTCTTCTTGATGAATGATGTGTTTTGGATCAAACACATATTTTCGTAATTGCGATACATGGAATACGTTATGTACATTGCCAAAATTTGGTGGCAATGCAAGCCTGTATGCTACAGGTCCGATTCTTTCCAACACTTCGTATGGTCCTATGAATTTCGATTTCAGTTTCCCCTTTATGCCGAATCGATGTACGCCTTTGGTTGGAGAAACCTTTAGAAAAAAACTTTGTCTCCAATTTCGAAGCTAAGTTCTGTGAGATGAACATTTACGTACGCTTTTTGGTGATCTTGAGCTTCTTGAATTCTCTTCTTGATTTGTCGTACAATTTCGATCATTTCTTCGATGCTTCTGATCCCAGTACTTTTCTTTCTCTGACTTCGTCCCAATAGAGATGCGATCGACATTTCTTACCGTAGAGAGCTTCGTCTGGCGCCATGTTAATTGTAGCTTGATAACTATTGTTATAAGCAAATTCAACTAACGGTAAGGCTTGTTCCCATTGTTCGCCTCGATCTAGTATTACGGTTCGAAGCATATCCTCAAGCGTTTGAATAGTTTTTTTTTTTTTTTTCGTTTGATCGTCTGTTTGAGGGTGGAAGGTTGTACTAAAATTCAATTGCGTCCCTAATTCTTCTTGGAAATTCGATCAAAATCGTGAGGTGAATTTGGACTCTCTATCTGAAGTGATAGATACAGGTACTCCATGTAACCGTACTATTTCGCGAACATATATCTGGGCTAACTCGTTAGCTTCATAAATACAGGAATTAGAATGAAATGTGCACATTTGGTGAGACGATCCACAATTACCCATATAGCAGTGTTTCCACGCTTCGATCTAGGTAGTCCTGTTACAAAATCCATAGCTATGTGGTCCCATTTCCATTCAGGAATCTCTAGGGGTTGCAGCTTTCCATATGGTCGTTGATGTAGAGCTTTGACTTGTTGACGTGATAGACATCGCTCCACGACTAATGCTATCTCCTGTTTCATTTCAGTCCACACGAATTATTGTTTGAGATCTTGATACATCTTCATGCTTCCAGGGTACGATGTATAAAGCGAGTTATGAGCTTCGCTCATGATTTCATCTTCACTCATGGTTGTTGGGTACTATAATCCTATTTTGGAACATGATTGCATTATCCCGCTTCACAATAATCTTGTAATCCTCCGCTCGATTTTAGCTCGCAACTTTTCTAGTTGTTCATCTTGTCGTTGAGCATTTATGATTCTTACCCTTAAGTCCCAGACAACCACTAGCATTGACATGATACTCGTAATGGTATTGGGTGGAAGTACTACTTATCTTCAATTTCTCAAAATCTTTGATCAATTTTGCTCTTGGGTGAGAATCATTCCCAATTGTCCTTGATTTTTGATTTTTTTTTTTTTTTTTTTATTATTTTTTTTACTCGAGCATCTGCTACCACATTCGCTTTTCCGGGTGGTATTTGATTTCACAGTCATAATCCTTGACGAGTTTAAGCCACCTTCTTTAACGCATCGGTATAAAGGGTAAATCCTTGATCTTGTTCTGGTACTGTCAATACCGGTGCTGACGTCAATCGCTTCTTAAATTCTTGGATACTTTCTTCACATTCTTTGGTCCATTGGGACTTTATTCATTCCTGAGTAATTGAGTCATTGGTCTCGCAATTTTAGAAAATCCTTAAATGAATCGTCGATAGTATCCCCGCCACACCTAAGAAATTTCGAATTTCACTTTCGGCGTTGAAGGTGATTTCCATTCTTGTACAGCTTGTACCTCGGAAGGATCTACTTTTATTCCTTCTACCGATTCAATATGTCCAAGGAAATTCACCTTTCTCACCAAAATTCACATTTACTAAATTTGGCGTGCAACTTTTCAACTCTTAGAGTTTCTAATACAACTCTTAGATGCTATCGTGTTCTTGTTCATCTTTCGAGTACACAAGAATATCTTCGATAAAGACAAATTTATAGAGGTAATTGTGAAAACACGATTCATTAAGTCCATGAATACCGCAGGGCATTTGTTAAACCAAAGGTATTACTACAAATTCGTAATGATCGTGCTGCCGAAAAGCGCTTAGGAATATCCTCCGATCGATTTTTTTATTTTTTTTTTTCTCCGATGATACCACGATTTTAGATCAATCTTAGAGAAAATACTAGCTTCTTTCAATTGATCAAACAGATCGTCTCATCCGAGGTAACGGATATTTGTTTTCAAGGTGAGCTTGTTCAATTTTCTATAGTCTATACACATCCTTGTGGTACCATCCTTCTTCTTTACGAACAAAATGGGTGCTCCCATGGAATACACTGGGTCGAATAAACTCTAAGTCCAAGAGTTCTTGAAGTTGGATTTTCAACTCTTGTAACTCTTTAGGAGCCATACTGATGAGTGCCGATCCGGGTTCTAGATCAATTGTAAATTCCAATTGTCTATCTTGAGGTAACCCTGGTAGTGTTTCGGGAAATACATCTGGATACTCCTGAACTATTGGCACATCCTCTAATCTTCTTTCTTTCTTATTATCATCAAGGTTCAAATATACCAATAGGCACAATTTTCCTTATTCCTCATCGCCTTCTCAAGACATAATGAGATTATGGGAACCCTTTTTTCTTTCATCTCAACATCGTAAAAATAGGTAGGATCTTTTCCTGGAGAATGGAATGAAATTTCCCGTCGATCACATTGAATTGCCGCAAAATTCTCTGTTAATCAGTCCATTCCTAAGATAATATCCACATCCGACATTGGTATTACTCGTAAAATTCTTGCTTTCAACAGGTTTCTAACTCAAATTCTAAGTTGGAACATACGTGGAAAACTATTGTAGATTTACCTAAAGGAGTCATCACTTTCAAATCCTGGTCACTTCGCTCTATATTCAGTTTAAAAAACATCTACACATGTTGTAGAAATAAAAGAGTGCGAAGCTCCGGTGTCAAAGAGAATTACAAAAGGTAAGCTGTTTAAAGTTCCCATACCTGCCAGATTCTCAGCATCCTGTTCTTGTCGCCTTGGGTTTAAGGCGAACGCCCTCTGATATTGAGATTGAGTTTGTTGAGGTGGAGGTGGTAAAATCATTTGATGTTATGGTACCGTTGTCAAACCAAGCTTCTTTGTCGAGAGCTACCACCTATAGTTTTCATTTGTGGCATTTGTTTAGCGGAAGTTGACTTTCTTCCACTTTCCGCTAGTCTTAGTCTGGTTGGGCAGTTGTTAGCATAATAACCTATTTGGCCACAGTTGTAACAATTATTGATACCCCATTTACAAACTCCAGAATGAGCTTTATTACATTTTGGGCACAAAGGCATTCTAGGAGGATTTGGAATTATTTGTGGTTGATTTTGAAAGGGTGGTCGGAAAGAATTTGAAATAAATTGGTTTGGTCTTTGCCAATGTTTCTTATTTGGAAAATCTCTTGGTTCCCATCTTTGTTTTCTTTTGAATTTTTGGTTTTTGAGGCATCATCTTTTGTGGGGTTTGAATTTGGGATGAAGTTGGATTTGACTCAGAGGCCATCTTTTCCGACTTCATTACTAATTCCATGTCTAAGGCCCTATTCAACGTCTCAGCATATGATAGGATAGGTTGGCTTGCCAAAATGATTCTTATTTCTTGACGTAAACCTGAATGAAACAATTCAGCCATCTTCTCGTCTGTTTCTATCTTGTACGGAGCATAACGAGATAGATTGCAAAATTTTCTATCGTACTCCGCCACCGTTTTCTTTCCTTGTTTTAAATTCATAAACTTAATTTCCTTTTGTTTCTTATAGCTCCGAGGAATATACTTGGCAAATAATTGTTCTTTAAATTGTTCCCATGTAAAATTTTCAATCTCTCGGAGTGAGAGTCTTCAAGTGATTCCACAAGAAATTAGCTGGTCCTTTTTAATTGAAAGGAAATGCACAAAAAGCATTCCTTATCTGACCATTCCAAAAAGTTAAAAATCATTTCCATTGCCCGAATCCATTTCTCTGGCTCGGCACGGTTACCAGTTCCACTAAAAGAAGGTGGATTTGTTGAAGGAATAGTTTAGAAATTTTTCTGGTGTTTGGAGGAGGGGTAGGTTCAGGGGTAGGTTGAGGTATGTTTTCACTTTCTTGTTCTTCTACCATAGGAATTCGATTTCGACGTCTTGGCAGCATACTGCATTTCAGGTTAATGAGAACAATATATGCAGTATGTAGGTAAGAGATTTATAAGAAAGTAAAATGCCATGTTTAGCAAATAGGTTCACATATGAATAATTTTATGTAATTCTATAAACAATAGGTTCAAGGTAAGCAAGGAAAACAATCAACATAACGTAAATATCTTCAAATTTTATTTTTATATCACAGAAAATTGCCTCTTAGAGGACTTTTACATAGAGAAAAATTTTGCTTTGGCGAGTAGGCATCGAAAACTATTCCTGGTTAGTCTAGGTTCTACATCCATCACTATCTACACCAGTCCTACTTAATTATCTATTTACAAATGTACAATATCGCATCACATTACTAGTCCATGCTTGATGTCAGATCATCTCCATTACTCGACCAAACATCTCATTTTCTTCATCCATTCCTTCTACTCCTACATTCACATCCGGTATATCCTCCATATTCTCTTCGTCTGATATCTTCTCAAAACATTCATCCTCTGGTGGAAGTTCAGAAGAACGGTTGGCTAAAGAAGTAGGATGAGAATAATCGATCTCGGTTCAAAAGAGAAGGATCTGTGATAAACGGCATGTCACTTAGCTGAAGAGGCTTCAATTGGCTAGTACCAATGGGTTGTAAAAATTCAGGTTTGTATTTGAAAGATCGGGTAGTTCCAGTTGGTCTAGATGATCCAGCCTCAGTTTCAAACTCATTTTCTTCGAAAAGAGATGTAGGTGGGGTTTCAGGTTGAGATTCATATGGTAATGAATGAAGTGGAGAAACATTTACAGCAATAGGCTGATCATACCATCTTAAATCGATGACATCTATATCAAAGTCATAATCAAGTTCTTCAAGGGGAAACTCTTCCTCAAGAAGAGTTAGATAGTTGTCAGGAACAATAGGGCTTAGCTCAAAAGAAGTAGGGACATCAACAGATGTGAGCTGGTTAGAATGAATGATAGTATCAGTTGGTACAATTTGATCTTCATAAAGAGAAGTATCAGAGGTTTCCATCAAAGATTCAAAAACGCCGAATCTATTACGCCAGAAGTACTAGATTCGCCTACTTCAACTTGAGGTTCATTACTTTCAATAGAAATGTCTGATGTTAAGATATTATAGACGGCAAAAACAAAACCTTCCACCGGAGGGTAGTTACCAGAAGATGGATTCTAAGTAACATGATCATCGCCTCCTAATAATATCCACGAATCTCGAAGCTCTACAAAACTACGATATTCAAGAATATAATCTAGGGCAACGACAATGCCCATTCCCGCCATCCCGGCGAGGAAGTACACGTATTAGTTGCGAATACCATCCCGATTCGTTATCGCGAATTCCCTAACTTGCATCCATAGCTCAACGAATCTATTCGAGAAAGTCTACTGAGCTCGAGCTTCCTCCATTCGATATTCATAGAATTGGTCATCGCCCAATCATGAGAGGTCTCGGTGTTGTAGATCGAGTCCTTGCCATCCTAGAATAAAAGCATAACTTAAATTCTAACTAAAACTTTCTTATCTTAGTGCACTTAAATGCTCAAAGCTTAACAATCTTATACTTAACACATTTCAATACATACTTCACATCACTTATCATACACATAACTTATCAATCATATGCATGATTGTATCAAATGCATGACTTTATCAAGTACATGACTTTTGTCAAATCATTTCTTGAAATAAAAACATTTTCGATTCTCATCATAAAATTTCATCTTACTTACCTGGTTGAGCTGGCAGAGATGGTTTTGGAACACTGTGCTTTACTGACTCTGATTACATTAGGAATTGAAACATACTTCAAATATTAATCGACCCAAGAGAACCAAGCTCGATACCAATCATCAAACCCAACTTCTTAATCAAGAGATTAGGCCGTGACTAATGACTTTACATGAATAATTAGCACTAATGACGATTCAAAGAATTCAATAAGGAATGTGACAATAATGTATGGAGAATAAATAGTGGATGACGTCAAAGAATGTATTAATTTCAAATAGAATGCCATGATTTGTTTTCATGAAGTCGAATGAATAAAAGGAATAATGGTGGAAGGATAATCAAAACATTTGACTTTTGATCAAAAAGGGGTTTTCCTTCTACAATTGCAACAACAACAACATGACGATCATTCAATTCAGAGTGTGGCAACAGAAAGGGTAGTTGAGTTATATGTATGAGGACATATAACTCTGGGCATCAACTTATAGCAACAAGCGCCAATGTTTCAATTATCAACAAGGCGAAGTAGGCATCAACATAGGTTCAAGATAAACTTTCACCAACATATCATCATAACAAGTTTAATTCCAACATTCTCAACATGCCTTATAATAGACAACCAACCAAGTCTCCTCCGAGTAAACAAAAATATCAAGGAGTTCGACTCCAACAACAAGAGATATCAAGGAGTTTAATCTCAACGATCATAACCAGTTGTACGAAATAAACGGAATAATAAGAGATATTATAAACATATATGACGGAAACCAAAACCATGACAACCACGGTGTTCCTTCTTCAATTCCATCTCCAAACTCCACTCAACCTGCATGTTTAGAAATACATGCGGTGGGCGTGAGTACATAAGCACTCGGTGGACACATGCGAAAACATTTAAAATCGTGCTCTTAGAGCTATAAAATTGACTTGCCATAACTTTGCAATACATGTGGATTTTAGTGAAAACACATGCATGCTTTTCGTAATAAAACACTTACTTTCTTTCATTTTCATAGCATTAAAACAAATGCATATGCATGATCTTTGTCTGCAGACATCTTTCTCTCTCCATATCCACGGATTCTGTCTATGTGTTGAGAAGTAGGCCTCCTTCTCAAACACGCTATGACCCGAAGGTCGCTATCCGACGTCGGTAAATTCTTTCATTCTTTCTTTCTTTCTTTTTCTTTCTTTCTCTTTTCCGTGGATAGGTAATGCATTATGCTCATGCTCAAATATTCGGCAAGTCAATGATTTTAAATGTCATGCAATACATAATGAAATAATATAAATTAGCACGTGCTGTAGTTTAGTTCGAAAGCCCACCTGTTGAGCTACTCGATTAGCTTAATAAACTTTCCTTTCTCTTCTTCCTCTTCCTCTTTAATCGTCTTCCCCTTTTTCGACGTACCTTAAATTATTCGATAATATTAGTACTCATATAAAGGCGTTTCTTATCTATTAAACACATATAAATTTCCTCTTATTCACTCTTTTCTTCTCTTATGTTTTGTTTAGACGCTTTTGTCTAAACTTTCATCTATAAGAATTTTTAGAGTTTTCGGGTCATTGCATCCTTTTATTCATTAACTTTCTTCACATATTTATCTTGTTCGATTCTTACAAGTTCACTTGAATATTCAAGGAACAACTAATAATTATTTTCTAATTATACATTAGTGAACTCAATTCATATTCTCTTCTTTAATATTTATACATAATCCTTCGATTAGTCACTTAACTTAAACTTTTTCATTATCAAAGAACCAATATGTCATCAACACACTTAAATGGCATTCATTTCACTACTATTATAATCTTAGGTTTATAAATCAATTTAAATCAATTAAGATTACATAATATAACTTATTTAAATCATAGATTCATTTTACATAAATATGTACATAAACTTTAGCATTTCACATCTTAGTTCTAAAATTCTTAATTAAGCTTCATTAGCACTTATTCACCTAATAAGTTTATAATCCATATGATTAACACATAATAGCATTAAACTTTAATTTCCCCTTTTCCTTCTTGAAATTTTCGAAAACTTTACTAATGAACATAAATTATTTTTCTCTTCAACTTTCCTTCAATTTCTCATTTAATTATCATATATTAACTTTAAACATCAATAATAATAACATATATCAACCTTAGCATAAATAAGTCCACTAAACACCTAAACTAAAATTTTCCATTTTCACCTATAAACTTTAGAAAATTCAAATAAATTCACAATATGCTTAAATCATCATAGTAAACTAATATATCAAGTTAATTGAAGAAAATAAAATCAACATAATATACTTCAATATTTTCGAAATTTTCGAAAATATATATACATATTATAATTTATTTTTGTTTAATGTTCTTTCCAAATTTCTTCCTTAAACATGTTCTTAGCACATAATTATAACTTATTTCTAACATAACTTAAATATCTCATCACATTAACATAAAGCTTATGAACTAGGGTTTTCAATTTCTACACAATTTTACAATTAAAGTATTAATACTTCATTATTTCTATACTAATTCATCACATATCATAATTATTTACCAACAAGCATCACATAACATTTAAATCCTTCAACCTCACATCTTCAACATTTTCACAAATTCACCAACAATAATTAAGCATAAGAAATAAATAAAAGATAGAAATATACCTCTTTTCAACTTAAGATTAAGCTTGAAGGTGAAAGTTTGGAAATATTATGGTTTGATAGAGAAAATTTCAAGTGTGTGTGTGTGTGTATATCGTGAGTTTGGAGAAGAAATGGGTGAGTTTTAGAAGTCTTCCAATAATAAGAATATGTTTTGATATACATTAAATTCTATTTTATTTTTACTTTAATTTAATAGTTGATTATTCATCAAAATTTATTTAATGTAATTGCTTGGTCCCCAAGAGTAATTAATACATATGCTTATTCATTACTTTTCTAGAATTCTCCATATTAATGCTTTCATTTTATACTTATCTTATTGTTTATCACATGATATATGTGTATATATATATACCATTTACTCTTTCTTGTTTTCTTTACTTAAATAGAAAAATTTAATAGTATACTAATATTATATCCTTGGAATTTATTGTTTCAACATAACATGAAAATGTAACACACATAATAACATAACTTTATATTTTCAATGGTCATAGCATTTATTTGATCATTAAGATCAAATAATCGATCTTATAATATTTTAACTTTCTAAACAAAATCTTTTATTCAAAATTTTAAAAATTTAGCTGTCGATCACATTTCATTTTACTAAGTGAAATTATATAATCTAGATCATAAGCATATCTATTTTCTTTCTTATTAAGGATGCAATGCCCTGTTTAGTCTTAATCGTCGATTAATTACTAATTAAAAGTTTGGGGTATTACATTCCCTCCCCCTTAAAGAAATTTCGTCCCGAAATTTAGTACCTTAGATAAATAATTTGGGATACTTCTGTTTCATTTGCTCTTCTAATTCCCATGTCGCTTTCTCTGAGCCATGATGCTTCTACTGTACTTTAACTAAAGGAATAGATTTATTTCTTAGTTGCTGTTCTTTTCTGTCTAAAATACACTCTGGCCTTTCTTCGTAGCTTAAGTTTGGCTCAGAACTATTTCTTCGATGAATGATGTGTTTGGATCAAACACATATTTTCGTAATTGCGATACATGGAATACGTTATGTACATTGCCAAAATTTGGTGGCAATGCAAGCTCAGATGCCATGGTCCGATTCTTTCCAACACTTGTATGGTCCTATGAATTTCGATTTCGGTTTCCCTTTATGCCGAATCGATGTACGCCTTTGGTTGGAGAAACCTTTAGAAAAAAAACTTTGTCTCCATTTGAAGCTAAGTTCGTGAGATGAACATTTACGTGCGCTTTTGGTGATCTTGAGCTTCTTGAATTCTCTTCTTGATTTGTCGTACAATTTCGATCATTTCTTCGATGCTTGATCCCAAGATTTTTTTTCTCTCGACTTCGTCCCAATAGAGATCGATCGACATTTCTTACCGTAGAGAGCTTCGTGCTGGCGCCATGTTAATTGTAGCTTGATAACTATTGTTATAAGCAAATTAACTAACTGTAAGGCTTGTTCCCATTGTTCGCCTCGATCTAGTATTACGGTTCAAGCATATCCTCAGCGTTTGAATAGTTTTTTTTTTTTCCGTTTGATCATCCGTTTGAGGGTGGAAGGTTGTACTAAAATTCAATGCGTCCCTAATTCTTCTTGGAAATTCGATCAAAATCGTGAGGTGAATTTGGAGTCTCTATCCGAAGTGATAGATACAGGTACTCCATGTAACCGTACTATTTCGCGAACATATATCTGGGCTAACTCGTTAGCTTCATAAATACAGGAATTAGAATGAAATGTGCACATTTGGTGAGACGATCCACAATTACCCATATAGCAGTGTTTCCACGCTTCGATCTAGGTAGTCCTGTTACAAAATCCATAGCTATGTGGTCCCATTTCCATTCAGGAATCTCTAGGGGTTGCAGCTTTCCATATGGTCGTTGATGTAGAGCTTTGACTTGTTGACGTGATAGACATCGCTCCACGACTAATGCTATCTCCTGCTTCATTTCTGTCCACACGAATTATTGTTTGAGATCTTGATACATCTTCATGCTTCCAGGGTACGATGTATAAAGCGAGTTATGAGCTTCGCTCATGATTTCATCTTTCAGCTCATGGTTGTTGGGTACTATAATCCTATTTTGGAACATGATTGCATTATCCCGGCTTCACAATAATCTTGTAATCCCTCCGTTCTGATTTTAGCTCGCAACTTTTCTAGTTGTTCATCTTGTCGTTGAGCATTTATGATTCTTATCCTTAAGTCCGTCAACCACTAGCATCGACATGATACTCGTAATGGTATTGGGTGGAAGACTACTTATCTTCAATTTCTCAAAATCTTTGATCAATTTTGCTCTTGGGTGAGAATCATTCCCAATTGTCCTTGATTTTTGATTTTTTTTTTTTTTTATTATTATTATTTTTTTTTACTCGAGCATCTGCTACCACATTCGCTTTTCCCGGGTGGTATTTGATTTCACAGTCATAATCCTCGACGAGTTTAAGCCACCTTCTTTAACGATCGGTATAAAGGGTAAATCCTTGATCTTGTTCTCGCATCACAATCACCGGTCTTGACGCCAATCGCTTCTTAAATTCTTGGATACTTTCTTCACATTCTTTGGTCCATTGGGACTTTATTCATTTCCGAGTAATCGAGTCATTGGTCTCGCAATTTTAGAAAATCCTTAAATGAATCGTCGATAGTATCCCGCACACCTAAGAAATTTCGAATTTCACTCGGCGTTGAAGGTGATTTCCATTCTTGTACAGCTTGTACCTCAGAAGGATCTACTTTTATTCCTTCTACCGATTCAATATGTCCAAGGAAATTCACCTTTCTCACCAAAATTCACATTTACTAAATTTGGCGTGCAACTTTTCAACTCTTAGAGTTTCTAATACAACTCTTAGATGCTATCGTGTTCTTGTTCATCTTTCGAGTACACAAGAATATCTTCGATAAAGACAAATTTATAGAGGTAATTGTGAAAAACACGATTCATTAAGTCCATGAATACCGCAGGGGCATTTGTTAAACCAAAAGGTATTACTACAAATTCGTAATGATCGTACCGTTTTCGAAAAGCAGTCTTAGGAATATCCTCTGATCGATTTTTTTATTTATTTTTTTTCTCTGATGATACCCTGATTTTAGATCAATCTTAGAGAAAATACTAGCTTCTTTCAATTGATCAAACAGATCGTCTATCCGAGGTAACGGATATTTGTTTTTCAAGGTGAGCTTGTTCAATTTTCTATAGTCTATACACATCCTTAGGGTACCATCCTTCTTCTTTACGAACAAAATGGGTGCTCCCCATGGAGATACACTGGGTCGAATAAACTCTAAGTCCAAGAGTTCTTGAAGTTGGATTTTCAACTCTTGTAACTCTTTAGGAGCCATACGGTAAGGTGCCGATCCGGGTTCTAGATCAATTGTAAATTCCAATTGTCTATCTTGAGGTAACCCTGGTAGTGTTTCGGGAAATACATCTGGATACTCCTGAACTATTGGCACATCCTCTAATCTTCTTTCTTTCTTATTATCATCAAGGTTCAAATATACCAAATAGGCACAATTTTCCTTATTCCTCATCGCCTTCTCAAGACATAATGCCGAGATTATGGGAACCCTTTTTTCTTTCATCTCAACATCGTAAAAATAGGTAGGATCTTTTCTGAGAATGGAATGAAATTTCCGTCGATCACATTGAATTGCCGCAAAATTCTCTCGTTAATCAGTCCATTCCTAAGATAATATCCACATCCGACATTGGTATTACTCAGAAATTCTTGCTTTCACCAAGGTTTCTAACTCAAATTCTAAGTTGAACATACGTGGAAAACTATTGTAGATTTACCTAAAGGAGTCATCACTTTCAAATCCTGGTCACTTCGCTCTATATTCAGTTTAAAAACATCTACACATGTTGTAGAAATAAAAGAGTGCGAAGCTCCGGTGTCAAAGAGAATTACAAAAGGTAAGCTGTTTAAAGTTCCCATACCTGCCAGATTCTCAGCATCCTGTTCTTGTCGCCTTGGGTTTAAGGCGAACGCCCTCTGATATTGAGATTGAGTTTGTTGAGGTGGAGGTGGTAAAATCATTTGATGTTATGGTACCGTTGTCAAACGGGCTTGCTGTCGAGAGCTACCACCTATAGTTTTCATTTGTGGCATTTGTTTAGCGGAAGTTGACTTTCTTCCACTTTCCGCTAGTCTTAGTCTGGTTGGGCAGTTGTTAGCATAATAACCTATTTGGCCACAATTGTAACAATTATTGATACCCGTTTACAAACCCGAAATGAGCTTTATTACATTTTGGGCACAAAGGCATTCTAGGAGGATTTGGAATTATTTGTGGTTGATTTTGAAAGGGTGGTCGGAAAGAATTTGAAATAAATTGGTTTGGTCTTTGCCAATGTTTCTTATTTGGAAAATCTCTTGGTTCCCATCTTTGTTTTCTTTTGAATTTTGGTTTTGAGGCATCATCTTTGTGGGGTTTGAATTTGGGATGAAGTTGGATTTGACTCGAGGCCATCTTTTCCGACTTCATTACTAATTCCATGTCTAAGGCCCTATTCAACGCCTCAAAGATATGATAGGATAGGTTGGCTTGCCAAAATGATTCTTATTTCTTGACGTAAACTTTGAATGAAACAATTCACCATCTTCTCGTCTGCTTTCTATCTTGTACGGAGCATAACGAGATAGATTGCAAAATTTTCTATCGCATCCGCCACCGTTTTCTTTCCTTGTTTTAAATTCATAAACTTAATTTCCTTTTGTTTTTATAGCTCCGAGGAATATACTTGGCAAATAATTGTTCTTTAAATTGTTCCCATGTAAAATTTTTCAATCTCTCAGGAGTGAGAGTCTTCTGGCGTGATTCCCACAAGAAATTAGCTGGTCCTTTTTAATTGAAAGGAAATGCACAAAAAGCATTCCTTATCTGACCATTCCAAAAAGTTAAAAATCATTTCCATTGCCCGAATCCATTTCTCCTGCTCGGCACTGTTACCGCCCACTAAAAGAAGGTGGATTTGTTGAAGGAATAGTTTAGAAATTTTTCTGGTGTTTGGAGGAGGGGTAGGTTCAGGGGTAGGTTGAGGTATCTTTTCACTTTCTTGTTCTTCTACCATAGGAATTCGATTTCGACGTCTTGGCAGCATACTGCATTTCAGGTTAATGAGAACAATATATGCAGTATGTAGGTAAGAGATTTATAAGAAAGCAAGTAAAATGCCATGTTTAGCAAATAGGTTCACATATGAATAATTTTATGTAATTCTATAAACAATAGGTTCGAAGGTAAGCAAGGAAAAACAATCAACATAACGTAAATATCTTCAAATTTTATTTTTATATCACAGGAAAATTGCCTCTTAGAGGACTTTTTACATAGAGAAAAATTTTGCTTTGGCGAGTAGGCATCGAAAACTATTCCTGTTAGTCTAGGTTCTACATCCATCACTATCTACACCATCCTACTTAATTATCTATTTACAAATGTACAATATCGCATCACATTACTAGTCCATGCTTGATGTCAGATCATCTCCATCGCTCGACCAAACATCTCATTTTCTTCATCCATTCCTTCTACTCCTACATTCACATCTCGTATATCCTCCATATTCTCTTCGTCTCGATATCTTCTCAAAACATTCATCCTCCGTGGAAGTTCGTAAGAACGGTTGGCTAAAGTAGGATGAGAATAAGCGATCTCGATGTCAAAAGAGAAGGATCTGTGATAAACGGCATGTCACTTAGTCGAAGAGGCTTCAATTGGCTAGTACCAATGGGTTGTAAAATTGTGTTTGTATTTGAAAGATCGGGTAGTTCCAGCTTGGTCTAGATGATCCACCTCGCTTTCAAACTCATTTTCTTCGAAAAGAGATGTAGGTGGGTTTCGTGTTGAGATTCATATGGTAATGAATGAAGTGGAGAAACATTTACAATAGTCGATCATACCATCTTAAATCGATGACATCTATATCAAAGTCATAATCAAGTTCTTCATGGGAAACTCTTCCTCAAGAAGAGTTAGATAGTTGTCGTGAACAATAGGGCTTAGCTCAAAAGAAGTAGGGACATCAACAGATGTGAGTCGGTTAGAATGAATGATAGTATCGGTTGGTACAATTTGATCTTCATAAAGAGAAGTATCGAGGTTTCCATCAAAGATTCAAAACGCCGAATCTATTACGGCGTAAGTACTAGATTCGCCTACTCAACTCGAGGTTCATTACTTTCAATAGAAATGTCGATGTTAAGATATTATAGACGGCAAAACAAAACCTTCCACCGGAGGGTAGTTACGTAAGATGGATTCTAAGTAACATGACACTGCTCCGAATAATATCCACTAATCTCGAAGCTCTACAAAACTACGATATTCAAGAATATAATCTAGGGCAACGACAAATGCCCATTCTCGCCATCCCGAAGGAGGAAGTACACGTATTAGTTGCGAGATACCATCCCATTCGTTATCGCGAATTCCCTAACTTGCATCCATAGCTCAACGAATCTATTCGAGAAAGTCTACTAGGCTCGAGCTTCCATTCGATATTCATAGAATTGGTCATCGCCCAATCATGAGAGGTCTCGTGTTGTAGATCGAGTCCTCGCCATCCTAGAATAAAAGCATAACTTAAATTCTAACTAAAACTTTCTTATCTTAGTGCACTTAAATGCTCAAAGCTTAACAATCTTATACTTAACACATTTCAATACATACTTCACATCACTTATCATACACATAACTTATCAATCATATGCATGATTGTATCAAATGCATGACTTTATCAAGTACATGACTTTTGTCAAATCATTTCTTGAAATAAAAACATTTTCGATTCTCATCATAAAATTTCATCTTACTTACCTGGTTGAACTGGCAGAGATGGTTTTGGAACACCGTGCTTTTATCGACTGATTACATTAGAATTGAAACATACTTCAAATATTAATCGACCCAAGAGAACCGAAGCTCGATATCAATCATCACAGCCCAACTTCTTAATCAAGAGATTAGGCCGTGACTAATGACTTTACATGAATAATTAGCACTAATGACGATTCAAAGAATTCAATAAGGAATGTGACAATAATGTATGGAGAATAAATAGTGGATGACGTCAAAGAATGTATTAATTTAAAATAGAATGCCATGATTTGTTTTCATGAAGTCGAATGAATAAAAGGAATAATGGTGGAAGGATAATCAAAACATTCGACTTTTGATCAAAAAGGGGTTTTCCTTCTACAATTGCAACAACAACAACATAACGATCATTCAATTCAGAGTGTGGCAACAGAAAGGGTAGTTGAGTTATATGTATGAGGACATATAACTCTGGGCATCAACTTATAGCAACAAGCGCCAATGTTTCAATTATCAACAAGACGAAGTAGGTATCAACATAGGTTCAAGATAAACTTTCACCCACATATCATCATTACAAGTTTAATTCCAACATTCTCAACATGCCTTATAATAGATAACCAACCAAGTCTCCTTCGAGTAAACAAAAATATCAAGGAGTTCGACTCCAACAACAAGAGATATCAAGGAGTTTAATCTCAACGATCATAACCAACAGTACGAAATAAACTAATAATAAGAGATATTATAAACATATATGACGGAAACCAAAACCATGACAACCACGGTGTTCCTTCTTCAATTCCATCTCCAAACTCCACTCAACCTCGCATGTTTAGAAATACATGCAGGCGTGAGTACATAAGCACTCAAAGGACACATGCCGAAAACATTTAAAATCGTGTCTTAGAGCTATAAAATTGACTTGCCATAACTTTGCAATACACAGGATTTTAGTGAAAACCCATGCATGCTTTTCGTAATAAAACACTTACTTTCTTTCATTTTCATAGCATTAAAACAAATGCATATGCATGATCTTTGTCTGCAGACATCTTTCTCTCTCCATATCCACGGATTCGCCTATGTGTTGAGAAGAGGCCTCCTTCTCAAACACGCTTATGACCAAGGTCGCTATCCGACGTCGGTAAATTCTTTCATTCTTTCTTTCTTTCTTTTCTTTCTTTCTCTTTCCGTGGATAGGTAATGCATTATGCTCATGCTCAAATATTCGCAAGTCAATGATTTTAAATGTCATGCAATACATAATGAAATAATATAAATTAGCACGTCTTTGTAGTTTAGTTCGAAGCCCACCGTTGAGCTACTCGATTAGCTTAATAAACTTTCCTTTCTTCTTCCTCTTCCTCTTTAATCGCTCTTCCCTTTTTCGACGCATCTTAAATTATTCGATAATATTAGTACTCATATAAAGGCTTCTTATCTATTAAACACATATAAATTTCCTCTTATTCACTCTTTTCTTCTCTTATGTTTTGTTTAGACGCTTTTGTCTAAACTTTCATCTATAAGAATTTTTAGAGTTTTCGGTCATTCGCATCCTTTTATTCATTAACTTTCTTCACATATTTATCTTGTTCGATTCTTACAAGTTCACTTGAATATTCAAGGAACAACTAATAATTATTTTCTAATTATACATTAGTGAACTCAATTCATATTCTCTTCTTTAATATTTATACATAATCCTTCGATTAGTCACTTAACTTAAACTTTTCATTATCAAAGAACCAATATGTCATCAACACACTTAAATGGCATTCATTTCACTACTATTATAATCTTAGGTTTATAAATCAATTTAAATCAATTAAGATTACATAATATAACTTATTTAAATCATAGATTCATTTTACATAAATATGTACATAAACTTTAGCATTTCACATCTTAGTTCTAAAATTCTTAATTAAGCTTCATTAGCACTTATTCACCTAATAAGTTTATAATCCATATGATTAACACATAATAGCATTAAACTTTAATTTCCTTTTCCTTCTCGAAATTTTCAAAACTTTACTAATGAACATAAATTATTTTTCTTCAACTTTCCTTCAATTTCTCATTTAATTATCATATATTAACTTTAAACATCAATAATAATAACATATATCAACCTTAGCATAAATAAGTCCACTAAACACCTAAACTAAAATTTTCCATTTTCACCTATAAACTTTAGAAAATTCAAATAAATTCACAATATGCTTAAATCATCATAGTAAACTAATATATCAAGTTAATTGAAGAAAATAAAATCAACATAATATACTTCAATATTTTCAAATTTTCAAAATATATATACATATTATAATTTATTTTGTTTAATGTTCTTTCCAAATTTCTTCCTTAAACATGTTCTTAGCACATAATTATAACTTATTTCTAACATAACTTAAATATCTCATCACATTAACATAAAGCTTATGAACTAGGGTTTTCAATTTCTACACAATTTTACAATTAAAGTATTAATACTTCATTATTTCTATACTAATTCATCACATATCATAATTATTTACCAACAAGCATCACATAACATTTAAATCCTTCAACCTCACATCTTCAACATTTTCACAAATTCACCAACAATAATTAAGCATAAGAAATAAATAAAAGATAGAAATATACCTCTTTTTCAACTTAAGATTAAGCTTGAAGGTGAAAGTTTGGAAATATTATGGTTTGATAGAGAAAAATTTCAAGTGTGTGTGAGTGTGTGTATATGCGTGAGTTTGGAGAAGAAATGGGTGAGTTTTTAGAAGTCTTCCAATAATAAGAATATGTTTTGATATACATTAAATTCTATTTTATTTTTACTTTAATTTAATAGTTGATTATTCATCAAAATTTATTTAATGTAATTGCTTGGTCCCCAAGAGTAATTAATACATATGCTTATTCATTACTTTTCTAGAATTCTCCATATTAATGCTTTCATTTTATACTTATCTTATTGTTTATCACATGATATATGTGTATATATATATACCATTTACTCTTTCTTGTTTTCTTTACTTAAATAGAAAAATTTAATAGTATACTAATATTATATCCTTGAATTTATTGTTTCAACATAACATGAAAATGTAACACACATAATAACATAACTTTATATTTTCAATGGTCATAGCATTTATTTGATCATTAAGATCAAATAATCGATCTTATAATATTTTAACTTTCTAAACAAAATCTTTTATTCAAAATTTTAAAAATTTAGTATCGATCACATTTCATTTTACTAAGTGAAATTATATAATCTAGATCATAAGCATATCTATTTTCTTTCTTATTAAGGATGCAATGCCTGCTTAGTCTTAATCGTCAATTAATTACTAATTAAAAGTTTGGGGTATTACACTTACCGCGATACTCCGAGCTTTCCGTCTCAGATAGCTCCCGTCGTCGGTGGCATGATACTTCGGAATACATCCCATCGACATCTTCTATGGCTACTCCACGCCTCTCGCTTATAAATAAGTCAAACAAATTAAATAATTAACAAGTATCATGAATTCACGATTCTTAAATAAATTTATCAGATCTAAAATTTCAAAGTACTTACAATCTCTCTCGTGATACTGAATGCAGAGCGTGAGCCACTCCGATGCTTGACTATCCCAAGACCTCGCCATCCGCTCCTGACATCCTCATATCGCAGTGCTTTGCCGCCTTCTCTCGACGCCCGTCCGAGCCCAATATGCCTTCCAATTATCTCAATCTCGCCAGGGATAAATGGAGGTGGGTTGGGCGAGTCCTTCACCGCTTGATCTTGTGAAGAAGATCTTTATAGCGTTCGTGGCCTTTTGCGCGCACCAAGAGGAGTAGACCATGGCCTCGCCCATCGTATCATCCCAATAAAATATTTCGCAAAAATATATGATTACAATATGCAAAGGTCAAATCATAAATGACTTCAGATAAACAACACGAACCTGAATTCATCGAATAAATCGCTTGAACTATTGAGGCACCAATTTCCAATTAAAGCCGTTGTGATTCATGAATTTACTGAATGACTCGTAATCACGCGGCTATATCATTGCTCGGACACAAAATGCTACAATTTACGTGAAATAAAGACATCGAATGTTATAATTTATTTAAACCGAGACATACAAGAGATAACATACCCATTCACAATGGCTATCTTCTTCATCCTCTCTAGATGGCACCGCACTCACCGCCGAGGGCGAGATCGTGAGATAGTGCCACCATGCCTTCTTCTAGGTGGCAGCGAGGCGGCGACATGTATGATCCTCGAGTGCCTCCGACGTGATGACGAGGCACCTCGTCCATCGTGAGACATCTCGCAAACAAATGTAAAAATGTTGTATTAAAATTTAACAAATAATACATATCATAACGTTTTGTGAGCATACTAGAAAATAAAACGATTTTGTGCATACTATATAATAAATTCGCCTTATTCATCGTCGTCGCCATCATCATCATCATCCAATGTATGATTGTCTTCCGACTCGACAATTCAACTTCATCATCCTCATCATCGATGTCTCTTCAATGTCATGAGTGTACCGTCAGATGAACTAGGTCGTGTCCTCATCCACAACGACATTAGTAATCGAACCTAATGCATCCTCTTGAAAAGGGAAGGTATTATCGATGCGTAACTCTCATCCGAGACTTCCACATTAGATCGAGCTTTAATTTTGCATACTTCCCACCTCTTTCATAGATTGTTTTGAACTCGATATGCACAATAGTATACTGAATGGCTTGATCATGAGGATAAACGGTTCGAACTTGTTATATCTTCGCGTATGATTTACGAAACCAACTTGTACTGGAATGAATTGATAACCCCAATTGTGAAGGATCAAACCACTCGCATCTAAACAATGCCGTGGTCATCGCTGGTAGCCCAGATATTCCAACTCACAAACCTCCAATAATCGACCATAAAAGTCGAGTTCTTGCGTGTCTGCACTATAGGTTTCACCTTTAATGCACACTCCACTATTCATAGTTGATCTTTGTGACTCATGTTCTAATGTGTGAAATTTGTACCCATTTATATAGCACCGGCACGCCTTAATTAGAGTCAAGGCCCTTTGGCAAGAGACAATATGAACGGATTCACAATGTTGTTAGTATGATCTTCGACCTATTATTAGTAAAAAACGATTAGAATGACTAAACGCATATATTAAATATTTCCTACTAATAATCATCGAACACTCACATATGCCTCAAACCAAAACGGAAGCCTCTTTCAATCGACCTTTGAATATCGTAGCTAGAGATCGGTGGATTTTCACATCGTCGATGAATAAACTACATCAACATATATTTACGATCCTAGTTAATAATAACAATAATAATAATAATAATTAACAATGAATTCTAAGAAAAACACGACACTTACGCCATGTAAATGTCTCAAACTTCAACACGCTTGAGCAACACGATAAACGAAAGCAAAGATCATATTCTCTACTATCCAAATATCTCGTTGACATGTTTCCAAAAAGGTCCGCCATCTTGCTTGAAGATTTGAAGCATATCCGATAGTCTTCGTGCCTAATCTCCGCTTTGACCATGATGCAAATCAACTTCGTTCTTCGTGATCATCAAAATAATACGAGCAAAATGTCGATGCTTCTTCTACTAAGTAAGCATTGAAGATAGAACCTCAACCCCGGCTTTATTTCGTGACGTTGTTCTTCAACTTACGTAGTATCTACAAAATTTAGAACGTTGTTCTTCAATTGATATATATATATATATATATATATATATATATGTGTGTGTGTGTGTGTGAGATAACGACGAGCAAGACTTTCAAATGGATACATCCATCGGTATTGAACAGGCCCTGCAATACGGGCTTCATCAGCTAGACGAACCGGAAGATGTTCCATGGAGTCGAAGAAACTAGGGGGAAATATGCGCTCAAGCTTGCATAAAATCACCGGAATATTTTTCTTTGAGTCCGCATGCATCATCAAGCCCTATGTTTCGAGAAGTTAAATCTTTGAAGAATAAAGATAATTCATTACGCCTTTCCAAACATTGGGTGGGTGAAGTTCGAAATGCACCGGTAGAATTCACGATGAAAATGTGATGACCATGACTCTTCATCCTAAACATCTTCGCTTTTGTCATGTCTACACATCTACCCATGTTCAAACGCACCCATCTCGAAATCTTAAACCTCTTACCCACTCACATAAGACTTTTTCTCACGATTGTCAAGTGTATAAAAGCTTTCGATATTTTCCGCTGATTCATTCATCGTCAACTCGGGTCTCAGAAAAGATAAATTAAGTTATTCTCTAGATTTGCTCGTATCTTTTGTCTTCCTCGACATTCATGACTTTGTCAAGACATTATCGAACACAATCTTTTCTATGTGCATGACGTCCAAATTATGCCGAATCAAAGAGAACTCCAAGAAGGTAGATCCCGAAAATACTACTTTTCTTCCATCCGCCCAAACCGCTGATATTCGCTATTTATTTCATCACCGCCAATCTACATTACTGAGACTAGTCCCATACCCATATCAGTGATGTGAGCTCATCTCCGATCGCGCTCGTGGATCGTTAGTAATCACCGTGTTCTTTCAAACCTCTTCGATCCCTTCAAATGGGTGATTAGGAACTAGAAATTTACGATGGTTATCAAACCATGACCGCTACCACTTTTAGCTAAAGTAAAAGCATCGGATACTCCATGCAAGGCGGACAAGCTAATCTTCCACCGTACTCCATCCGCACAACATAGAGTACGCAGGAAGTCACTAATTGTCCAAAGTAATGCAGCGTGCATTTGAAAATTTCGCTCAACGATACATCATAAGTAAGAACGCCATCCCACAAAGCTATTAACTCGCTATCAATGGTTGTAAGAACACATCAATCTTCTCCTTCGGATTACGCGGTCCGCACTAAGATCGTAAGAAACATGTATTGTTCCTTCATACACAACTACGAGGGAAGATTATAAGGGTCAAGATAACGGGCCATGATGAATATTGCTTTCCGATTGACCGAATGGCCGAAAACCGTCATTGAGAGTCCCAATCGCACGTTACAATTTCTCGATGCAAATAAGGAAACTTCGTGTTCAAATGTTTCCATGCAATTGAGTCTCCGGATGACGATGACCCCATCATCGATCGACGATGCATGCCAACGATATTTTCCGTCAGTAGCATCGATGCATACAATCTCGTAGTCGAGGAGTTAGAGGAAAATAATACATCTTTTATATGCTACTTGTGCTTTCCGTCGACTACCACCACTCGAGTATTGCTCTTGAAACGAGGATGGTTACGAATTTGCAGCTCGTCAATTCGTAATCTTCGCGTCAATAAATCATGCAATTAAATGGACAACAATCAATTTTGTGTACGGGCAACCCCATGCCACGCAACAATCTCTTCGTCAGAGAAGTCATCAGCACGCATTTCCATCCGATGCGATTCTTTCATCGCCTCGATATTTGATCAAAACCCTTATCGAATGTTGTTCTCTGCTTTCAACTCGTGGCCGAGCCACAAATGACAATTGTGTGTGATTCGAGCAACCCGACCACGAGGTTTATCGGCAAGATTAAACATGTCGTAAAATTTTGTGCATCGAATTTGCTCCTCTTCGATCTCGCCAAAGTTGAACGTGGACCAGCAAGATCCACTACCATCGTATGATACGATTTGGTCGACGGCTAACATCCGAATCCACAACATTGTCCCTACTTGTGGTTGTCTCTCCTCGAAATATCCATGTGTGATAATTTGGAACAAATCCAAATTTTGATAAGTGATATCGCACAAAGATCTTCTTCTTACGATAAGGTATATTCTTACACTTCTTACACGGACACTGATTTTCTCTCCATCCGCGAATAAAATCGAGCACTAGCGAATTCAATAAAACTTTCAAGTCCTCTCGAAATTCAATATTTAATCCACCAACCGAACTAAACCTCTTATACATCCACTCACGATTGTCATTCATTCTTCAAGCTCCTAATTATAAATAATTAATTAAACATATTCAACATAAGTTGTACAATATAGACTAATTATACACTCATAAGTTTATTGAGTGGAATGATCAAATCTTACTTATAATTATTGGTTTTTTATCTACAAGGCAACATAAATCATAATTCAAGTTTCATATACTTAATTTTAACCTAAGCATGAAGTGAGCAAATCTTACATATAAAACATCTTATTCATATACCAATTCTAACAAAATTTCGGCAGAGTAAGTTTTATAAAATTAATCACCATTTCATTCCCAATTCAACCACTCAACCAAATTTCACCAAATCATCACCATATGCCTAATTATACACTTAATAACTCAAAACATCTTAATTCACTTAAATGATGAATTTATCATCCCAATTCACATCCAAACATATTCACATCCAAGCTAAACATATTCACGAAATGATGAATTTATCATCCCAATTCACATCTAAGCTTATCAATTTCACAAGCCCAAATCACAAGACTAATCGTTGATAATTTCACAAGCCCAAATCACAAGCCCAATTCACATCTAAGCTTATCAATTAACAAATATATATCAACATAATTAACAAATATATTAACATAATTAATATAATTAACAAATTCAACACATCCTAGCATAATTAACACATCCTAGCATATTAACATAATTAACAAATATATAACAACAAAATAAAAATTGAAATACAAATCAATAAAAATCAAATATAACCCGGATGTACGGGCGACGACGGGCGGGCGGGACGACGATGGCGTGACGGCAGCAGTGGCGGGACGGGGCGGGGGCTGGGTTAATGGGGGTCATGGTGGGTGGGGCATGGGGGCTGAGGTCTAGGCGACGTGCGACGGCAATGGCGGCAGCGGGCGGCAGTGGCGCGATCACGGCTGGTGAGGCGAGGTGGGTTCGTGATGGGGTGGGCTGAGGCGGGGGGGGGTGGGTGTCGCGAGGTCGGGCGCGGCGGCGGCATTCGATTACCATGAGTGGCGGGGTCAAAGTGGGATGGGAGAGAGGGTTAATTAGGTTTAGATATGAAATGGGGAAAAAGCCCGTCGATATTAAATTTTTAACGTCGGATTAACGACGGAAACCGTCGTTATAATTAACGACGGAATAAAGTGGTTTAACGACGGAAAAAATTTAACGACGGACACATATCCGTCGTTAATTTACGCAAGTAATTAAAAAAATAAAAACTTTAATATAACGACAGATCAGATTCCGTCGTAAATTTAGCGACGACTTTTACCTAAAATTCTAGTCGGTAAAATTTTGGGAATAAATAAAATCTAAATTAAAATTAACGACGGATTTGTTTCCGCCGCTAAATAAATCAAAAAATAAAAAATTCGCTTATGTAACGACGGATCCGCGACTTTAATAAGGTTAATCCAATAAAAATACAAAAAAAATAATTTTAACGACGGATAGGTTCTGTTGGTATATATAACGACGGAATAGCGACGGATAGTCCGTCGTTATCAGTTCGCGCGAGAATATTCCCGTCTAGTTCCGTCGTTAAAAAATTTCCTTTCTATTCCGTTGCTAATCCGTCGCTCATTCACGACCCGTATTTTGGCCATCGCTGATCGACGACCCGTATTTTGGTCGTTGCTAATCCGTCGCTGATCTGCTGTATTTTTGTAGTGATCGGCATCACAGCCAACCCGCCGTTGAGAGCAGCAGCCAATCGGGCCGTGCTTTCTTTCTTATTCTTCTTCTTTTTGTCGAACAACGGCCAAAAGACCGCCACCCATGTCGTCTCTCCGGCCACGACCATCAATGTCGACCACCATCTCTCTCTCTCTCTATGTTTCTTAAACTCACAGAAGGGGAAATCTCTTGTTGATCTCAACTCTTCCCTCACTCAGCAAGCAACATCGAGCCCTAGCTCGATTTGGAGAGCTTAATCAACGACAATACAAGTTCAAAGTTCATTAATTTCTTATTTGGCTAAATCTTCTGTATTCCAGTTTGTTACATTTTGTTTTCTGAAGTTCTATTTCTACTTTTATCCCAATCTATGTAGTTCATCACCTGTGTGTTCAACCTTTGTACTTTGTAGTTTGAATATAGTAATTTGAGAATGAGTATTATCTCTTGTTGTGGAGAGAAATATTTCGTGTAATGATGTAAATAAGAAATACAACCAAACTGAATTTATATGTAACCTTAATGAAGTGGCTCTGCTGTTGATGTTCTGGAGGTTTGATGAAGAATGAACTAGACACTGGAATCAAATAAGAGTATTGCTATGATGGTTTGAATCTAGAGAAATAGATTAATGTTTCAAAAGGATAGGAAGTAATTACCGTAATGCCTCGTTTGGTACGTGAGATAGGGTCTGGATAGGGTACCTATCTTGGCTGATTTGCTTGTTTTGTACGTGAGATTTGTTATCTCACGAGCCCATGATTTCAGTCAAGCCCGATATTATATACTGTAGCGCTTTGGGGATCCTATCTCGCGAAAACCCCCTTTCTTGTAGTGAATCTGCATAGTATTGCTTAGATATTTCATCAATTTTATCGGGCTATCCTTGACATTGTTAACTACTGGCTTACCAAAAACATTTTATAGGTTGTCAAACTTGTTGTGCAGTTGAAGCTAATACATTTGATACTTCACATTCTGGTATTTGAAGTCTGTTTTTCTTTTCCTTTTTGTTCTGATAAATTACATGTGCGCAATGTTTTAGATATTAGCTGTGGGTTTGGTAGCTTTGGCGCGCATTTGCTTTCACTTAAATTGATGGCTTTTGTATGGCAACATATGAATCCACTGGAAGCCAAGTCCAGCTCGCACTCGAGAGAGGTCTCCCAACAATTATAGGCAATTTCATCTCTAGACAACTACCTTTTCCATCTCTATCATATGACATGGTTCACTGCGCCCATTGCAGCATTTTATAGGATGACAAAGGTATTATTTTAGTGCTTGTTTGGTACAACAGATAAACCCTTGATTGCGTACGTATCTTGGCTTAGCAGCTTGTTTGGTACAACAGATAAGTATCTTGGGAGCCCGCGTTTATTCCATGGGCCCGTTGGTAAATCACTATTTCGCTGCCCATACCCATCTCTCGCCTGAAGCCAGTTATCTTATCTATCTGAACCCTAGCTACAAGGAATGACCATACTACCCTCCACTGTATCTTCTTTTTCAACGGGAATGTTTTGAAAGCCCCCATATTCAAACCCCCTTAAACGGCGACAGAGATTCACACACCCCATTTCAACTTTTCCTCAAGACTCAGGTTGTACCATCACACACAAGACGCTTGAGAAATTTCCTATCCCACCGATTTCAGCTTCACCGACAACGAGGGCACGTTTGAGAGATTTCAGCAAGCGATTAGAAACCACCGTTTAGCATATAAGGTGTATAACCATGATCATATAAGGTGTATAACCATGATCATATGTTCATATTCCTTTCCTGAAACCACCGTAGACAACAATTATCAATTCATTACTACCATCATTAATTAATTATCTCGCACTGCTCAAAGCATTCTATGCACCTATATCGCCTCGCAACTACAACACTTTCTTTGTTGTTATCTAGGTAAGTGTGGTTAAGGAGTATGGAATACCCACCACCACATTTTGTGTGTTTTTCGAATTCCCAAAAGCAAGATTCAACCGATTGCAATTTAATTTTGAAGGGTTTATGGGTGAAAAGATTTCATTTTGATTTTGTTACTGAAGTTTCTTGAAATGTCGGCATTTTGCGTTATTGTAGAGCTTTCTTGGGAAGAGATCTATTGTCGAAGACTTGAATCTTTTCGTTTGAGAAAATTATTCGTGAATAGGGGCTCTCAAGATCCGGGCTTTCGAGTTCTTGTTCTTGTGTCCGCTTTTATAAAGGTAAAAGCTAAGCTTTTTGAGATATCACGAAATGTCTTTCTTTTTGTCTTGCAATTGGTTTGGATTCTTGGTTAAGATTCATGTAATAAAGTACTTTGTAATTAAGATGGAGGAATTATGAAAGGGTAATGTCATCTAACTATGTTCTTGGGTATAATCTAACTATTTTATCTGGGTTTTATCAAACAAGATAGCCAATGATCTCAATATGTATATTGTAACTGGGGCCGAGGGTCCGGCCTAGGCTTTAGACCGTTGGAGCCGTGAACCGGCCCTAAACCGCGGTTCCAACGGCTAAAACGGCTATTTTCGATTTTCACCCCAAAATCACTCCTATAAATATATCCATCATCCTAACTCTATCCTCACTTCAATCTCATTTCTCAACCTTAATTCACTCATTTACATCTAATTTTCAAGCTTTCAAGCTCTCATTCTCACTCTCAAACTCAATCTCTCAAGTTCTCAAGCTCTCTCAATCTCTCATTCTTATTCTAAACTCTCAAACTTTCTCACTTCATCAATCATCATGTCTTTCTTTAAACGATTAAACAAGGGAGGAAAGGCCGCGATGAAGGAGCTCCAGTGAGGAGGAAACATTCCAACTCAACGTTCACGAAGGGCCTTAGCGGCGGAGGAAATCTCGAGGCAAGTTGCCGAAGGTTATGTCAAGAAGATGCTCGATTTTATGAAATGGTGCATCGAATGGAAAGAAGTCCCAATTTCGGTGGCGTGGCTCGAACGACCAAGACGACGATGAAGAAGGCAACGAAGAAGGCGACGAAGAATATGACGACTTTGACCAAGATACGCCACAACCACCAAAATCAAAGGAACTTAAGTCCGACGCGTTTTGTGAAGCACTTTAGTGCGTAAATTTTACGTTTACAAATTAGTTTCACAATTTTAATTTCATGTTCATAGTTCTTACAATATCTTGTTATATTTTCTTTAGAAAAGTGGAAGTGCTAAGTGAGCACCTCTTCCCGACGGTCGAAAGAGATCGTTGCTTATTGCAACTATTGCACTAAAACCTACAAATGGATCGAGAAAGGAGGTTACGGGCGCTCAATAGGCACATGGAGGGTTCTCATCCTCATGAGTATGGAATATCAACGAACCAAGCTCAAATTAAAACCCTTCTCAATATTCTACAACGGAGTGCGTCCACTTTATTTAAATTTGATAAGGAAAATATGAAGATGCGATGGCTAGATATTGTGCTATGGAAAACTCCCTTTAATTATGCCGATAGAGTTACGTATGAAGAATGTTATAAAGAGGACTTGGTCCTAATGCATGCAAAGTTAGTAGAAGTATTATGCTTAAGAAGATTAGGAGACAATGCATGGAAAAAAACATGATTTAAAGAAATATTTGGTTCGTTTAGGTCATAAAGTTTCTATTTGTGCCGACGTTTGACGGATGCTTATAATAAGAATTCTTATATGGGTATTACTTGTCATTGGATTGATTCGAAATGGGTTATGCAAAACGTTTAATTGCTTTTAGAGTTTGAAGAGCCTCATAATGCTTTAGGTATTGCTAATATTATAATTGGTGTGTTAAATGAGTATTCTTTGATTAATAAAATTTTTCCGTTGGTTTTGATAATGCTTGCAAACACCGCTAGTATTCCTCAACTTATTGAAGCATGCACCTTTTGAAGGAAAATACTTTCATTCTAGATGCATTTGTCATATTTTAAATCTATGTGTTCAAGATGCACTTAGTATTTTCAAGAATCCGTTAGTCTATTAGAGATGCTATCAAATGTTTGCATGCTTCAAAACTTATGGGAAGAAATGGCAAAAATATTGTCGTATAAAAATATTGCTTATACATGTTTCAAATTGGATGTTTATCGTTGAATTCTACTTATGAAATGCTTAATAGTACTATTTCATATAAGGGTCATTTATGTGATTTTTTAGAAAAGAGTTTACATCTATTCAATTACATCTTAATGAGTCTCATTGGGATGCTTGCATGGATTTATATCGATTGTTAAAGGTATTTCATGGTGCAGAAACAATTATCTGAGTTTATTATTGCACTTAGTTATGGTTTTAGAACATTGCATGCATATTGCCATGTCTTTTCGTAGTTGTTTTAGTAAACCATCTTTATGTGGTGTAATTTATTTTATGGTTCAAAAGTGGCTAAAATATTTTAGGAGATACCTACAATTTTTTTGCTTGCTAAGTGTTTAGATCCTAAATGGAAATATGATGGTACTTGTCAAATGCTTAATGTTTATTATGATGCTTTTAGGCAAATGGATTTTCAAGGTGCTAGTATAGAAGGAGAATTAGTTTATTTTGATCTCCCGGATGTAGATCAAATCAAATATAATCTTGAAAAGAATTTAAGAAGTCTTTTTCAAGAATATAGGTCGAAATATGGTAGTGATGATGATATTCAAACTCCACCTCCTTCTTCTATGATGTCTTCGATTAATTTTCCTTTTGATATGAATGAGTTTGATCCTTTGGTGCAACAAATGACTTCGATGTACCAAAATAGAACATTCGAAGGCCTGAGGACAAGGTAATAGTGAATTAGATATATATTTGCAAACTCCTTTGTCTTTGGTGTTGAAGATAGCGGTCCTTCGATCGATGTCTTGAAGTGGTGGTCGAAGAAGAGGAGTACCCAATCCTCTCAATCATGGCAAAGGAGTTATTTGCCGTCCCGTCTCTATGATTATGAGGATATGTAGCAACTCAATTTTAGAAATTAAATTGAGCTCAAGTCCTTTATTATTATTATTTTTCATCCCTATGTAAAAGTCATAAACGGATTTATGTAACTATTTTATTAAAAATGCAAAGTGTTGACACATATTTTATATTTATACGGGTTTTACAAGTTCAAACATAAAAAATCATAACTTGATTACCAAACAACTTTAAAAATATGAGATAGCCAAAAGTTAAAAGTTAAAACTTAAAAGATCTCAATATGTATATTTGATTGAATTTTCAGAAAATTGAGATAGAATTGGAGATTTTACCCTTCATAAGAGTTGAAGTATATCGCGATACGAGCTATCTCGAAAATCGCTCGGAATCCAAAATCGCTGCTGCGAACAGGCCGAACCCCTACCAAACAAGCACTTAATGTATATTATAGGATGCTGTGATTTGCCCTTATGTTCTAATCTAAAAAATCCAAGGCTGTGCTTAGTAATTGCGACTTTAGCTCTGTGAGAAAAAATGGAAATTGTTTGGAGTTCCAATGTAGAGGGGAAAAGGAAATTAGAATCATAATTTCCAAAAGAGGAAGTATGTCAAGCCCGGAGGTTACTTTGTTTTAACCTCGTCTCGAAGCAGACGACGTAGAAGTTCTTCGGGCTCCAAAAGAGGAAGTATGTCAAGCCCGGAGGGTAATAGAGTCATTTTATCGTCTGTAGTCTGGTATACCAAACAAGTTACGTACGCTATCTAGCTTATGTAACATGAGTACTAACGAGCAGTCATCCTACCAATCTATTTGATATCCTATCTAATGGGATATGGATCCTATCTTACTATTACTACCAAACAAGGCCTAAGAGTTTTGCTATGGAGCGACTATCGAGAGCTTTCCTCGATTCTCTCATCTCTATTTTGCTTGAATTGTGAAGTTCAACTGATGTGGTGGTCAAATGAGAGTGGGAAGAAAAGAATTTGTAATATATAGTGTACTGTTTGGGCTGCCATAAGGTACAAGATTTGGGGAGTGATTTGTGGTGTGTAAGATAGTTGGTGAGTTAGTGCATAATGTCTTCATTAAAGTACAACGAGGGAGTAAGGTATAGCTAAAGCATGGGTTCATGAAAAAGGTTGGAAAGTGATGGAAAAAGTATGGTAATGTAAACAGATAATACGACAATTATCGAAATAATATTCGTCTTGCTCGTTCATCCTTCTGTGTTAAATCTCTGACTCTCACTTAACACTTTCTTGTTTAATTTGACTTCTGTAATCAATTTATCGCCGTCGAATTTAGTTCGCGACGAATTATTAACGAGCAAGTGATATTTATAATTAATTTTAACAGTATAATTTTTTTTGAAGTATTACACCCACCAACTGATATAACTAAATATATAACAAAGGATCTCGATCCTACTCACATCCAACCTGACCACCCATAATTAGCCACCAAAGAATCACAATAAAACCCAAACTCGTGCCAACAAACCAATCTCTAAAAACAACAGCCCATTAACACAATAACTGCATGGAAGTCGCTAATTGACTCATTCATAACCCTAGAATTTCAACGAATAGCTGATAAAACGAATATCCCTCTTTAAATTCAGCCTTTTCTCATCGACGCTTCACCCATATCATCAACGTCTAACCCCGGACCAAATTGTAATCTAGCAAAGAGAGAACAACCATCAACGGAATTAATTGGGGAACACTCACCTCTACAGAGAAAGCCACGAGCTGCAGAAACTATCCGTTGACTTTCTGCCCCCTCGAAATCGAACAGGAAATTTGGTGAATCCCGTTGTTGCGAAGAGAAAATGAGGTAGAGTTGTATGAGGAATGAGTAATAAGCCTTACTTTTGTTGCAAATGGTTGGGTTAGGGTTCGGAGCGGGAAGTAATCATCTATTACGCTTTCGTTGTGAACTCGCCTCATCCCTGGATAATAATAAGCCAATGAGAATAACCATATGCAAAATATATTTCTTCATACCCTTTTATCACTTTAATCATCTAACACAAAAACTCATGTATGTGCAAGCATTTTATAATCTAAAAATTGGTATTGGATATTGTTAAAAAATCAACACTTGTTTTTTGATATACAAACTGTGCACACGTATAGAAGACTGCTCATCATCCCTGTGGACCGCCTAAATGGTTAAGGTGGGTTCCTCATGGTCGAGAGGTCACGTGTTCGAACCTCTACCAAACGCCTCTATGGGTTTGAGCCTCACACACTGGTTTTCAAAGTGTGGTTTACCCGTCTGTGTGGTTTGCGGCTATATTACACGAACGTGGGGTTTACCCAAAGGCGCATCTAAGGTAGCGGTCATGGGTTCCCATGATAAAAAAAAATGACTTGCTCATCATCTAAACATTTTATTTGTCCCGCTATTCTTGATCGTGACTTTTTGATAAGCGGACTAAGAATGATTGTATTTTGTGTGTAAAGTATTGTGTGACATGAAATTCGAGACAATTTTTAAGTATTTTTTTGTATGTGCCAATAATAATGAGACAATCCAAATAAAAATATGAGCCAACAATAGGGAGACGGAAAAAATATATATTAGCATTCAAATTTTGTAAATTTTTCTTTCCGTTGTCGACCCATTTTTTGAGTTAATCTTCTTATTATATTTGGTATAATAAAATATTATAGTTAAATTGGATATTTAGTTAAATTGTGAAGACTCATGTGGAGTCGAAACATGTTGGAGATATTTCTAACATTGACCCTGTTGATCGGAACCTCGTGGTACAGGTGAACGAGAAGGAACGAAGGCTAAGACATGAGACAACCCACCAACGACGAGGACGTCGTCAAGCTTTGGTGCGGGTGGTTTGTTACCCCCTTGAGACTTGGCGTCGAGGCGTCAACATATCTTGGCACGATGGTGTCGCATTATTTCAGTCCTAGGTGATTTGATGTGACCCGAAGGTGGACAAAAGACATTGGGCCGGTGAAGATGAGGCATCGAACCAAGGATGTGCAGGATGCATCATCGAGCCGAGCAGGCACATCATCGAGCAAGACTGGCGGAGCGTGCACGAGTGTTGGCTCGTCGGGCGAGCGTGCCGGTCGAGCGCAGAGCGAGAGTCGGGGCCGAGACGCATGTGGGCTCGAGGCAAGCAAGCGCCGAAGCGAGCGAGGCCGAGGCGTGCGAAGGTTGCGATAATGCATGGGCGATGAGCACCCCACGCCAAAGTGTCCGAGCGATACGCGCATTGGCGTGCGAGAGAGTCAAATAATGAAAATATCATGGAAAGAAGTGAATATTGAAGTCGATGTAGAAAATCTTTTAAGTGGTTAAGGACTATTGACTTAAACTATATTGTGATTGTATTAACTTAACCATATTGTGTCTGTATTAAAATTTGTTATTTAATTTTAAATATAAATTGTAAAATTTTTTTATGAATTTATAAAATTATGATTAGTTAGACCTCCCTAAACAAAATGTTTGGTCCGCCATTGACACCAGTTATATGTATCACATGTTTATTTCATTCAATTCCTATCACCATTAGGTTACAAAATCCATTTATTTTTATTTAATTTCATTCATAGGTATAACCATTACCTAAATACAACAAACGAGCCATAACATTTCAAAAATCGTAGTCCGTCGAAAAATAAATGACCCGACACCCAAATCCCTCCCTTATTTGATTGCACACACGTTACACAACACATTCAAGGAGTGATTTATTATTCAATAATGACATAGATTAAGAACACCTATTGCGTTGTTAAAGAATAATCAATCATTATGTTTTGACAATTGAGATACATGCAATCCATTCCCAAAAAAGGCCCATATCCCATAATGCTTTAGTAAAAAGGCCCATATCCCATAAGATATCACTTCATGACAAACATTATTATTTTTCTTATTTTATGCAAACACAAAAACAAACCATGAAATATCAAGTACACCACTCATGTTAAAAGAATGAAAAATATCAAAATATTACACTAAATCGGAACCCAAATATAACATAAAAAACCAAGCACACCATTCATGAAAAAAAATTCAACAATATCAAAATAAAATCATATGAAATAGAATAGAATTTCAGCTTTTGCTTATTCAGGCCGGGATTAACCACTAACCAAAAAGAAGCCCATTTTCAATCCCGGATCGGATCCGACCCGGCAGTACCGCAAATGTTCCAAAAAGAACCGGCGCTATCCTTCAGAATACACAGCACCTGGAAGACCCACCACCGTTTTTTTTCCACACACCACACAGACTCGGAATACTCTCCTCTCCAATCCACCCCGTATTTCACGTCATCGCCGAGGAGAATCGATTGCCCAACGATCGCATACTCGTTTGTCGTACTCGTTCATGGCTCTTTTCCGCCGGCGATCGTCGCTCTCTGCTGGAATCAGCTCCTGAAACTGTCGCCTCTAAAGATCGACAGCTTGATATTTCACCATGTTCGAAGCACACGTGGGTTTATCTTTTTTCCATTCTTAATTTTTGTATCATTTATTTATTTTTATCTATTTATTGATTGGCGGGCGTTTGAGGCTTGGAGCTGTCAAGCAGCACCGCTCCCGACATTTTATGTTTCTGCGTGAAATAAGGAATATAAGCCCATTTTTAAAATTCATATAAAACGACGACTAAACTACACTCAAAAATCGGTGTGACTGACTTGACCTATAGAGGCGATAATGAGGTTTGAACTCGTGACCTTTGGCTATATGAACTTACTTAACTATTAGACCGTCCAAAAGGATCCCTTATATTATATTTATAAAATAAATCAAATTTATAACTTTACGTAAAATTCAGTGATCTACAAATAAAATAGATAATAAAAAAGCTGTTAAAAAGATATACAACTTACTTGTCACCTTATATTTCTATAAAAAACAATTTATTCGAGATTTGTAGATCTGAAACCATTAATAATCATATTAAATCAATATTTTCTAATATATTTTCGGATTAAACGAAACATATATCTATAAGTAAAATATATAAAGATTTAATACTTTAAATTTTAAAATAAAATATTTAATGATATAATATTTTAGATCCAAATAAATCTATATATGTATAAATAAAATTAATTTTTTAAAATAATTTGGGTCCCCTGAGATGGTGGGCCTCGGCGATCGCCACTGTCAAGTCAGTGGTTTTGATTGTTTCGTGGTTTTTTAATGAGTTTCTATTGGTTGTGGAAATGGAATGCATGGGAGATGATTTTGGCTGTGAATTTGTTTCGGCCGAATGCGTGAATGGGGATGTGTGAACTGGTTTGCCGGATTTTTTTTTGTTTTTTGTTTCCATGGCCAGTGTCCTTTCTACACCATTCGGTTGGAAATGAGCGGAAGTTTTTATAATTTGTGATTAGACGCTGGATAAAGTTTTAGTAACTTCTGAACAGTCTGTTATGCTGTACAATTTATGTAAAAGCATTAAGGTAGTGCTAGGAATTATAAGAAAACATGTCGAGAGTTGCCAATTTTCAATCTACTGAATGATTGTGATGAAATGCAAGTTTATGTGATGTCTGCCTTGAAGGATTGTAGTCCTTGTCCATTTAATTACAGACTAAAAGCTTCTGTAGATAAAAACTTAATAGACATTGGGAATTTAGGTTTCACAGTAGTTCAATAGTCGATGCTAGTAGACAGAGGAAAGGGCAACGTAAAAGGACAATGAAGATGAAAATTACAGCGCTTTACCCCGTCATAAGAGTAAAATATGTTCTCCATGCAGGATGAGTCTAAAAACTACTGAGGGATAGTTGCATCTGATTTTCGCTTGCTCAATTGAAATATAGAATGAAAAGCACCGGTGCTCTTAATTATAACATCTGTTTTTAGGGTTTAATTGGCGGACTTGTGTTTGAAGCCATTACGCTTTTAAGAGGTGGTTTATCACTAAGGAGATATATGAAACCAAAATCTGTTTGTCCTATCTTATCATTTATTTATTTGTTTTTATTTATATATTGTATTTCTTTTTCCCTACGTCTAACTTGATCTATGGCCTGCCCTTTCTTGGTCTTAATATTATCTGATTGACCGTTATCAGAGAGATTTTCTTGGAGTATCCTCCTAACATTTTCCGATTTCTATTCTCTTTGGTGATTTCTTCATGTAATTCTCGAAATCATTTTGGTTTATCTCCTTTTTGCTTGCTTTTCTTATAGGTCTTGCATTTGCTTCGGAGATACTTGGGTGAGTATGTCCATGGGTTGTCATCAGAGGCCTTGAGAATCAGTGTTTGGAAAGGTATGTTTTTGGTAATCAGTATGGTTTACCATGTTTACAATTTAAGTTCCTTTAGCATTGTAGACTTTCAATAGGTTACTATCTTATTTCCCTTCAACTGAGGTTTGAGGTTTGATAATAAAATTTGAAGAGTTGATTATAAGTTTAGGACACAGAGATTAAATTTTAGTATGTTTTTCCGCACTTTCTTAGGTGATGTGGTTCTTAGAGACTTGAAACTGAAATCAGAAGCATTGAATGCATTGAAGCTTCCGGTGACCGTCAAAGCTGGTTTTCTGGGTACTATAACCTTGAAGGTGAATTTTCGTTTCTGGTTACTTTTTTGTTATATGCACCATCATCTATTATATACCACAAGATTATTGTTTTGGTAGCATTTGTAAGACATGTTTGGTAATTTCTTGATCATTTACATATCTAGTTCATGATTTTCTTTTTAGCTGGTCTATTTGGTTAGAAAGGATTAGGAGAATTTAGGAAATTTTGAAGTAATCCCTTAGTGTGGTCTAGGAGAGGATTAATGTTAGGTCCAGACCACTATAGATTTGAAAGCCTTCCTTGTTTGATTTTCTTTTTTGTACTTGTATGTTTCTGAATTGATGAAATTTCCTTATTTCCTTTGAACTTGACTTGCACTTCACATTTCATACGATTGGAGAATGTTCTAATGATAGTATGCAATCAATTTAAAAGCTTGAGAATTCAGTGCAATTCTCTTGTCCCATCTTGGTAAAAAGAACAAGTATCCATAAATTATGATGCTACAGAAACATGTGGCGTAGCTGATGATTATCTTGGCGACTTTGATTGTTTTAACTGAAGTCTAGGAGCTTTTCATAACATACATGTTATGGCTCGAGAATTAGGACAATTTATTGGATTTTTTTATATATTGTTTTGGTTTTTTGTTCTGATCATAAGGTACCTTGGAAAAGTCTTGGCAAGGAGCCGGTTATTGTTCTCATAGATCAAGTGTTTATTCTTGCAAATCCCGCTTCTGATGGAAGGTTTCTAAAGGTTCATATTATTCTCATGCCTTACCTCTTGAAACTCTAATTAGACTAATGCATGATTTATCCCCGACATTTTACAAAATTATTCCCTGATGCACTCTGTTCTGTTTAATCTAAGGAAGAAGACCGCGAGAGGCTTTTTGAGGCTAAACTTCAGCAAATAGATGTGAGTAGGTCTCTTTTTCTTTATTATCGAAATATGATGTGGCAGCTGAACCGTTGAACAAATGAAGTATTAAACACCTTTGATAAAGCTTACCCATTAAACCTCAGAACTGGAATCTGATGACCTCAGAGAAAAGTATCTTTGCTTTTGTCTTTGTGTAATTGAATAATGTTTGGCATCTTATATTGGCTGCCTTATCTGATTATCCAAATACATCATTTTTCTATAAGTAATTTCCGTTCCTGGTGAAAGGATTGAGAGGAATTGGTCTTTAGTTCCTTACATTAGCATTTTTGGTTGTGGGAATCTATTGCACGTCTTCTTATCATCTGCTCAGTTCTTGTTTGGAGATTTAGAAAGCGGTAGTTGCACTTGGTGAATCTGGCTCTCAAAATCCTGATATTTCTTATCTTCATTTCAGATATATTTTCTTCTGGGACTGAGCAACAGTTTTTGGTTGGCCTTTTCTTTTCTTTTCCTCTTTCTCCCTCCGCTCTGCCTAACCTACCTCATGTTTATATGATGGGGATATATTAGCTAGTTATGTCACTTATGTGCATGCCTGTACTTTGAGTTATACAAATTTAACAGGATGTGTTTTTCTTTTGTTACCAAGAAAGCTTCCGTTCTTTTAGAAACTCAGTGTGCCAAGACTAGCTCAATCAGTGTAATACCCCGCAAAATAAAATCGTGGTTAACGAAGTATTTAACCTGTTTTGTTAGTTATTTTTTTAAAAAAAAACGAGAAGATTAATTTATTAATAATCGAGCGATAACATAGTATGATCGGATTTGATCAATCGGATTACGAATGTGCGTGACGATCACCGATTCCCGTTCAAACAAAACAAGTGAAAAGTCGTAATCGTCATTATTCACGATATCTAGAATTTCCAAAAATAGGAAGTTGACCTTATGTTACATTGCTAACTTGTACCCCCATTTTCCAGCAAACTAGAACTTCATCCCCCTCCCACACACCCCTATTCCTCTGCAAAGGGATCAGAGACTCTGCAACATGGGACAAAATGCCCAAGCTCCTCTAACCTATGATACGTTCTGCACCTCTGTGCATGAGACAGCAATTTCTGCTTTCCCCTACCCAAACTCCCTTCATATACAGACAACTCCATTTCAAACTCTCATCTTTTCTTCTCTTCAGATTCTCAACACCCCAAAAGCAACGAAAAAGAGGAGAAACAAACAAGAACAAAAGAACAACGGAGGTAACCATTTCAGTTTCTAAACTTTAACACTTATTTCATTAAACAACAACCAATTCCAGTCCTCTTATTCATAGGAAGCTGCCTTCAAGGCTACTGCTCGATTGAAACAGAAACATTCAACACAAATCCTATATCAAGGTAAGCTTCAAACCATTTGTCATTCATACATTTTCTTCTGTAACAATACAAGTAAAAGTTACATATGCCTACTCAATCTTCAAATGAGGATCAGTAACAAACCAACTGAAAATTTTAAAATAATGAACTATTATGCACACCCCCAAGAAATGCCCTTCTCTGTCCCCCACCCCTCTGCTCCTTCGAAGACGGCCGGCGGTGGCGTCGGCAGCGGTGGCGTCGGGCAAACTACGGCGAAGAGGCGAGGAGAAACCGAGGCTCGTCGACCCTGCGAGAAAGGAGGGCGGCGGCGCTCTCGGTTGGGCGACGAAGCAGAGGCGACGCGGACGTTCCATGGAGAAGAGCGGAAGTTGGGTGAGCTCGCAAGGAGAGAGAGGTGCGAGCGACGTTGACGGTGCAACTCCGTGACGACAGCGCGGCGCAGCGACGGAGGCAGTCGTGGCGAGACGAGAAAGAGAGGGAGAGAGAAGACGTGGGTCTTGTGTGAGTGAGAGAGAAAGACGAGGTGGCGGCGGAAGCACGCCACCGCGAAGAGGCGAAGACGCCGACGTCGGAGGCGGCGGCAGTGGTGCCGTGAGGGAGGAGCGGCGTGGCGCCACCGGGAGTGAGGCGAGAGAGAAATCTGGAGAGGGGTGTGCGTATAGGATAGATAGGGTATTAGTGGGTTGGGTTGGGCTTTTCTTTTATTTAATTAGTTGGGCTTGGTTTAATTATTTATATTGGGCCTTGTTTCATTTAATTTGGTTTGGATGTGTTAACAAGATAGGGGCCTTGTATTTTATTTTATTTGGGCGAGATTTAGCATAATCAGTTGGTAGAGTTAATTGCTTGTTGGGCCAAATTAAGTGATTAAATAGTTAGCCCAAATTTATGATCTAATAAATAGTTGGACCAAGAGGATTTCTTTGATTGGGCTGAAATCTTTGGGCCGTGATTTATAAAGTGGCTGGAACTATTATTTTAGAGATGGGCTTCGAGGATGAGCCTCTCATATTAATTATATTGGGCTCATACAATTTAAATGTGTTGGGCATAGATGTACAAAAGAATTGGACTATCAAGTTTTAATTGACTTTAATTAATTGAAGTTGGGCTTTAATTAATTAAATCTTTTTGGACTTAAGAATTTATTTAGATCAACTTTAATTAAATAAAGTTGATAAGCTTTAATTATTTATAATTAGACATTAATTAATTAAGTTACTTAAACTTAATTGATTAATTTAGATAGACCTTAATAATTAATTGAGCTAGACTTTAATTAATTAATTAAGTTACTTAAACTTAATTAATTAGCTTGAGATGACTTTAATTAATTAAGAGCATTGGACCTTAATTGATTAATTTAATTAGGTCTTGACCAATTAAGCCATTTGGACTTGATCAATTAAAAGATAGATTGACCTCAAGTAATTAATTTACTTAGGCCATAGTTAATTAAAGCATTTGGTTTTAATTAATTAAATTAGTTGAACCTTATTAATTAATTAATTAGAAGGACTCTAATTAATTAGATGGATTAGACCTTAACTAATTAAATTGGGAAGAGCTTAAGTAACCAAATTTCCCTTGATCCCAATTGAGTTAAGTGGACTGTAATTAATTAAGTCACCTAGACTTAATTAATTAACCAAGGTAATTGAACCTAAATTACCTATATCACTTAGACATTGGTTATTTAAATTAGTTAAGAATTTCGTTGAATATGTTAGACGATTGCTATATCATATGCATCTAGATTGAGGATTTATGAATGAATCGCACTGTTTGATGAATTGTTGGGTTTGAGAGGTGAGGAATGTGATTAGGCCTTGTCGGCCTAATCAAGAGTGATCGACGTTTGAATTCTCGCGTTGAAATCTCGCGCGTCGAATTCGAGAGGATGACCTACATACGAATAGGTCATGCCGAAATTTCGGTTCGTATCTTATCGCTACGCGTTGATCGAAGGTCTCGTCCATAACGTTAGTAGAACTAGACCACCTCGGACGCAACCCGAACCAAACAACATAAATCTTCTAAAGAAGGAACTCATTCAAATTCATAAGCGACTAATTAACGAAATTCCAAGAGCGATCTAACTTAATCGACTAAGATTAAGATCGAACAACAAAAGCAAAACTTAAACAAGCTTTTGTCATGAACCTCGTTAAGAGAATACTCTCTGGTTAGACTTTATTATCCTCCAATCTTGATGAAGGTCCATCGTGAGAACGGAGAGTCATGCTAAGAGACGTCGACTGCTTTAAGACCCGCAACCAAAGGGCTTTTTACGTATGAATAAAGTTAATGCTATGTTGATGTAAACTTTCTTCAAAAGTTATGAATTGAAAATCTTTCAAGTTTTGTCTTGCAAAGAATATTTTGAGATTTATGTATGAGATCTATCTGTGTTGGCTTGCCAATTATATGATAATCGGTCGGGTCCCGAGCGGTTGATAGCTATCTGCCGGGCTAGTGTACACCTAATCCACCGTGAGTCCATGAGCGAACGGGCGGTTATTGTGTACGAGAGGTGACCCACCTCCGTTACACCGATATTGTTCGTTGAAGGGCCACCTTCACAAACAAAAGTTCGAGATAAATTGATGAATTGATTACAAAGAACTTAGATCGCAATGAACTTTTAGATCACAAAGAATTTAGTAAGCTTGGGCCTTTTAAGGTAAAACCCCATTCGCATCGATAAGAAAGCGTGACAAATATTCACAAGTATCTATATATGAAGTTGTTTTGTACGTGTTCACCGAGTACTACGTACTCACCACATATATATTCTAAATGTGCGGTTGAGACGTGAAGTTTGAAGATGGAGTGCCGAGCGAAGATTTTGTCTTATTTTGAGAATGTCGAGTTATACATGTCTACATACATGTATTATGTTTATTTCATTGCGTACACTCATTTTGTCAAGTCTTAATTCGGGCTCAACACTATGTCCCATGTAAGACCTTTGTTGTGTTAAACTATTCGATTCGGATCTTTGGGATCGACACCTATTTATCTTGAGAATATTTCGTTGGCTATCCATGTATAGGTGAATGATGTTAGTATGAAACGATCTCTTGCATTTCAAGTATCCTTCCTTGATGCCTGATTCGAGCAGGCATGACTAAGATTTATTTACATCTTGTCGTCTCTTGGGTGATGTTATCATTGGTTGGATGACATCGAATTGAGTCAATGTCCCACACCCGTTTCCCCCTTTCTATCCCCCTCTCCTTATTTCCCTTCCCTAGTCACGAGTCACCTAGCATGGCTATCCTTAGCCAGGCCGGGTCGTGACAATCAGTTTGTTACCGTAAGTGGTGGTTACAATATATGATTGCTGGAAAGATAAACATCAGATGTTAACGATTAGGTGGTTGTTTATATATTGACATTTAAGTGATTATTTGTTGGAATAATGAACTCCAGATATCTATTTATTTGTTGTTAGATATCATGCAAACACATATTCTCAAATGATCACAGTCCATCGACTATCACATTCAAAAGTCAGATTGTATATTGAGGATGAGTACTTTCATTTAGATGGTCAAAACTGTTTGCTTTGTAACTGTTGTAGACAATGTTGTAAAAAGAGTGAAGCGGGAGTGAGGCATTTTACCTTTTTGAGGTGAGGCGGTAAGCCTCGAGGTGGTTACGCAATAAACGACAATAAGGAACAAAAAAATCCAAAAATTATAAATAAAGTATAAATAAAGTTTATGCATCAAAAATCGAGGCTATCTGAAAGAGTAGCTGGAGGGGGCTTGTTGTTGGCAGGTAAAAGATTCAAAAGATTAAATTTCTTTAATAAAAGTACATGCCACTGTGTATATAAGCTGTCACACAGACACACTGACATAGACTAAGACACATGCAGACAGCCTAAAGTCTTCACTGGCAATGTTGTAAAAAGCGTGAAGCGGGAGTGAGGCGTTTTACATTTTTGAGGCGAGACGGTAAGCCTCGAGGCGGTCCGAGGCGTAAGCCTCGACAATAAAGAACAAAAAAATCAAAAAAATTATAAATAAATTATAATATAATAAATAAATAGTCCAACATTAAATAAAAAGATTTTTAAGTCTTACAAAGATCAAAAACAAAGACATGAAGTGGATATAAACAAGTAATTCATATAATGATATAATGCAAGTCGTACATATAATGATATAATGATATAATATAATAAAAAGATTTTTAAGTCGTACATATAATGATATAATGCAATATTGCATTTCTGGGTACAAATCAATATAATATAATAACATTTTCACTTTTAGACAATAAATACATGCATACTCACACCACTCACAGACACATGCACACACAGTGACACACACGACACATGTTACATTACATAAATAATGTTGTTAGTGTGAAGTGTGAACTGTAAACTAGTCTAAGACTCTAAATTATATAATATAATAATAATATTTTCAGACACACATGCACATGCACATGCACACACACCACTCGTCTGTGACACATGCACACACACAGCGACACATGCACACACACACTAGACAGTAGACACGACACATAGCACACTGCAGTCTGTAAAATTATACAGCTAAGTCTATAGACTACAATAGTTATTTGACTTTTCAAATTACACTACACAAAAAACAGCTTCCCGTCGCACATACACACTGAGATACAGAAATGAACTGAACTCTGAAACAGAGAGAGGAGAGGCGCGGCGCGGTGCTGCGAGGAGAGGAGAGGCGCGGCGGTGCTACGAGGAGAGGAGATGCGCGGCGGTGTTACGAAGTCACGAAGAGGAGAGACGCTTGGAGGTTTTAACTTTTGATTTTTTAGCTTCTTCTTCTTCCAATTTCCAACCCTAATTTTGTTATTAATATAAAATTAGGGTTGGGTTACTCTTATTTTATCTTAATTTCGTATGGGCCCATCTAATTTGGGCTCAAAACCTGTAAATTGAACATCAATTTTACTATGTACGCCTAAGCGTATTTTCGCCGCCTCTGCGTACCGAGGCGCACGGAGGCTGTCGGTGAGGCTTGCGTTTGGCTTTTCCGGGTGGAGGCGGTCGCCCCGGGGCGTTTTCCGGCCGCCTCGCCCTGAGGCGCGCCTCGAGGCGGCCGCCTCCGGCGAATTTCACAACAGTGTTCACTGGAAAGTGGAAGCTATCAAGCTATTAATATTATTATTTTTAGATACAACAATATTCAGTGTTCACTTCACAGTTCAAACTTCACACACAAACACACACAGACACACGCACACACACACACACACACACACACACGACTCACACAAACACACACACACACACACACGACTCACACAAACACAGGCATATATAATATACGTAAGAACTCGAAAATAAAAATAAAAAGCGTGCGGGCGTGTGGCGGCGGGCGGCGCGTCGTGGCGGCGACGGGCGTGACGGGGCGGCTTGATGCTACTGAAGAGTAGAGGCCTCGATGTTTTTAAATTTCTTCAATTTCTTCTTTTTTTTAATTTTGTGATTAATCTCAAATTAGGGTTGGGCTTAGTCTTAATTTCGTCTGGCTCTCTAATTTGGGCTCAAACGAAAATTGAGTTCAATTTTGTCGAATCCCACCTCTTCTCCGCCTCAGCGCGAAAGCGCTACCTCTGCGCACCGAGGCGCACCGATGCGGTCGGTGAGGCTTCGTGCGGGATTTGCCGATGGAGCGGTCGCCTGGGCGATTTCCGCCGCCTCGCCTTGAGGCGGGCCTCGGCGGCCCGCCGACGCTTTCGCATAAAGGTTGTAGAATACTATCCCACATTGGTTATGTACCCAATCAGCCTTAGTATCTTATATTATATATATATATGTGAACTATACCACATTGGTTATGTACCCAATCTACCTTAGTATCTTATATTATATATAGGTGCTTTATGCAGTGATGAATAAAATAACTACTACTTTTCTCCTATATGTCTCCATACTTTTCTCCTACATATCTTTATATTTTATTGTTCTACATGGGATCAGAGCGGGGACGAATCCCTAATCCCTCTCTGCCCTAATCTGCCATGTCATTTTTGCCGGAGCCACTCTGTCCTAATTTGCTCCATTGCTACCACTATGCTCTGACTCTACTATTTTGTTTAAAGTAGACTCATGTTGCTGTCACTACTCTACCGACTTTGTTCGGTGACTACTACCAACTGCCATGCTGATTTTGTTCGGTTTCTACCTATCTCCACTGCCGCAGTCCTATTCTGCTGCGGTTGCTGCCAACTCTCCTATCGACTTTGCTCGATTGCTACTACCTATTATTTTGTTTAAAGTAGACTCATGTTGCTGTCACTGCTGTACTGACTTTGTTCGGTTACTACTACCAACTGCTCTGCCGATTTTGTTCGGTTTCTACCTGTCTCCACTGCCTCAGTCTTGTTCTGCTGCGGTTGCTGCCAACTGCTCTTTCGACTTTGCTCGATTGCTACTACCTACTATTTTGTTTAAAGCAGACTCATGTTGCTCTCTGTTTGGTTACTACTACCAACTGTCCTGCCAATTTTGTTCGGTTATTACTACAACTTTGCATTTCTACTGTTACTATTATTGTTGATGTCTTCTTTATTCCTTGAGGAGGAATCGATTCTCAAAACTTTGTACCAAGCTAGACATGATCGATATATATGCTCCAGCTTGAGGGGAGTGTTGTAGAATACTATCCCACATTGGTTATGTACCCAATCAGCCTTAGTATCTTATATTATATATATATGTGAACTATCCCACATTGGTTATGTACCCAATCTACCTTAGTATCTTATATTATATATAGGTGCTTTATGCAGTGATGAATAAAATAACTACTACTTTTCTCCTATATGTCTCCATACTTTTCTCCTACATATCTTTATATTTTATTATTCTACAGTAACAAATTGCCATCATGGAATTCAAAACGTTTGATGTTTATATTATTATATTAATTCATTTTTGCTCAAAATTCCCTATCACCTTTTCTGCTCAAACCATTTAATGTTTTTATATTATTGTATTAATTCATTTTTACCTCATCATTACTTAATATCATTATCTTACTTGATGTTTATTCTCAATGTTATTGCTGCCACATTTTCTCCTGATGTAGGAAGCAGAATCAGCAACCCTTGAAGCATTATCAAGATCAAAGCCTGGAAAGGTATGACTTGCACTCTGCAATTTTTTTTTTTTACTGGATTTAGAAAATTTTCTAGTGCACATGGAGTTTATATGTTTGGTTTAACTTTAGTGCTGTTACTGGTTCATATATGTTTGATTCTGGAGCATGCTATATGTTTCTTTGATATTTGGTTTGTATTTATTGTTTGCATCATCCTTTTGTTTTCAGTATGTGAAAGTTCAATTTTTCTTATCTGAGTTATAGATTATGAAGCACCGTATTATATGTCACAGTTTATGTCCTTCTGTTGCCTTTTCACCGTTTAGTTCCAAGTTTTTCCTCTTTCTATAAACCAGTTTTATCCCTTTTTGGGGGCTCATCCCTTGACTATTAATTTCTTTTTTCTTATAGGACAAAGTAAGAATAGAAAAAAAAAGGTTGGCAGGAGGCAGAGAGCTTATTTGATATGCTTCTCTCCCCTGTTGGTGTGTTCTGCATCGGAAAATTTTGGCAAACACATATTTTTTTGGGGTCAATTAATGCATAAGTTTTAAAGGCATGGTGGACTCAAACCCGGGACCTTTGGCCTCAGACATGAACCACTATACCACTAGGCCAACAAACAAGAACACATTTTCCTTCATCCTTTTCTCGTGAAAGCTTGTTACTAAGCCTGGCTTGTTTTGTATGTACCCCAATCCTGTTCAGACCTATATTATATAATTGATTCAGAGTGGTTCATGAGAATATAGGATAGGTGATTTGGAGAGCCATCACGGGCATTGTTTGATGATCCATTTAGTTGGGTTTAGGAACTTAGGAAATTTTAATTAGAGGGAGGAATTTTGTGTTAAGAGTGTAGGAATTGAGTTAAGTTTGGGGTGGTTCATGCATTAAAAAACATCGATGAATTTAGGCACTGTTTTGTTTCAGATTTGCTCAGAGGTTGGATATTATTAGCAATATTATAACTGTAGCCTTGACTATTATTTGTTTTGGGGAGTGGATGTCTTGTCCATTGTATGTAGCTCTTCTGTTATCTAATAAAATGGTTTTATATCTAGTATAAGAATTCATTCTTCTAATATTTTGTTTTGCATCATTGGTTCCTTGTGGTTGTTTATTGAATGCACAATATGTTGGAACTGTTATAATTATGTTCTTTTGTAGAAGTACATCAATGCAGGTAACTGCATTATCTTATGGTAACTGATTCTATGTAGCATGGGAAATATGTTGAAGTGAAGATCTGCTCTCATCTTCATGATATCTTTTACCGTTTACTCCATCTTCGGTCTTCGCCTTTGCATTTGGATTCTAAAGCATTACTTAGTTTTAGAAATTCATGGCTTTTTGCAGTTTCGCTTATATATTCATGTCGTTTTCGCAGTCAGCTGCTGGAAATTCTTGGCTGGGTTCACTAATATCTACAATAATTGGAAATCTTAAGATCTCTATTAGCAACGTTCACATTAGATACGAGGATTCTGTGAGGTAGCTTTTACTTGAAGTTAGTGAACACCTCCTTCTTCTTGCTTAGCTTAGCTGTAAAGTTTGCTTCTGGGCTTAGCTGCATTACTTACAGCAAAGTTTGCTGAACATAACCTTTGGGATGCTGTCTGCATAACTTTCATTATGTTTTCATACAGCAACCCGGGACATCCATTCTCTTGTGGCATCACCCTTGCAAAGCTTGCTGCTTTTACAATGGATGAGAATGGCAATGAAACCTTTGATACAGTGGTGCTTTAGATAAATTGCGCAAGGTATACTTCATTTTTTTCTTCTAATGGTGATAATTAAAGATTAAATTTTACCTGTGAAGTAGTGCTTTGGAGGGTGTTATAAAATAATTTTGGAGATTCTGAATTGATTGAATGCATTCTGGAATTACTATAGATCTTGCTTTTAAAATGCTACCACAGAATTGAAACATGGGTTCACTTTGTTCAAGATACATGAATAAATAATAATAGCATGCCTTGAGTATCAGTAGCACATAATTTTTTGAACATAATTGTTCTTTTTTGTATTCTTGTGTGGTTCCATTATAGTCATTGCAACTCGAAAGGCTTGCCGTGTACCATGATACCAATCGTGATCCTTGGAAGTTGGACAAAGATGGGAGGATCTTAGCCCTAAGGAATGGGTTGAGGTAACTGCCTTTTCTCAAGCTAATTATGGTCTCTCATAAAATCTATGCTATCCCTCTATTATAACAGTGACCTTCTTGGATTTAATTTCTCACATTATTCCTCTTTTGTTTATATTTTTCTGCTAGGTCTTCCAAGATGGCATTAATGAATCTTCAAAGAGCAGGAATTCAACCACGTCTTGGGCCCAGGAACGAAAGTATTTAGTTTCACCTATTAATGGAGTTCTTAAGTACCATCGATTGGGAAACAAGGAAAGAGAAGATTCAAATGTTCCATATGAAAAGGCTTCATTTGTTATTGCTGATGTTTCTTTGACAATTACAGAGGTACATATCTTGTTATGAAGCTCTATCTGTAGTATGCACGAAGTTATTGTTACTCTGCAATATCAAGTCATCGAGAAGCTGACACATAGGTATGTGTGTGTGTGTGTGTATACATGTTGGTACATGTTTATGATGGTAAAACAAATTGAATTTAGGCGAGAAAGAGTCCTAAGAAATGGTTCCAAATTTAATTTTCATAGGCTAATAGAAATAATGCTTCCTTAAACTAGTGTTCTTGATTGTCTCCCACTATCTCTGGCTGCATGGAGAATATTTTGTTCATCTTAATGCTGGACTTCTACAATTTTTATTTTTAATTTTGGTCTTGCCTGCATAATATAATTAACGTCCTTGCACTTTTTATCCTTACTTCTTGAAAAACTCAAATTTTAAGGATTTATGAACAGTTTTAGTTAGTTTGATTGAATATTCAGCAAGTACTATTAAATTTAGGGTCTCCTGGTAGTTTGCGAACGACATAGGTCCAAATTTTCCTTTTATTTCATACTGTTAGACATTGAAGCATTGCCATTTAGTTTGTTCTGTTTTGTTTCATTTGGGATTCCACAGACCTTTAAACTTGTATTATTTTTCAGTAATACATTTTTCTCGTTTCATATAGAAAACATATATAGTTAGTATTAAGTGATTTTTTCCTCATTTCAGGCTCAGTATCATGATTGGATTAAACTTATGGAGGCCATATCTGCATATAGAACACGTGTAGAAATATCTCATCTAAGGCCCATGGTGCCAGTTAAAGACGGTGTGGCCTTGTGGTGGCATTATGCTGCTCAAGCTGGGTTGCAGCAGAAGATGACGGGGTAATTTGGATACTAGTAAATAACTATCTGGCAGTGGCATTTAACACTTGGACTGAACAATGCGGCGTTAATGAGTTCCATTTTTCTGGTAACATCTGGGACGGATTAATTAGAAGGACTATGAAATAAAGCTAGTCCAAATTTTAAGAGTAAAGTTTTATGGGCATCCTCTTCAGAATTGTCCTAGTCTCTTTGGCTTGAAAGAAATTATGGATTTTTAAGGATGAAGGGGAATATTTTGAGGTGGAACAGAGTTAAGCTGGGGTTGAGTCAAAATGACTATAAGCCTATGTGTCAGATTTAACTAGAGCTTGGAGCTGTATCACTTATATAGTATGATATCTATCTTTTAGGGATTACTCATCTCTTGTACTGCCTTTTTCTTTGTTAATATGATTTGTTTATTTCTTTTCAGGAAAGGGGGGACAATTTATTTTACTATAATTGGGAGTAGACTTGAAAATCAGAATTGTTTTACTGAAATAGGTGTGATGTACTTATACATACACATGAGTGCTAGGGCAAAATCTACTTTGCTATGTGATTTGAATTTTTTTGAACATCTGGTAAGATCGCAATTTATAAATGAAAAACAGGCCAAATTATGTAGTAATTCTGAAGGGTACTAATAATACTTAATTTCATGGTATAATGAATAATAATGTTATAATCATATTACTAGTATACTTTTAGAAATATGATATATACATTGATATATGGTTGGTATACGTGTCTTGAAGAATTAATGGTTTGATTTGCTGATAGTAGATAAAAGTATTTCCATTAGACATTCCAGTAATATCATGAGCTACTAAATGACCAGTATTATTGTCAAGAACTTCCAGAATTCATCTTTCGCTACTGCTATATTGCAAAATTGTTGGACAAAGTATACTGGCTCCTGATTTCATGTTATCATGTGATGCAACTTTTGTGGATTTTCAAAATTCTGTATTTTTTACTTCAATTAAAAAAATTAAGTTATTTTATTATCTTGTGTTCTGACAGTTATTGGTTTTCGTGGGAGCAAATTAAGCATCTATGTCATCTTCGTAGACAATATGTGCAACTCTATGCTGATTCGTTGCAAGGATCAGATATAAATAATGATCAACTAAAAGAAATTGAAAAAGACCTTGATGCGAAAGTTATTCTGTTGTGGAGGTATGTGCCTGAAATTGCCTTGTCTACAGATTTTCCTTCGTGGATATATTTGGAAGTTTACAGAAGAGCATCTTGTGTTTCCCTGCTTTAAGAAGTCCTGACAACAGCCTATGCACATAGGAAAATATGCTGATAAAGTAAAGAATATTTTGAGATAAAAGAGAATTCAAACCATACTTTATATTGAGAGGAACAATATTAAAAGAGACGATAAAAACAACCTGCAAGGCTGCAAGGGAACCTTCCCTAGGCGTCATGCACCGATAAGGAAGTTTTCTTCCTGCCCAAGCAGAACTCCACTACCTAAATAACTTAAAGAACTAGGGCTCTGGTAGTAAAAGCCCAGTCTATCCTTTTATTCTAACTCTAATTATCTTAATCAATTGAGGAAATACAAAAGATAATAATGGAAATAAATAGGTCGAGATATTGGGAATGGAATCTATTCGACAAATAAACATCTATATTATTATATTCACTGCATGATCTTTCTTGCTTTTTCGTACCAATGCTTTAGGTCATAGTTTGAATACATGCTATTTCATTTCGGATGCTTATTATTGTTAGAATTACAGTTCAGGTGTAGTTTCATTGACTGATTTCATTGTTAGAGCCCCGACTGTAATTTTGAGCATTGATTAGAATCATTATCTTTTTCCGGATCATTGTTTAGGTTTCTTGCTCATGCAAAGGTTGAGTCAGTAAAATCAAAGGAAGCTGCTGAACAGAGAATGCTTAAGAAAAAAGGCTGGTTCCCAGTAAGATGGTCAGTAGCAGTTACTCAGTCTGTTAGTTTTCTCACAGTATCACCTCCTTCTTTTACTTCTCTTGTTGGGTTGGTTGGATATTTACCTTAAACACTTAGTACTGTTTGAATCTTTAGTATTCATCTACCTACATGTACTGTGTTGGTTACATAAAAACAGCCAGAAATTTTGTATCACGTGTTAGTTTCCTGTATGAACATTTCTTATATGTTTTCCCATATATATGTATGATATATGATATTCTTTTTTCAAGCAGGCGAAGCACTTCAGTCGATGACCCTGCTATTGAAAATTCAAGTGTATCTGGGTCAGTGGAAGAAAAATTGACTAAAGAAGAATGGGAAGCAGTCAATAAACTGCTAAGTTTCCAACCCGATGAGGATTTGGCTCAGACAGGGAAGGATGTGCAAAACATGATACACTACATGCTTATTGTATCTATCAGTAAAGCAGCTGCTAGGATAGTCAATATTGATAACACTGAGATTGTTTGTGGTAGATTTGAAAATTTGAACGTATCTACTAAGTTGAAAAAAGAGCATACATTGTGATGTGACATTGCAATACTATGGATTCTCTTCTCCTGAAGGATCCCTTGTCCAGGTCTGTCTTCTTAATAATAATTTTATAATTGAGCTCTTAAAGTATCTTACACCATTTTTTCTTGGGGCTATGGTCGGTGCTTATTCAATTTTGTTTGTGACCAATTTGACTTATGGCAATAGAGCGTCTCCAGTGAGCAGAAGATGAATGCCTTGCAAGCTACTTTTGTGCATGCTCCAGAAGGAGAAAATGTAGATTGGAGGCTGTCAGCAACAATTTCTCCTTGTTATGTCACGGTAATTTGTCATATAGTGTTTGTTCTGTAAAAATAATGATGTGCTTATCATGTTTGGTTATGTAGATACTGACTTTATTTCTTTTACTAACTTCAACTTTGTACAAGCTTGTTTGTAGCATCATGCGATATAATATAAGGGTGAAGTTGTGACCAAACTTCATGCTAGCTTTATTAGAAACTACTAAAACTTAGCATAAATCTTTCTATAGATCTCCTCTTCGTCATGCGGATACTAATTTTCCTTTTATGAAGCTTATTTGGGCAGTGTACTACCGACAAAGTTTCATTTTTTTCTCATAGCTTTTGGCTTTGAGGAAGTTACCTACTTGTGATACTTTTGAAAGTAGACAACCTTACATCTATGTATCTCCTAATTGGTATTCGTGTGTAAGAGGTGTGTAGAGGATCCAAAACGCATTATGTATACTATCTTCTTTTACTTATCATCTGTGTGGTAGTGTGTCAAGGGCCAGGGATATTTGGGTCAACCAAGTTCGTGCAAACGTCTTTATTCTTTGAATGTGGGTTAGGATATTAGATAGGATGGCATAGTATTTAAGTAATAATTGTTCATGCATTGTCTCGGCATGTTTGGATAGATGCATTGTCTCGGCATGTTTGGATAGTGTTAGAAATATATTAGTTTATGGTAGTTGCTTGTAGAGCAATTTAGTAGTTTCTTAGTTTAGTTCGGACTCTTATGTTAGTTTTCCTAGTTTGGTTAGGACTCTTTTGTATAATAGGTGCTTTGATGAGTTTATGAATATAGAGTATTTTGCCCCAACATCATGTTTCTATCTTTGAGTTAACACGGTATCAGAGCCACGTTCCTAATCTAGGGTTCGAAATTTCAATCAAATTTTGAAATTTGAAATTAGGGTTTTTTGGGTAAAAAGGGAAAAGCCACCTATTTGAGTTTGTAGTTTCACCGATCGACACCGTCAGCACAGGGAGATGCGGTGTCTACCAACGCACCTTTTCGCCGGAAGTCGGCATGTGGGGCCCACATGCCGCCGGTGTTTTCTGCTCGATTCCACGATTGTGGCGCGGGAACATGCATCTATGGCCTGAATTCACTCTGGCCAGTCCCGTTTGGCTCTTGTCACCGTTGTCTTTTAGATTGTGCACCTGTTTGGATCAACACCAGTGAGGTGTAGGTTATGTTCTTGGTCAGATTTGATGTTTGGTGCGCGTGAGTGCGTTTGTTGTCGGAACTCAGTTAGGTTTGTTTTGTTTTGCTCGTCTCGACTTTTGTGAATTGTCTGGATTAATATCTTATTGGGGTGGGATTCAGTTTGGGTCAGACATTTGTGAGTTATCTCGGTACCTATTTGGGTCTACAATTTGGATCAGATTCGAATTTTGTTTGAGATTTCAGATGAAGTTCAAGTTTTAGATATCTCATTTTCGTTTTGTTTTTTGGGGTTAGAGTTGATTGTCTTTGTAACAAGCTTGACACGATTAGTTCCCTAGTTTAGTCAGGACTCCTAGTTGGTTTAGGACTCTTTTGTATAAATAGATGCTTCGATGAGTTTATGATTATAGAGTATTTTGTTCCCAACATTATGTTTCTATTTTTGATTTAACAGATAGAAAGAAATAGGAGATTTTTTTTAAATGCAGAAGAATCATTGGATTTTATGGCAGAGATTGAAGATAAAAATTAGCAATGTAGATTTTCAACACTAGAGAATTTAAGGATTTTTCTATGAGTGGTATTAGTGTAGTATCCCATATCTTTCTCCCAACTCCTGGAACATACTACAACCCCATGTGGCGAAGAGCCTACTTCGAGGTGCCAAAACTTCATGTCAAGGCGAAGACATCCTTCTTTTTATCATTTAAAAATTTATTGGGGATTTCCTGGAAAACATTGTCGTAAAGAATTTCAAATGTCACATGAGTTCAAAATAAAATAAAAATAGGTTTTGACTGTTAAATGAAGGGTACAAAATAAATCTGAACATTGTTCCTAGAGATAAAATCCTAAGAAAATGTGAAAATTAACCAAGGAAACATTGTATTATATGTATTTTATTAAGGCCTCTGACTCCAGCTCCCCTGTCATCAGTTCGTTCAGATATTTAGTAAAAACGAATAATCAAATTGAGTGGGAATGAGTCTGATACTATCTCTGTTCCTTTTGTTCATAATGCAGTAGATACTAGTTTTGAATGTCAACAAAGTAGATTTTCTCAGCATCATTCAAAGGGAAGCAGACCACTCCAGAATATCATATTTCATTATATTATTAAAAATTGGAAAAATTCAGTTTTTAGTCGTGTAGGACAAGAAATTTCGCGCTCTTCCTTATACGAAGGGAGGATTAGGGAATCATATCGATTTATTTCATCAATAATTTTTCTGTCATTAAGGAGGCATGTACCTATTACAAGGATTGGGGTTCAATGTTTTAGATTAGAGCTGGGACAAACTCGAATATAATGCTATTTTGACGAGTGTTATGTCACTTATGGATCATATTGCATTAGAAACATCAGTATAATAGAGAGAGTGATCAATTTGAGTCCATGGACTGAACATCTTTCTTCCATCCTACACGTCAAGATTTCTCTCATTGTGTGGAAGCGGACTGTCCGATCCGACTTCCCAAACTTACTGTCACTGTACATACTGACTACCTCGATCCTCGTTCTCCGTACCCATCTATTGATCCCCATTCATGTCACCCATCACATTCTGTCTTTCTTCCTCGTCCCTTCTTTATTTTGTGATTAATCTTGTCCCCTATTTCTATTTTAGTAGTATTTCTATTATATTAATAAATTTTTGTTTGCTACAAAAAAATTATAGGTGATCATAGAAAGTTTTGAACGCTTTTTGCATTTAATGAAGAGGAGCACTGCTGTCAGTCCTTCTGTTGCATTGGAAACTGCAACTGCTCTGCAGGTAATATTTCTTATAATTCATTAAATCTTGCTATGAGAAGCCTGGTATTCGAGTAGGATTTCTGACTAAGCTTGTGAGGTCCTTAAAACATCATATAAGATGTCTATAACCTCCTTCATGGTTAGTACTTATTTTAACAAATATCTTGTGAGTTGTGAGCTCTCAAAAAATTAGATGTTACAAGTTGATGAACTGTTTTTTGAATACCTACGGAGGCTTGAATATAATTTTATTTTATTTGAATGATTTAACCGTTGTATTCTCAGACAAGACCAACATCTTATAAGCTCCAAAAGCAACTTAAAGATCTTTCCGATAAGCTTAGCACATGCTTCTTAGTAGACTGATTGCTTTACAATGTTTGCTGGTTAAGCTAACTTTGAGCAATGACTTTACTGGACACTGGACAGTATAAAATTGAAGAAGTAACTCGGAAAGCTCAGGAGCAATTTCAGATGGTCTTAGAAGAGCGGAGCAGGTCAGTTTGCATACTTATTAACTAGACAGATTTCACTGAAGTAATGTCTTTGGCTATATTTGCTATTTGCTATCATTTTCGTTATCTCAAATGAATCTGAAAATCATGACTCATTTTGCCAATGCTTTCTTCTCTTCAAAACAATTTTCCATTTCACAATTTACGTAGAATTCATTGTTTAAATCTAAAACATGTTCCTAAACAAAAGCAGACATTAATATCCCATTTACATCTCCACAAAATGTTATGAACAGCTGAAATATAACTGAAATTTCTTTTTGTTTGTGGCTTGTATTTGTTGGACTTCATTGGTTTGCGTCTTTCTCTGTTGATTACAGTAGATTTGCTTTGGCTTTTGTAGATTGCCCTGCTTTAGTCAGATTTATGTGGCTAAACAGATTATGCATATTTGTAAAATGTACTTCTATACACATTTCTTTCCTTTTATTATGACGGGAATTGAAAGTTGACATTTTCGAACTCCTCGAAACTTCTCTACGGAAAAAGTGAACAGCTTGGTCCCCTTGGACTTCCTTTCAAAGTCAGAGCCTTCAAAAGTGAAGTTTTTGAACAATTCGGTTTCCTTCACCACTCAGTGAAAAAGAATCTATGCAGAGTAATCAACTCCAAAAACTTCTCTTGGTACTCGAATTTCTGAGGATATGTTGAATAAACGCTAACAGGAAAATAGATAGTTAATCAATGGCCAGAATAAATGATGAATTGTAGTAAGATATCTCTTTACTTGAACTTGGAAAATGTACTCTACTTTTTCATGCTGGTGGCAAATTGGTTATGATTCTTTTCTTAAACTGCACTGGATTGATGTTATGTGTTCAGAAGTCTTTATTATCCTTCTGCGTTGGGCAACATGGGGTCAGTCAGTCTTAAAGCATCTACATCATTAGAGATGCTAGCAGAAGACAAAAAATTTTCTGGGTGTCCTGAAAAAGAGAAAAATACATACCTCCTTTTACCGAAACACATAAAAATTTATGGGCATTATGGAAAAGAGAAAAATACATATGTGCTTTTTCCATAACTATAGCATTCGCCTTGCAAGGTTTTCTTATATGTTTGTATAAGGAGAATGTTGACTGCTCCAGATCTCTTGCCATAAATTTTCTTTTAAAATGAAGTGATTTAAATGTATATATAAAGTTTTGTGATTCAATTAAAAAAGTATTAAATCAAAGATAGAAACATGATGTTGGGACAAAATACTCTATTCATAAACTCATCAAAGCACCTATTTATACAAAAGTCCCAACCAAACTAGGAAAACCATCAACAAGAGTTCTAACTAAATTAGGAAACTACTAACTTGCTCTACAAGCAATACCATAGAACAAATATATTTCTAACACTTCCCTCAAGCTGGATCATAGATATTAATCATATCTAGCTTGTTACAAAGATGATCAACTCTAACCCCAAAATGGAACGAAAAGAAAAAACAAAAACTTGAACTTCAACTCAAATCTCAAATAGAATTCGAATCTGATCCAAACTCACACACCAATCAGATGTTGATCCAAATAGGTATCCAGAGAACTCAGAAATGTCTGACCCAAATTGAATTCCACACTAATCAGATGTTGACCCAAATAGGTATCCAGACAACTAACAAATGCCGAGACGAGCAAAATGCAGCAAACCGAACTGAATTCTGGCAACAAATGCACTCGCATGACAAAAATCAAATATGGCCAAGAACAGATCCCACACCGCACCAGTGCTGATCCAAACAAGTACTCAAACAGATAGAGGATGTCGAGTCGAACGGGACCAGCTGGAGCAAATTTCGGCCATGCACGTGCCAGAAACAAGAAACTGGGCAAAAACGCTGGCTGCACGTGAATCCTACACGAGCGGCTTTCGGCCGCCGGACTTCCGGTGAAGGTTCGACGGTCGACACCGCATCTCCCTTTGCCGGCAGTGTCGACCGGTGAGGCTCCAAACACAAATGGGTGGCAATTCCCCAAATCACCCAAAAAACCCTAATTTTCAAATCTGGAACCCTAATTTCAAATTACGAAATTTCAAACCCTAGATCCAGAATGTGGCTATGATACCATGTTAAATCAAAGATAGAAACATGATCTTGGGACAAAATATTCTATATATTCATGAACTCATCAAAGCACCTATTTATACAAAAGAGTCCTAACTAAACTAGGAAAACCAACACAAGAGTTCTAACTAAACTAGGAAACTACTAACTTGCTTTACAAGGAATACCATAAAACAAATATATTTCTAACAAGAAGTAATATATCCTTTTGCCAGCTATATGCATCTCTTTTTATTCTTTCCCATTCTCTGCATCTCCATAATGTTGTACTAGTTTGTTAGATGATTGGACTGCTGTTTTATCTCCTTAATTTACTAATACATTGAGTTGTTTTCAAGGCTATTACAGAAGTGGTCATTTATTCTTATTCAATCTTTTATTATCAGATTTGCTCTTGACATTGATCTTGACGCTCCCAAAGTTGTCGTACCTATAAAGTTATGTGGATCCAATGCAATTGACAGCCATCTTCTGTTAGATTTTGGTCATTTCACATTAAAAACTAAGGTATCTCATTTTTCCTGTTCCTGGTTTTGCTTATATGTCATGTTGGAATAGTAAAAAGTATTTTATCTTCTGAACAGGAGGATGGCCAGTTCCATGACCACAGCAACAATCTTTTTTCTCGTTTTTATATATCTGGAAGGGATATTGCGGCTTTCTTTGCAGATTGTGGTTCCAGTTCTCAGCCTTTTGACTGGGGATTCCAACCTCCATTTTCTTCCTCTTCAGAAGATGCTGACAAATTTTATTCTCTTATTGATAGGTGTGGAATTGCTGTCATTGTTGATCAGGTATATTTCATTAATATGATATGTAAAGTATTGCCATGTTTTGCATTTTCAGATTATTTTAGTTTTCTGAACCTTATGACCACTCAGATCAAGGTACCTAGGCCCAATTATCCATCAATACGTGTATCTGTTCAAATCCCAAGCCTTGGCATACACTTTTCGCCAAACAGATATTTCAGGCTCAATGAATTATTGAATTTAGTCAATGGTGCAATGCATAATGATGAGCAGCATACAGTAGAACATTTACAAACTGGTCTTGTCCCTTGGAATCCACCAGATCTGGCAACTGCGGCGAGAATTCTTGTTTGGAGGGTATGTTGATATCTTGAGATCCCTGAAACTTAGTTGCTAATGCCGTAAATGAGTTTGTGACCTTATTATTACACAGGGAATTGGCTATTCAGTTGCTGCTTGGCAACCTTGTTATCTTGTCTTATCTGGATTACACCTTTACGTGTTGGAATCTGAAAGTTCTCTAAGTTATCAGCGGTGTACAAGGTCTACATTTTGTTTCCCTTTACGTATTGTTTATGTAGTTCTTCAAAAAATATTTGATTATTTTTTGACTTCATTGCCATGGATTCATATCCACTTTTGTGTTGATAAGATCCCTTTTTTCCATGTCCACCATTTCTGGACTGCAGCATGGCCGGTAAACAAGTATATGATGTTCCTCCTACAAATGTTGGTGGTTCACTTTTTTGTATTGCTGTGAGCACTAGAGGCATGGATATCCAAAAGGTTGGTTATAACTGAGATTCTAATAACAGTACTCATCAAATCTTCTTTTAGCACCCTTTTTCTTATCTTACTGGTGACTTATTGTATGATCGTATCTATCATTTAAAAATAGCATAATGGAACTGAGTTTTTTGAGATCGTCTGGTGAAAGATTGTGGCTCCAAACATTTCATGGGATTTATAGTCGAAGGCCGTATATTTGCTTGTCGTTACTTGTTTCAAAAAAAATCTAATATGATTCGATGGCACAATGGGATATCTGAAAGTAAAATTGTTATCTTTTAGATAATTTAATACACCTGCTTCTGCTCTATGCATGCAGATAATGTATATTCACTTTCTATCTCCACCAGCCACCTTCTTTTTTTTACTTTGTTTGTTAGTTTTCTTTAATATTTCTTCTCTTGTCTATTTAATTACATCTGTTAGTTTCCGAGTAATTACTTCTTGGTCTGTTGACTAAGTATGTTATTATGCTCAACAATCTCCATTGCAAGTCTCATTATACCATTCCATTTAGAATTTTCTTTATGCACATAAATTCTTCTGCTACATGTCATGATTTGTGATCAGTTAGCTTTATTCTTAAGTTTTGTAAACTGAAGCTCTCATTATGAAATTTGTGATCAGAAGTATTTGTTTTAATGTAATCAGAAGAAAAGTAGTTAATGAAAATCTGCGTTATATCTTCACTTGTATTTATGTGCCTATTTCGTTGTGGAACTTGTTGAGACTGCTTTATATCTTCTTTTTTCCTTATGCAAACTAGGCTCTGGAGTCTTCTGGTGCCCTGATTGTAGAGTTCCCTAATGAAGAGGAAAAATCAACTTGGTTGAGAGAACTTGTGCAAAGTACCTACCGAGCTTCTGTAAGATGTGAAATCATTTAACTGATTTGTTCAATCTTTTCTTCTCTCTCTGAAGAAGTACTTGCAATATAGTCTTACTCTATTATTTGGATGAAGGCTATACTTGATGGCCTAAGGGATGGGCTAGTTGATTTTGCTGAATCTCGGACCAGTAGTGATAAAGCAGCTTATCTTGTCGTCAGTGGATCTGTGGTAGAAACTAAATTGTCAGTATATGGAAAGGTCAGAATGGAATTCTGTTCCTAGATGTAGATATGTAATTTTGTCATTGCTTCTCATACTTGCCCCTATGTTTAGTTTTATTTGAATTTCCCCCTTATTTCGTGGTCTAAGAATCACCATGTTTCCTTTTCTTTTTCTAATCAGTTTGGAGATGAGGAGCATGAGAAGTTTCAAGAAAAACTCATCCTTGAACTTCTTGCTGGTGGAGGAAAGGTTAGTAATATTTGGTTTGCCTAACCAACAGAGCGCAGAGTTAACTATTCGTGATATTGATAACCCTTTCCTTTTATGTGGTGATGCAAACATAATTATGAGAAAGTGGAGTTCTAATTTTAAAACTACTTATAACGTTAATTCTGCATCCCCTGGGTTGTCAGTGGAATTAATCTGCAGAACCTCTTCCGCATGGTGGTTCTTGCCTAGCCTTCTTTTGAGATAGTATGCCTATCAGTCACATTGCCTTATCTCAAGGAATGAACCACTTTACAATTTGTAGTTTTCATGATGTTATACCGTCTCATCATTGTTAGCCAGCTGTGGTAAATTGGTTTTGTATGTGGTTCTGTGAACTGAATGACAACCAAAGTCCTCCAGTTTGGTAAGTTGACATGATATTGAGGTTCTTTACTGACATACTTCGACACCGGAGTCCCACAATATATTTTTCTCAATGACATAAGTATAATAGCTTTTGGAACCTTGTAAATTTTGAATGAGAATTGTGAGTTTCAGTTGCTTTCTGTTTTGCACTTTCAGATGCATCCTTCCTATGGTGAAATCATTGATATGAAAAAGAAAAAACGGAATGGGGGTTGGATTGATGATAAAATAGAATCCTTGGTCGCATAGTTGTTTTGATTTTTTCTCTGACTCTGAGCAGCTTTCACTGGAAGTTGAGTGTCTAGTAACCTTTAGTTGTTTCAATTCACATTTTGATGTAAGCACTCTTGTCCTTTCTTCAAATAACAGGATTTTTTTTGGGTGAATGCTGCTACACATCAATCTGCGCATAGTGCTTTATGTTAGACTTTCACATTTTGATATGATGATATTTCTTCTTCTGGGGACAATCTCTTACATGTCATTGACATTTAAATATCTGATTTTCTTAGGTGCATGTCTCGATCTGTGCAAGTGATTTAACGTTAAAAGTGAAGCTGAATTCATTGAGAATTATGGATGAACTTCAGGGTTCTCTATATGGACATTCTCAGTATTTTGCTTGTTCTGTTAACATTGATCAGCATCCAAGTAGCAACCCTAATTTAGAACTACTGGGGAAGGATATGCTTGCAGCAGCAGTTGAGGAGGAGGATGTCTTCAATGATGCAGATGATGACTTCAATGATGCACTGTCAGATTTTATGATTTTGCATGACAATGCTGAAACTGTTATCCATGAGATGGATTCGTCTAATGTAAACATTGTTTCTAACGATGTTTTCTATGAGGCCATGGGTTCTGATGATTCTGATTTTGTATCTGTCACATTCTTGAGGAGGAATCCTTGTTCTCCTGATTATAATGGTGTAGATACACAGGTAATATTCTAAAGCAGAATATGATAGTAAACAAGGATAAGATACTCTGTAAGCTCTTGATACCTTTGTTTCTGAATTATGTCGTGAATGTTTCAGATGAGTGTTGAAATGGCAAAGCTGGAATTTTATTGCAACCGGCCTACTCTTGTTGCTTTAATTAACTTTGGTGTTGATATGAGTGCCATAAATAGTGGGTCAAGTGGTGTGAACATAGAAAATCCGTCTAATGGACCTTTGGGGGAGAAAGATAAGGGCGAAGAACATGGGCATGCACCATCCATTAATGGATTGCTGGGTTATGGAAAAGGACGGGTTGTTTTCCATTTGAACATGAATGTTGATAGTGTCACTATGTTTCTCAACAAGGAGGATGGTTCTCAACTGGCTATGTTCGTGCAAGAAAATTTCCTTCTAGATTTTAAGGTATTTAGAAATGACTTCTGGATTTTTTAAATATATAGATTGATGTTATTAGTGGATTCTTGTAATGCATTATTTACTTTCTGTGATATGGTTAATAATTACTAATAATTCTTCGTCTGCTTAAGGTTCATCCAAGTTCGCTTTCTATAGAGAGCACTTTAGGAAACTTGAGGGTGTGTGACCTATCACTTGGGCCTGATCACTGGTGGGGTTGGCTCTGTGATTTGCGCAACCAGGAAGCTGAATCCCTTGTACAGGTATATAAATGTTTTGCATTGAAGTGCCTTCTTCTTAAGTTATGTTTCCAACTAATGTTGTTTCCTTTGGCTTCTTTCCAGTTTAACTTCACTTCATACAGTGTTGGAGATGATGATTATGAGGGATATGAGTTCAGTTTGAGTGGCCGGCTTTCTGCTGTTCGTATTGTTTTCCTTTACAGATTCATCCAGGAGGTATCTATTTTGGCTTTGTGATCTTCCTCTTCTTCCCACATCATATATGTCTGTATATAAGAAACAAAATTTATTAGTGTAATAGAAATACTAAAACATACATAAAAGGAACAAGATGTGCAGCCAGTCACAAAAAAGAGAAGCTTTAAACTTTTAGTTCGAATCTCCAATATCGTGTTTACAGAAAATCCTTAGATTCTCAAAGTGTTGGGAATTCACATTTGCTAGTTTGATCTTCAATCCTTCCCCTGCACCCTTTTTATTTCTTTATTTTATCATAAACATAATTTATGAGGAAAAAATAGGCAGTTATCACAAAAGCATGAGAAACCTCCGAAAGAGGAAGTCAACCTAACTTCAAACACAGCTCCAATCTTTAGCAATATCTAACACAGGATTAAAATATGTCAAGAAGGATTTACAAGAGAAATTACCATGAGGATCAAAATCCACACCCACCTCCTGGTATCATCCTCTAAAAGATGATCTCCATCCCAATGATAAAGCAAAGAGCATAAATCTTGCAATTCGAAATCTTTAAGGCTGTGAAACTAATGTATATCCCAAAAAACATGAGCGAGGGAGGGAGTTATGAATCTTGGAACAAAGGAATCAATAGGATTATGATGCAAACAGAAATACGGTGCGGAGGAAAATAATGTTGTTATACTCTTTCCCCACCCAAACATCCTCCCAAAATCTTACTTTATAACCACTCTAATATGGACCTTTACTTATCAATGAAACTCATTATATACTATAGATATGCAGTTTTCAAGAAGTAGCTCTAGCAGCAATACCAGTGATTATCTTGCAGTCTGTACTCGCTTTGAATTACTCCACACCACAAAGAATTAGTATCTTCTTGAAATTGCCATCACCAACAGAACCTTATTTCTTTAAACAAATATTCCCAATATCCAGCCCCTGATTTCTATATGTCGTGTTACCACTTTCCAAGAGGCAAGAAGAGGGTGATATTCTCCACCAGGGCCAATACATAAGAAAGCTCTCATTCTCTTTCTGTCAAATAAGTAATTCCTTTTTGCCAAGGCAAAAGTGAAAGATCGATATAGATGTTAAGACGGATTGTATAATTAGCCAAATATTTTAAAATTTAAAATGGGATGGACCCCTTTCACAACATTTATATTCAAGATGGTTGGAAAGTGATCCGATGTCAATTCATCAGTTGGAATATTCCAACCAATTGCAATGATACTCAACTATGTAAACATTATCCCTTGTCTTTCTCTTAGAAACGTATTTGAGAGTCCAATTTTGTGTATTCTTCAACTAATTGTACATGTAGATATACAAGATAAGCTCCAAACAACTTAGATTAAGCCTATACTATAATGTATATCAAAGTCTATATCACCCCCTCAAGCTGGAGCATTGATATTAATCATGTCCAGCATATTTCAAAGATAATCAATCTAACACCATATAGAGCCTTTGTGATATCTCTGAGATGGGCTTCAGGGTTTAGGGTTTGTGTAGAAATCTATCCTCATTGAATTTTCAGCAAATAAAAAATAAAAAAAATCAATAATCAATTTCAATATATTTAGATGAAATGTAAAGTGCAGCTTGATTATTGTTATAAAGTATATATGGTAGATGCACAATTAGGGTTAGCCTTTACCTTAATTAGCTTGGTAACATTTGTATATATAGGTGTACTCTTCATTGAATAAAACATACTTTTATGCCCCATCTCATATGTAATAACATGGTATCGAGCCCAGGTTCTAGGGTTTTCAATTTTGGGGTTGGATTTTGGGTTTTCAATTTTGAATTTCGCCAATCTAGGGTTTCGCGACCCATTTCAAATTGAGGCTCACTGACGACACCTCCCACCCAGAGCCTCCCCACCTCCGGCGCACCCACGGCCACCGGTCCGTCGCCGAATCGGCGTGAACGATGACAGCGCCCGACGCGTGGCGATAGCGCGGCGGCCTCCGGCCGGCGTGAAGCGCGTCCGGCGTCCGATTCGCTCCGGCCAACGGCGTTCGCCTCGTCTCGTCATTCTGGTGAGTTCTAGCCCAGTTTCAGTCTGCATTCATCATCGGTGTGCGATTTTCGTCCGAACAGATTCGTTTTTAAGATTTGTGCCGGTCTCAGTGTTTGGATTTGCTTTTGTTTTTGGATTTCTGGCTTTGTTCGGTTATTAATATGTCTGGAGAAAATAAATCTATTGATATTGTGCCCGTGATGTCGAAAATCACGGACCACAAGCTTTGTTCTACCAATTATCGGGATTGGCGTCAGACGATTGAGCTCTACTTGTTGAGCATCTCTATGGATGCTCATTTGACTGACGATCCACCATCAGACACCACGCAGCAGAAGGCTTGGTTTCGGGAGGATGCTCGGTTATTTCTTCGAATCGTAATTCGATTGATGGTGAGGTTATCGGTCGATTACTCATCGTCTGATCAAAACTCTTATGGCGTATCTTGAGTTTCTATATTCCGGCAAAGGAATGTTTCTCATATGTTTGATGTGTGTCGAGCTTTCTACAAACCGCGAAGGTGACAAAAGCCTTCAGATTACTTTATGGCATTCAAGAAAACTTATGAAGAATTGAATGCCTACTTCCATTCATCCCGGATGTCGAGTGCAACAGCTCGGTGAAAAGATGCGATTATGAGTTTTCTGGTGGACTTTCGTCCAATTTGAGACCGCTAAGTCTCAAGTTCTTTCCGATACTCAAATTTCGTCTTTGGAGAAGCCTTTAGCGACTTCTTCGTCTTGGCGCTCGTTGACCACTTCTTCGTGCGCGAGACGGTGCTCTTCTCGGCCGAACTCCTTCCTATCAAGGTTTAAATATCGTTTTAAGCAGGCGTTTTCAATAGCCTCACGGGCGTAAGCCTCGAGGCGGTCCGAGGCGTAAAACCGAGGCGTAAATATATAATAATATAAAATAATTACAAGTTTTGATCGCTACCTACAAATATTGAATAATATATATAAAGTCAAATATACAATAATAAATACAAATTACAGCAGATATCTGATAATATAAAATAATTACAAATTGTGCCTCTCCTACAAATATTCAAATAACAGTTTGTCTACAAATACTTAAATAATAAACAAGTCGACATCAAATATTGGAGGCTTGCTGTCATTTTGCAAATATTAAATAATATAAATGTACAATCAGTGAACCAACAATACCGTCTTCTGTCTTCCCACTACAAATAAATAATAAACAAGTCGAGACATCAAATATTGGAGGCTTCTGTCATTTCGCAAATATTAAATAATACAAATGTACAACCAATGAACCAACAATACACGACTCCTGCCTTCCAAAATATACAAAAGAACTTACAAAAAAAATTACAGAAAGCTGATGTGCTGCGTTTCTGTTCTGCTTTGTTAGCTTTCAATATATTGTCTGTCGGACTGGTGCCGCCGAGAAGGAGGAGGTGGAAGGCGAGCACGGAGAAGGAAGGAGATGGAAGGGCCGAGCTTGAGAGGAGATGGAAGGGCGTGTGGGTGCATCGCCTCGACCGCCTCCACCGCCTCGCCCGCACCGCCTCTCGAGCTCCGTGAGGCGTCTTCTCAAGACTCCCGTGAGGCGCCGCCTCGGCGGTTTGCGGCCCGCACTGCAGCGCGCCGGTAGCGCCTCGCCATCGCTTTTAAACCATGCTTCCTATGCACTGCAAGCCACCATACAAGACCGGTGGTTCTAAGGGTAGTTCTTGGCAGGGCAACTGGCAAGATAGCATGGAGTGTCGTTATTGCCATGATCTCGGGCATATCAAACGCCATCGTCTGCGGCTTCGATCCAAGAAGACTCCTCCATCCGCTTATGTTGCTGAGCGTAACCGTAATACTAGTGATTCCATCACTATTTCTGCTGATGAGTATGCAAAGTTTTTGCAACATCAGGAACAGACTTCCCAGCCTAGTTCTACCACCGCTATTGCTGATTCAGGTAATCCTACTGCCTGCATAGCTTCCTCGTCCACCAACTGGGTTATTGATTCAGGTGCCACAGACCATATGACAGGTAATCCTAGTTTGTTTTCTAAATTCGAGTCACATCAACATACTCATCCAGTTACTCTTGCTGATGGTTCACAATCTCTTGTTAGTGGATCAGGAACTGTCCAACCCACACCGTCTTTATCCTTATCATCTGTCCTTAGTCTCCACAGCCTCTCTTTAATTTATTATGCGTGAGTAAACTTACTCGCAATCTCCATTGTAGTGCCTCATTTTTTCCTAATTATTGCTTGTTTCAGGATCTTACGACGAGGCAGATTATTGGTAAAGGACATGAATCAGGCGGCCTCTACATCCTTGATACGCAACCACCGTCTTCAGTAGCATGTGCAGGCACGGTCATTCCTATGGATGCGCATTGTCGGTTGGGTCATCCATCTCTTCCTTTGTTAAAGAAACTGTGTCCGCAGTTTTTTAGTTTGTTTTCTTTAGATTGTGAGTCGTGTCGGTTTGCTAAACACCATCGTGTTAGTTTGAGTCCACGAGTCGATAAGCGAGTGATGCTCCTTTTGAGTTAGTACATTCTGATGTTTGGGGTCCTTGTCCCATTACATCAAAGACTGGTTTTCGGTACTTTGTTACTTTTGTTGATGATTATTCTCGTTTGACATGGCTTTACTTAATGAAAAGTCGTTCTGAGTTGTTTACCCACTTTTCTGCATTTTGTGCTGAAATTAAGACTCAATTTCGTGTGCCTGTCAAAATCTTACGAAGTGATAATGCTAAGGAATATTTATCTGACACCTTTTGTCGTTATATGAGGACCCATGACATCCTTCATTAGACTTCCTGTGTTGACACACACCTTTCAAAAACGGAGTTGCCGAAAGAAAAAATCAGCATCTTCTTGAAACATCCAGAGCCTTACTCTTTGGCATGCAAGTTCCTAAATGCTTTTGGGCTGATGCTGTGTCTACTGCTTGCTTTCTCATAAACCGTATGCCGTCCTCTGTCCTTTCTGGTTTGTCACCCTTTCATGTCATTTTCCCATCTCGATCTCTCTACCCTATTGAGCCTAAGATATTTGGTAGCACTTGCTTTGTTCGTGATGTCCGACCTCAGGTCACTAAACTCGACCCCAAATCTGTTAAGTGCATTTTCTTAGGCTATTCTCGGGTCCAGAAAGGGTATCGATGTTTTTGCCCCAGTCTAAACAAATATCTTGTGTCTGCTGATGTAGCTTTCTCCGAAAATACGCCCTTTACTCCGGGTTCCTCTTACTCCACCGAGGGAGGCCGAGTTCTTGGTATATACGGTTACATCGTCTCCTCCGTCCCCGTCTGTCTCTGATATGCCTGATCCTCCTATCCTACATCACTACACTCGCCGTCCTATCTCTACTCGTGATCCTGCTCCTGCTACTGCTGACTTGGTCCCTTCTCCGTCTGATTCTGTTCCTGATGATCCAATTGCACCGTCGTCTGATCCTACTCCAAGTGATGATCTTCCTATTGCCCTCCGAAAAGGTAAACGTTCCTGTACTTATCCCATTTCTGCTTTTGTGTCTTACCATCATTTGTCTCCTTGGTCTCGCTCATTTATTGCGTCTCTAGTGCATTCTAAGATTCTTTCAAGCTTGGGCCCGTCTGAATGGCGCAAAGCTATGATTGAGAAATGATCGCTTTGTATGGTAATGACACTTGGATTTTGGTGGACCTTCACGAAGGTAAGCGATCAATTGGTTGTAAATGGGTGTTTACGTTAAGATCAATCGATGGGACTATTGATCGTTTGAAAGCTCGCCTTGTTGCTAAAGGCTATGCTCGATTATGGTGTTGATTATTGTGAGACATTCTCTCCGTGGCCAAGCTCACTCTATTCGAACTTCTTATTTCACCGGCAGCCCGTTATCACCGGCCTCTCACCGACTTGATATCAAAATGCTTTTCTTCATGGTGATTTGGGTGAGGAGGTTTATATGGAGCAACCGCCCGCTTTGTTGCTCGTGAGTCTCATGAAGGTATGTTATCTTCGTAAATCTCTGTATGGTTTGAAACAGAGTCCTCGTGCATGGTTTGGTACTTTGCTCGTACTATTGAGACATTTGGTATGAAGCAGAGTAAATCTGATGATTCTGTTTTCTACAAAACGTCTCAATCTGGTATTATTTTGTTGGTCGTATATGTTGATGATATTGTGATTACTGGTAGTGATTCTGAAGGCATTGCTTCTCTGAGAGCTTTTCTCCCTACTCAGTTTAATACTAAAGATTTGGGAGAGCTTAAGTATTTTTTAGGTGTTGAGGTAATGAGAAGTAAGAAAGGAATTCTTTTGACTCAAAGGAAATATGTGCTTGATTTACTCTCGGAGACAGGAAAGTTGGGAGCTAAACCATGTAGCAATCCAATGGTTCCTAATTTACACCTTACTAAAGATGGTGTGTTATGTGATGATCCCGAGAGGTATAGAAGAGTGGTTGGAAAGTTGAATTATCTGAGAGTGACACGACCTGATATAGCTTATCCAGTCAGTGTGGTGAGTCAGTATATGTCTTCGCCAACGGTTGATCATTGGAGAGCAGTGGAGCAGATTTTGTGTTATTTAAAAGGAGCACCTGGACGTGGAATTTTGTATGGTGATCATGCTCATGATAGGATCGAGTGCTTCTCCGATCTTTGATTGGGCGGTCGAAGGAAGATAGAAGATCTACTTGAGATTTTGTGTGTTCTTGGAGGAAACTTGGTTTCGTGGAAAAGCAAGAAAGCAGTGGTTTCACGATCAAGTGCGAGTCGGAGTATAGAGCTATGGCTCAATCGATCGGTGAGATCATGTATATACATCAATTTTACATGAAGTGGGTCTACCTGTTCCTATTCCACCAAGTTATGGTGTGATAATCAGGCTGCACTTCACATTGCATCCAATTCCGTCTTTCATGAGCGAACCAAACATATTGAAATTGATTGTCACTTTATTCGTGAGAAGATTCAGCGTGGCCTCATCTCTTGGATATATGAAGACCAAGATCAGTTAGGGATCTCTTTACTAAGGCCCTTAATGGGGTTAGAGTTGATTATCTTTGTAACAAGCTTGGCATGATTAACATCTATGCTCCAGCTTGAGGGAGTGTTATAAAGTATATATGGTAGATGCACAATTAGGGTTAGCCTTTACATTAATTAGCTTGGTAACATTTGTATATATAGGTGTACTCTTCATTGAATAAAACATACTTTTATGCCCCATCTCATATGTAATAACAATTATCATACCACAATTTAGGTGAGTTGTGAAGAAAAGCTTTCAGAGATAAATTACTGCTCTGTTTCAGAGCATAAAAATACTGTAGAAAACCTTATTAGATTTCCTTATAACAGCAAATCCTGACGGTTGCTCCTTACAAACATTCTCACGAAGATCTCAATGAATGAAACATTCTTGGTGCCTAACTGGTCAACGATGAATTTTCCCCAACAAAATTAAGAACCAAATACAGGTTAATTTGGCGACACGAGAATAGGTGTCAAAGTAGTCAACAGCATACTTAACACCGAAAGTCTGAGCATAGCCTTTGGGATTGTCTCTAACTGTAAATACCTACTTATACAAGCTTCTGGAACAATTTTAGGAACATAAGAGGAGCAACAAAAGAACAAGTTGAAGGAGAAATGATTATAAGAAGCAAAAAAAGAAACAGGATAGATATGAGTACGTTAACCTTTGCTGAGACACAATGGAAATGTCATGGTTCAGTGCGAGATGTGATGATGTAGAAATTTACACTGGGCCTCATGGTGGTTGGTTTGACTTCTAAGTTAGAATTCATATTATTAATGTAATTTAGAGGTTGAAATTAAACCAATCATGAAAAAGGTAGATGGGAATAACACTGTTAGGGCTTGTTCACTTTGAGGATTTTTTATATGATGAACAGATAGATAGTGAATAGAATGTTGGATGATATCCCACCTCATTAGATGGCATGTGTATAATGCATTTAAAGACAAAATATTCAAGGGCCTTCTCTAATCCATCCTTTTAATATTAATAAAAGTAAACAAGGCCTTATCGTGACAAACTTTTTCTCATCAACTTGGTTTACATGAATGAAATGGAAAACAAAAGCTAGTTCACAAAGAAGTCATAAGTCTTTCTTGCTTCCAGAATTTTAACCGGTACTATGAATGTTTACTTGCAGATAACGGCTTACTTAATGGAACTTGCCCCTCCTCGACCTGAAGAAGCAATAAAACTTGTTGATAAAGTTGCAGGAATCGAGTGGTTGATTCAGAAATATGAGGTCGATGGAGCATCTGCCATAAAGTTCGACCTTTTGTTGGATAATCCAATTATTTTGGTTCCACGAAATTCACTTAGCAAAGAGTTAGTTTTCCAACTTTTCTCTATCCTTTTCTTTCTTTCTTTCTTGTTATTTCTCTCTCTGTTGGACTCTGTTTATGTTTTGGTTCATTTGCAAAAATGATAACCTTTCATGCTGCGGACTTTCTAACACAATGATTTGGTTCTTTGTCAAGTTCTATTGCTGCTTCGATCTAGTGTGTTTGTTGGTATTACTTTACCTCGGGAGTTTTGTTTCTAAAATTACCTTAGACACCATGAGTTTCTCACTATTTCTCCACATTATGCAGAAAAATGCAGTGGCTTTTTACGGGTCAACTAAAAAACACGTTTTGTATCTCCAGTTTTGATTCTAGCACTTTCTTCTTCTATACCTTTCTCTTTCTGCCACCTATTTTTTACTTTAAAGGTTCTGATTTTCCTGAAAGCGTGGCTTCAAAGTATTTCGCCTTTCCATCAGGGATATGTTGATTTTATTCCACACTCAAGTACTACGTGAATCTGATGATGCTATTGTTATTGGATTGAAGATGAGTGTTTCTATTTTGAGAAGTTAAAGATAGGTTTCTTTATTTTAATAAATGAACTCATGTTTCGCGAGTGGATATGTTAGTTCAGTGTCTGTTGTCCACAGTTTCATCCAACTTGATCTTGGCCTTCTGCGGATAAAAAATACAGCCACTTGGCACGGATGTCCTGAGAAAGATCCTTCTGCTGTCCATCTTGATGTTCTTGATGCAGAGGTTAATATATTTATTCGAAGTATTAGATTTTTTATATGGTGACTTCCTCTGATTCTATTTTTTTACATACAGATTTTGGGAATAAATATGGCTGTTGGAATTGAAGGTTCCATTGGCAAACCAATGATAAGGGAAGGAAGAGAAGTCCATCTTTTTGTTAGGCGCAGTTTAAGAGATGTCTTTCGCAAAGTCCCAACATTTTGTTTGGAAGTTAAAGTAATCTCTGTTCCAATTACTTGTCCTGATTTTATGTCGTCATTTTATCATCCAGGGAAGATTATGTGATTATGAGCTTTTATTGCTTTGATGCTCTCTACTATTTCCTACTTTTTAAGCCAAAACATGATGTTTAATGTAGCTCTCTTATCCTGTCCAATTTTCTGAATATTGATGAGACTATCAACAGTCTATCAGTTACTTTCAATTATTCCACTGCTAGTTTTTGTAATTGTCTACTGACAAAATTCATTGAGGAGGAACTTTGATCTTTAAGCAAGTTTGACTGTGTTTGGTTCTTTGCTATCCACATTGAATTTTCCGAGCTTTTCACTCCCTGGTATATGCTGTATGGTCTATCTTTTTTAGGATGCGCTCTTGTGATAGTTGAGCAGTTAGCTTTATCCTCTAAAGTCTCAAGATCTAGATCTAGTCTAATTAGAATAATCACTGAATGGGATATGGGATGATCTTCTACACCCTAGGTCTTCCCGGCTGTCATTTGCCTAATGTTTTGTATAGCATTTAGACCAAATGACTCTATAAAATTGCATCGACACTTTCACCAAATGGAACCTCCTAAATCTATACATAAATGCTGGGAGTTGTAGAATTTTAGGGAATTAATTTGCCCACAATTCGAGGTTGTATGATATTGCTTGGGTTTTTAGGTTTTAGGATTGGGGATGATGGATGACGGGATGAGTATACAATCAGTTCTTTTCTCCGCTGGGCCATGGGGGGTTAGCTATAGTTGCTTAGGATATGAAAATGAGTTAGAGGAGGTATTTGATGAATTTCCGTATCATTCATTACATATATGGATCCTTTATATTGCATTTTGTTGCAATGGCTTTAGACCTCTTTATTTCAATTTAAGATATTCCCACCATTTCATTACTTTGATACTGGTATCCTCATCTTGTGGATCAGGTTGGTTCATTGCATGCTGTGATGTCTGATAAAGAATATAATGTCATTCTTAATTGTGCCCTCATGAACTTGAGTGAAAAACCAAATCTTCCTCCTAGTTTCCGCAATAGCAACTCTTCCGCAAAGGACACAATAAAATTGCTGGCTGATAAGGTGAACATGAATAGCCAGGTCCTTTTGTCGCGTACTGTTACCATAATGACTGTTGAAATGGACTATTTGTCGCTAGAGCTGTGCTATGGCACTGACAAGGAATCGCCTTTGGCTCAAGTCATTGTGAGTTTGTTTTTGATTCTTCCTTCTAAATTTTTATTCAATGTAATATCTTTCTTGCTTCTGAATTTGTTTCTTATCCTGCAGCTCGAAGGTCTCTGGGTATCATACAGGATGACATCATTATCAGAAGCAGACCTATATGTTACTTTACCTAAGTTTTCAATTTTAGATATCCGCTCTAACACAAAGGCTGAAATGAGGTTGATGCTTGGTTCGTGCACTGATGTCCCAAAGCAGATGTCTCCTGAACACAATGTTGATATACCAAATTCAACAATGTTCTTAATGGATGGAAGATGGCGACTCTCATCTCAATCATTAGTAGTTCGTGTGCAGCAGCCTCGTGTTCTTGTTGTTCCAGATTTTCTTCTGGCTGTTTGTGAGTTTTTCGTGCCAGCATTGGGCACCATTACCGGCAGGGATGAAATGATGGATCCCAAGAATGACCCAATTTCTAAGAAGAACAACATAGTGCTTTCTGCTCCTTTATATAAACAATCTGAAGATGTAGTGCAGCTATCTCCAAGTCGACAACTTGTAGCAGATGCCTTTGGGTTGATGAGTACACATATGATGGCTGTGGTAAGATAATACATCTTGCCAGTGGGAAAGAAGAGAAAGAGTCACAATTTTTCCTACATCGGCCCATTATTATCATCGGGCGAGGAAAGCATATAAGGTTCATCAATGTGAAATTTGAGGTATTATTACATCTTCTAATCTGCTTGGTCGTACTCAATTCCGTACCTCTGGTCCTTTTACATAAATTTCATCTTTCCCACTGTCCTGGAATATGATTGTCCTTCAATCCATATGCACTTATGATTGTCCTTCAATCCATATGCACTTATTCATATTTTTGATAAAAAGCTTTAGTTGTTAGTTATGGAAGACAGTAGTGCATTGGCTAGCTAGTGTTAGCCTGGTTCTGATATGAGTTCGGCTTCCTTCAGAGGAACATATACTGAGACAATACCATACATCATTACTAGGAAATTTCTCTAAATTAAGTCCTTTGCAATAACGATCCTTTTCTAATTTCTCAGTATAGTACATAAAAGATTTCTCTAAATCTTTCTAGCTCTCCTGAAACAAGTATATCGAGTATGTTATTGACAAAGTTATTGATAGCTCTCTGTATAACTAACCCCCACCAAAACAAAATTCTCTGATTATGGAATCTATTTTTTCAAAACAACATTCTTTCAGAAACTCTTTTGGTAGTTGCTAGACATGTATTTTTGTAATGCTAAGGGGCTCTTCACTCTTTGTCTTAAAAAAATGTTTGCAATTTCCATGTCTGAGCTGCCTCTACCTCTATCTAATTTGCTTGTGTCCAGTTAAATCCATGCTAGGAAACACAAGAAGTTTGTATAAACTGGCAGTATTATTTCTCTTTGTTAATTCCTCAGAACGGCTTGCTTTTGGGGAGGTATACATATTTGAGCAATGATAGCTCCTACTCAGTTTCTCCAGAAGATGAGGTTGAAATCTCTTATCTAGATGATAATTCTCTGGATAGAAACTGTCAAGACTCAAGTAACTTGGAAGATTTGTCACACATCTCACACGCTTCTGGGCCAGTTCAATGTGAATCAAGTGCAATGCCAAGTCTCAGTTTTGAAGCCCAGGTAGTTTATCATAATATCTGGAGACTCAAATTTTGTAAGTTCATCAATATTTAATGCTTTACATTCTCGCATGCATTACTTGCAGTTGATCAAACTTGCATTTATGCAGTTGTCTTTCTTCATGACCACATATTGAGGAACACAATCAATGCATAATCTTACATTTCTTGTTTGTCTTATTGTACAGTTGATGTTCTGCTGTTAGGGATGAGAACTACCAGCTCTTCTTTGATTCAGTCTATTTCCTTTGTTGAATGTGTTTTTATCTCCATCTGAATTCTCACTTCGTAATTTTCTGCTTCTTATCAGGTTGTTTCTCCTGAATTCACCTTCTATGACAGCAGTAAGTCATTCCTCGATGATTCTTCACAAAGTGAAAAGCTTCTTCGTGCAAAAATGGATGTTAGCTTCATGTAAGTGTTAGATCCTTTCTAATTTATCTTGGTCTTCATCACATTCCAATGTATAGAAAAACCTCCAAAAGGGAAGTCCATAATATATTCAAAAGACGTGTGATGGGTGAAACTGAATTTGCTCTTTTGGGTTATATTTTGTGGTTATTAAATCAGTTTTCTGCATTTTGCAACTGTTCTGCTGTAGATAAGATCTTATTCCGTAAATATGGGGATTGAGTCCATTATGGCTAGAACAGTTGTCTTTGCCTATTGGTCACTGCATTTTTTATTCCTCTTTCTTGCTATAATAAAATTATATTTCTTGTTTTAATTATTGGCAGGTTCGCATCAAAAGAAGATGATAAATGGATAAGTGGCCTAGTGAAGGATTTAACTGTGGAGGCTGGTTCTGGACTTGTTGTACTTGATCCCATGGATATGTCTGGGGGATATACTTCAGTGAAAGACAAAATGAACATATCAATAGTGTCCACCGACATATATGCCCATCTCTCTTTGGGTGTTATATCCCTTTTACTTAATCTTCAAAGTCAAGCATCTGCAGCACTGCAATTTGGGAACACCGATCCCATCGCCCCTTGTACAAATTTTGACCGAATATGGGTGTCTCCAAAAGGTTTTTGTTGTCTTATGATATTATCTGTAGGATTTAATTTTTATTATTCTTTTTGTTGTTATGACTTATGATTATTATGATTTTATTTGGGTTTTCTCTCTCTGTAATTTCTTCCTCCATTGCCATGGAAGAAATAAATATAAGGAAGAAACCCACCCCTCTGTTATGAAGTCTTCTTAAACATAAGATATTCTATTTATGTGTTCACAGAGAACGGGCGTCTCAGCAACCTGACATTTTGGAGACCTCAAGCTCCATCAAACTATGCTGTTTTGGGCGATTGTTTGACGTCACGGTATTTCTGAAATACATATTATTGTAATTTAGAGTTGCAGTTATTTTAACAAAATAAGTTTTGGCCTGCTGGATGGAGCATGTGTTGGTCTATGTATCCATCTTCCCTTCCTCTCTCTTTTTCTATTTTGGGAACCTCTAACAAAGGATCATATCCTTGATTATGGTTTTTCTGTTTAGATGCTCTCGAGGTTTTATCATGTACTATTCCAATGCTATTACAACTGCAGTTTGCATGAATTTGTTGCGACTTAGAGAAAGTTTGTTTGCATTCTGAACAATCTGTTTCTTATCTGCCTCCCTTTCTTCCTCTGCCCTCTATTTCCCTCATCATTGTGGAATTAGTAATGGTGTTTGTCATGTACTATACGAAGGCTACTCTACAGTTGGCCATGTAGGAGAAGTCCTGAAACATTACATATCTTAAATCTATGAAAGTTCTTGTGCAAACTATGTCAATTATTGGCTCTTTATGTAACTCTTTTGGTTTTGGACATGTTTTTTGCATGTGCAATTTTTTCCACTGTCATGGTCCAGTTACTCTCATCAATACATAATTTTGTAGATGTCAGGTCCTACTTGTGCTTAGCTATTTTGAGGTATGCATTTATTGATTCGTTTTCATACTTTGCAGGCCAAGTCCTCCTTCACAGTCGGTTCTGGCTGTGAGTAATGCATATGACCGTGTACGGAAGCCCCTTGGTTTTAAGCTCATTGCTTCATTTTCAAGCATTCAGGGCCAACAGTCTGGTGAAGTCCCCTCAAATATTGACAATGACTGCTCTCTTTGGCTACCTATTTCACCTCCTGGTTACTTGGCATTAGGGTGTGTTGCACATGTTGGAAGTCAACCACCTCCAAATCACATTGTTCATTGTGTTCGTTCTGATCTGGTGACGTCGACAACAGCTTTAGAATGTATACTCAATTCTTCTTCCAATTATTTGTTTGAATCTGGATTTAGCATATGGCGACTAGACAACCGCCTTGGATCATTTTATTCCCATCCATCTACTGTTTGCCCTTCCAAGGACTATTGCTTTGACCTGAATCATCTTCTTCTGTGGAACTCTAGCCAGCGGCAATCTTTATCAAATGAATCTCTCTTGGATTTTAATAGTAAAAATGAATCAAGCGTCCAGTCGAGTAATCAGAGTGCAACTTCATCTGGCTGGGATGTTTTAAGATCTGTTTCTAAACCAAGCACATATTACATGTCAACACCAAACTTTGAGCGAATCTGGTGGGAGAGGGGTGGCGACCTTCGCCGACCATTCTCCATATGGAGACCTATTCCTCATCCTGGATATACGATTCTGGGTGACTGCATAACTGAAGGGTTAGATCTATTTATGTAATTTTTATGTTATGAATATCTTAGTGCCATATTGGCAGATGTATCTTTTGTTACTTATTTTTCTTTTGGTCTGCTTAGCAGCTTGGAACCTCCTCCACTTGGCATCATTTTCAAAGCTGATGACCCAGAAATTTCTGCAAAACCTGTACAGTTTACAAAAGTTGCTCGTATCGGGAAGAAAGGCCCAGAGGAAGTTTTCTTCTGGTACCCCATTGCCCCTCCTGGTTATGCTTCTGTTGGATGTTTAGTAACGCTACATGATGAAGCACCCTCTCTGGACTCTGTTTCCTGCCCAAGAGTGGATCTGATTAGTCAAGCTAGCCTAGCTGAGGTGCCTATCTCAAGATCATCAAGTTCGAAAGGATCAAATTGCTGGAGTATTTGGAAAGTTGAGAACCAGGTTAGTATCTGATTCAAAAAATAGTTCATACCTTCTGCATCTCTGCCACAGAGTCTATTCACTCGAAGTATTTCTCGTTCACCTTAATATTCTTATTTGTTTCTGCAGGCCTGCACATTTCTTGCTCGTTCTGACCTTAAAAAACCATCGAGCAGATTAGGATTTGCTATTGGCGATTCAGTGAAGCCAAAGACAAGGGATAATGTGACTGCTGACATGAAAATAAGATGCCTTTCCTTGACTATTTTGGACAGCTTCTGTGGAATGGTCTAACCCTGCAAATTAATTCCCTTTGCCATGCTCACTATTGCTTAACCTTGTTTTCCAATTTGATCTTGTGTTTATATTTTTTTTCAGATGACTCCTCTGTTTGACGCCACAATAACTAACATCAAGCTAGCAAGTCATGGTCGCCTTGATGCCATGAATGCCGTGCTGATTTCTTCTTTTGCAGCATCAACTTTTAATGTCCATTTAGAGGCATGGGAACCACTTGTTGAGCCATTTGATGGAATATTCAAGTAAGAATTTTAGATTCTCCTCTCATGTTTCTTTTGGTCTTAGAACAATAATTTACAAGAGAACCATCAGCAATCCCATTGCATTAAATAATCATCCTTCTTATTGCAAGGCTTGAAACATATGAAACCAATCTAAGCCAACCGGTAACAATAGCCAAAAGAATGCGAGTTGCAGCTACCACTATATTGAATGTGAATCTTAGTGCTGCCAATGTTGATACCTTAGCACAAGCCACTGCTTCATGGCGAAAGCATAGGGAACTTGAGGAGAAAGCAATGAGATTATATGAGGTCTGATTTCACCTCTGCATGCTCTTCCAGTACTTATTCTTGCTTGCATAACTTAGTGCTTGCTTACTTGTGCAGGAAGCTGCTGGTCCTGATGAGACTGTCCCGAAATCATCACAATTGGCTTTGGATGAAGATGATTTTCAAACCGTGAAAGTGGAAAATAAGCTTGGTTGTAATGTGTATCTGAAAAAATTGGAGGATGGTTCTGATATGATCAATTTATTGCCTGACAATGGCCATGCCACTTTGTGGATACCGCCTCCAAGATATTCTGACAGATTAAATGTTTCGGATGAATCAAGGGAACCTCGGTGCTATGTTGGAATTCAAATAGTTGAAGCAAAGGTTGTTATTAATCTACTCACATTGTTCATAGATTGATGACACTATTTCTTTAAACATATGCAATTGCTGAAGTTTTAAATTATCATGGTAATTCTCTACAGGGTTTGCCCCTTGTTGATGATGGAAATAGTCATCAATATTTCTGCGCTTTGCGCTTGCTCGTGGAGAATCAGGAAGCTAATCCGCAAAAGGTTTTTCCTCAAAGTGCAAGAACAAAGTGTGTTAAACCAGTAACTGATAAAGTAAACGATTTTGATGAAGGCACGGCTAAGTGGAATGAACTCTTTATCTTTGAATTCCCTAGAAAGGTATGAATATTGAACTCTCTACAGCTAACCTCAATCCTATAAACAATTGAGCCAGAAAACCCAAGGAGAATGTGTGTGGATCCTGTTGTTTCCTTTTTACTTTCAGTAATCAAAGTGGAGTGTTACATGTGATGAAAACTTCGACTTCTCTCTCACTCCTCCCAAAACCCCTACCTTTGGGTACAGAGAATTATGCATTCTAATGCACGACTTGATGAACTCTTTTGGGTTATGCCTCCTGTGATGTTATACTTTACTTTTTATATGCTTAAGAGTAGCTGGCTCTTTGGTTCATGAGAACTTTTTAGTGGCAATTTAATGCAGATTCCTAAGAATTTAGCATGTTTCAATTACTTCATATTGTTTTTTTACCCCATCCGATATGCATTTTTTTACTCAATGATAGATGAGTTATGTATGATTCTTATAGGGAATGGCTAAACTGGAGGTGGAAGTGACGAACCTTGCTGCCAAAGCCGGTAAAGGTATCAGCCAATTGTTCTAGCAGCTCCAGAAATGATTCTTTATTTCTTTTTCAACTTTAGATTGAGACTGTCTATAACCCATATACTGATGGATTCGCTTAACTTATTACCAGTATAATTTCTTTTCTTGCACAGAAAAGTTGCTGTATCTTCTTATTAATTAATGAAATTTTTCTTTGAAGAGTTATCCACTAGAAATAAATAAAGTCTTTTCATGGTCTAATATAACGATAGCATAGTCTACTGGGATTGTATTCTTGATTATGTTATGTATCACTTGAATGCATTCGGGATATGCTTGTTAAACTTTTCTGGTGGTCTAACACATCCTTTCTGGTCAATACCAGGCGAGGTTGTGGGTGCATGTTCAGTTTCTGTTGGACATGGTGTGGGCATGTTGAAAAAGGTTGCTTCTGTTAAAATGCTCCATCAAACATCTGATGTTCAAAGTATTACATCATATCCACTTCGGAAAAAGGTTGGTGGATAGGTTTCCTATCACCTTTTGGCTTATATTTCCAGTATTTTTTTCTTCACTTCTTGACTTTTATTTTTCAGGGCCAAAATTTTGGGGAATTGCGTTCTAGTTCTTGCCTTTTGGTCTCCACTTATTTTATTGAGAAGAGCATGGCCACTGATTTTGACAATAAACAAGGAGATGCAAACGAATTAGATAGAGATATGGGTTTCTGGGTTGCACTTAGCCCAGAAGGTCCATGGGATGGCTTTCGTTCATCACTTCCTCTATCGGTGATTACCAGGAAACTAAAAGATGATTTTGTGGCTTTAGAGGTCTCTTTGAAAAATGGCAAGAAGTATGCTGTTTTCAGGGGTCTTGCTATGGTCACAAATGATTCAGATATCAAACTGAATATTTCAACTTGCCATGTGTCGGTGATATATGATTCTTCTAGAACAGGCAGGAGTAACGTTGTCGTTGAAGAAATTTTTGAAAATCAGCAATATCATCAAGTCTCTGGTTGGGGTAATGATGGTAACAATGGTCCAAGGCGGTGGAGTACTAGGGATTTCTCATTCTCATCAAGAGTGAGTTTGTTTTGAACAATTTTAAAGGTCTTGGTGTCAGTTATGCAATTATACTTGCTATTTTTTTTTGTGATTTTGTTCTTGTTTTCCTTCAAGGAATTTTTCGAACCTCCTCTTCCCCCTGGATGGAAATGGGCATCAACATGGTCTATCGACAAATCTCAGTTTGTTGATACAGATGGTTGGGCTTATGGGCCTGATTATCAAAGTTTCAAATGGCCTCCAAGTTCTCCCAAGTCAGGGACAAAATCATCCCACGATGCTGTTCGTCGAAGGAGATGGACACGTACAAGGCAACAAGTTGATGAACAGGTCATCAAAAGCCAAAATTTTCTTGATATTACTATATCTCCCGGTGACTCTGCAGTTTTACCCTGGAGAAGCACGTCCAGAGATTCTAACCAGTGTCTACAAATTCGTCCATCTGCTGATCATTCTGAAATTTCCTATGCTTGGGGCCGTCCAGTGTCAGTTGAGAAGGATTCATCATCTATTGACCAAGCTTCACTTTCTCGTCAAAGTACCTTGAAGTCTGTTAATAAGAACCCAACTTCTCCACTGAGGCTGGATCATTTAGAGAAGAAGGATCTTCTTTGGTGTTGCCCAGGGTCTAATGGCAGATTATTTTGGCTCTCTGTTGCGACAGATGCGTCAGTTCTTCAGTCAGATCTTAATACTCCTGTTTATGATTGGAGAGTATCAGCCAGTGCCCCACTGAGGTTGGAGAACAGACTTCCTTGTTCTGCAGAATTCAGAATCTGGGAAAGACCTAAAGATGGTAAAAATATTGAAAGACAACATGGTTCTGTATCATCGCGAGGAACTGTGCAGATATACTCTGCTGATATACGGAACCAAATATATATAATGTTAATTCTTCAGTGTGGCTGGGTTATGGAAAAGGTAACCTCTGCTCTTCAGTTATGTGCACCAGCATGTGCATGCATGTTTCTGAATGTTTCACAAACTTATTTGATGAATGTCTTCTTTCTGTCTCTTCGCATTGGTATATTCAGGACCCAGTTCTTATTTTTGATATGGCAACTGGTACTCATGTTTCATCATTTTGGATGCTTCACCAGCAGAGAAGAAGGTACAGCCTTTGCATTCTTTGATATCTTTTTCAATATTTTGTTCTTCATATACTTGGCACATTTTTCTATCAGCTCTTAGTTTTGAGAAGTCGGAGTTGCTGTATTGATCAAGTATTTGTTGTGAATGGCGACACATATATGAATTTGTCTTCTTCCTATGAATTTTATGTTCTATATATTTTTTTGTTCAGCACGGAGGGGCTATAGTCTCGCATCCCATGGGTAAGTGACGGACCTGTCACTTATATGTTTGTAGTAGCATTGACTAGGGATTTAAAAGCATTCTTTATCTGCTCCTAGTCCTAGGTCAGTGGCAAAATCAGTGTATGATTTGGATTGAGCATCTGAAAGGAAATTGTAGTCTTTTGTGATATGATGTCCACAAAGGATACATAATGCCTTATCAGTTTGTTTTTCTTTATTAATTTTTTTTCATTCTTTTTTCCCGAAGGTGGAGCGGTTGTACTCTGTTGCTAGAGTAATTTCTTGGGAATATATTATAATTATAGCCTAGTTAATTGAATGAAGCTAGGTGAAAGTTTTGCGGATAGAGTTTATCGTAGGAGGTCGAAAGCAAGCATGTAACCGCTGAGATGCTGCTGCTGATTGAAGCTTGTTTATTATTTTAGCTTATTATGTTGAATTTGTCTTTTATGGGCTGCTGGGTCCTTTGTGGGCTTAGCAAGCCCACCTATACTTAGGCTTCCCCAGGAAGCTACTCTTGGCTTACCCAAGAAGCTGCTTTGGGAAAAGAAGTCTTTCTCCTTCACAGAGGGGCAGCTAGGATTATTGTGGGAAATTGAGTGGCACTGCTTGCCGTTTGGACAGAGAGAGAGTTCCTCTTCTGTTGTAGTTTTTCCTTTATTATCAGTCTAATTCCTCTTAGTTTAGCTTTCGTGTGTTCGTGTTCTCTTCTCTTCTATCAATTTGGTTCGACCTGCCAGATGCCAAAGATCAGAAGTATGACTCGTGGGGAAACAGACGTTAGAGACGGGGAGATAGAGGAGAACGATTTTATTAGGGCTGAATGAGAACAATTGTGCCCTCAAATCAAGGTCTGTCTGCCAGAGAAAAAGAGCTGGTCGCTTCAGATGAGTGGACCAAGGTCTGTCTGCCGCGCATGGGGCAAGTGACAGGTCGACGATTCCTGTGGTTGGCCAACACAAAGGGCCAAACTTGTCAGGTGCTCCAAACGTGGCAGTGATAAATTGGGGTATGAATAACATGGCCTGGAGTGGAGAGCAAGGGGCTGCCTCGTGAATGAAACACACACCAGAGCATAAGCCACGATCAAACTCTGCACAGGGGTTTGATGCACAGCGTCAAAGCTGGGGAACTGCAAACCCGGGATTTAATTTTATAGGAACAGGACCTCAGAGAAACTCAACTTCTCATGATGCATTTGTGGCAGCTACTCGCATCAATCTACCTATGTTTGATGGGAGCAATCCCGAAGGTTGGGTAGCAAGGGCTGAGCAATACTTTACACGGCACCACAGAAGTGAGCAAGGTTTAAATGGCACTGCCTGAAATGGCAGGGGATGCCCTTCATTGGTATCAACTCACGCGGTCTAGATTTCCATATTGGACGTGGAGTTAACTGAAGAGTGAGATATTAAGGTGTACGGTCAGGATCCTATGGCTAATGCTTTTGAAGCCTTGATGTACACCACCCAAAGCAGAATAGTGAGTATGTTAGTTCATTTATTTCACGTGTAGTGCACGTTCCTGGCCTTGTAGAAAATTATTGTCTAGGAATGTTTTTACATGGGCTACGTGACGAAATGCGTATGCGTATTTTGCTCACGAGAAGCCAAAGATCCTGTAAAAAATAATGTAATTGGAGGTAGGGATGTCAACGGGCGGTCTTTACCGGACCGATCCGGAACCGTTCAAAGCCCATTAAATTTTAAAACAACGGTTCTGGTTCCGGTTCCGGTTCCGGTTCCAGAACCGTTTGGACCCGGACCGGTCAAGACCCGCCCGTTTTGTCCTGCTCGGTCCGACCGGTCATTTTTTTTTTTTTTTTTAAATTTGAGCATTACATATCCATTTTTTCAGAAGAACAATTTACATTTGAGTTTAATTACGAAATATTAATTAATTTACTAAAACCATCATTTACCAAAATTCATATCATTTGTTCGGTTTTTGTTCATCATATTTTGCTTTTGTAGAAAATGAAGAAATAAATACAACTGATCGACCTTAAGTCCTCCGTTAGAGAAATTTACATACATGTTTTCTTATACTAACTAGGCTTAGATCCCAGCCTATTAACCCACTGATACTCTCCATGGTGTTGGCTACACCTAAACGAACCCGGATGACTGGTGGGGGAGCACAGACACACCCTCTGGGGACTTGCAGACTTATAATCACCCAGCCAGTAGGGATAGCACATCTTCACCTAATAAATTACCTTGAGTACAGAATAGGTTCCCTATTCTGGTTCATCCCCCAACATGATTTATAGCCGAGTACACAATAGGTTCCCCCTCCCTCCCTCCCTCCCTCCCCCATGATTGTGGAATATCTGCCTAATTATACAGTGAATATGTTAGAATAGACAGGATTAGTTTGGTGTATATTTGCTCTGGTTTAAAATTGGTGTTTCTCTTGATTAAAATGTGTTTAAGATCCAGTGGGTAACCGGTTAGAAATGGTTAATACCCGATCCGGATCCATAATTTGATGGTCCGGATCCGGTCCGGGTTTTGTATTTACTGGGCCGGTTCCAGAACCAGAACCAATACTAAATTACTGGTTCTGGTCCGGGTAAAATCCGCCCGTTGACACCCCTAATTGGAGGTGGTAATTGGAGTCAGTATTCGGCTCCAAATTTGAAGAATGATCAGTGCAGCACTGCAGCCAGATAAACAGTTCAGGACAGTGAGCAGCTACTCAGATATGGAGAGTTGAATTTCACCTGCTTCCTGGTTTATAGCTCAGTTGGGTCCAGTTACAATCAGCCACACCAACATATCAACTTGTCAAATTTCACACAAGGATTACGTGGAAAAACAGAAGGTTAGGCTATGTTTTAGATGCGATGAGTAGTGTTAGCCAACTCATTGTTGTGCTGATAAGACGTTACAAGTGTTTATTATTTCATATCTGAATGAGGATGATGCTTTGCCGGTTGAGGAAACCGGTCTGCCGCACGACAAAGAGGAAGAAAATAATGAGGCACCTCAAATACAAATGCTAGAACTCAACCAACTCGCAGCAAGGGGGTTTGATGGGCCGCAAAAGATGAAATTAAAGGGAAATGTTTCCAATCAAGTGTTGCTCAGTGGAGCAAGCCCCTGCTTCATATCCCGCAACATGGCCATCAAACTTGGGCTTTCGATCGATACTAGCCAAAGCTCTTCAGTGCGTCTTGGCAATGGCCGTAAGGTCGCTATATTGGGTTGTGCCCAAAGCTGCCACTTGAATTGGGAGACGAAAAGTTCAACCTGGAATGCTTTGTCTTTGAGCTTGGAAATGTGGACCTTATCCTTGGCGTCTCATGGTTGGCCACCCTTGGAGAAGTGCCAGCTGATTGGAGGATGATGACAATGCGATTTCGACGTAACGGGCGAGATCTTAGTCTTTGAGGCGAACTGGGTCTAGTGTCGGCATTGTCATTAGCCGGAGTTTGTAAGTTGCGACAAGTAGAGGCAAGTGGCTGGTATGAGTCCTAAATACAGTGCAGGAAATTGAGTTTTAGGCATTCATATCATCAATCAACAATAAGGCTACTAGTGACTATCTACGACAAAATATGGAGAAGGAATTCCCTGAAGTTATGCAGCCACCAGTGGGACCCCATCCTCAACGGAGTGACATGTTATCCCATTTTCAAGTTAGTTTATTCTGCAGCAGCAAATGCTAGTTACACTATGGGCTCCGCAGAAGACAATTTAGTAATTTTTAAAGCTGAAGTTAACGAGGGTACTACCGTGAAAAAATTAAAACCTCGAGCTCGAGGACGTAGTTATGCGATAAAAAAAGCTACCTGTCATATAACTATTGTAGTGAAAGATATATCTTTAGATGAATATGAAGATACATCTTTCTATTCGTTAAAAAAACCTAGATGGAAAAAGACAAGTATGGTAGATCGTGATGTATATAATAGTGAGGTAGTATGGGACAAAAAATAAATCCACTCGGTTTCCGACTTGGTATAACTCAAAGTCATCATTCCATTTGGTTTGCAAAACCAAAAAATTATTCTGAGGACCTACAAGAAGACAAAAAATAAGAGGTGATCATCATATTCCTTTGCAGCCGGGAGCTTCTCTAGTTTCAATACGACCTTATCGGTACAGTCATGCCGTCAAAGACGAAATGGAGAGGCTAGTGCAAGAGATGATAGAGGCTGGAATTATGTAGCCCATTTTGAACCCCTATTCGAGCCCGGTGTTACTGGTTCAAAAAGAAACATGGAAGTTGGCGATTTTGTGTTGACTATAGAGAGCTTAATAAGCAGACTGTGCCGGACAAGTACTCAATCGGGATGATTTTTGAAGCTTGCTCTACAATCGGGATACCACCAATTCGAGTCGCCATAGAAGATATTGCAATGGTTGTTTGCATAACTCATTCCGGTCATTACGAGTTCCTTGTTATGTCGTTTGGACTAACGAACGCCCCGTCAACCTTCCAATTTGCTATGAATGATCTTCTATGACCCTATTTTCATAAGTTGATTTACTTTTTGATGATGTTCTTGTGTGTAGTGGTGATGGGCAGGACCATGAGCAACACTTACGCACAGTTATGTCCTTGTTGCATGACCATTCATACGTGATTAATCCAAAAAGTGTGCTTGGGGCCAAACTACAGTGAAAGACCTAGGTCATATCGTGTCAATTGAAGGGGTTCAGATGGACCTGAGAAAGGTATTAGCAATTATGCGGTGGTCTGTGCCATCATCAGTGAAGAGCGTTCGTGGATTCTTAGGGCTAACCGGCTATTATCACCGATTCATTCAAGATTACGACCAGATTGCTCGCCCTTTAACTGAATTGCTTAAAAAAGAGCAAGTGACCAATTTTATTTGGACACCTACAGCCTAATCAGCGTTTGAAGCCTTGCAGAAAGCTGCACAGGTATTAGCAACTCATTATTCTAAATTGTTTGTCATAGAGTGTGATGCATCGGTGTTGATGTAGGAAGGCCAGTTGGTGGCTTATTATAGCAAAGTTTTATCCGACAAGAGCTTAGCAAAGTCCGCCTACAAAATAGAATTAATGGCGCTTGTATTGGCAATTCAATAATGCTGGCCTATCTGGTGGGGCGGAGGTATACCGTGTAAACTGATCAGCGTAACCGTGCAAACTGATCAGTGTAGCTTTCCACTTTGATTCTCTAGCAACCAATACAATAATGTGGGGCTGTTAAGATGGTTAAAGCAAACAGTTTGAAATTTCGGCACTGATACAACAATTTTTGGTGCCTAAATTACTAGGTTATGATTTTCAAATTGAATTCAAGGTAGGGTTCTCTAATCATGTCGTTGTTGCTTTGTCTCAAAGCTATGAAGAGGTAGATTGTGATAGAGCTAAATTCCTATGTGGCTAGGACAGAAAGTGATTGTGAAGAGACTCGCAAGGATGCGAAGTTGGCGGCTATTCAGTCGGGATTGGCAGCTGGATCGTTGGACTATCCTGCTTACTCCCTTTTTAATGATGTCTTATACTATCAAGATCGCTTGGTGTTAGCCAAGGATTTGGTATTCATTCCTCGTTTGTTGGTTGAGTTCCATTCTTCGCCTCGAAGGGGGACAATAGGAGCATTCCGTACTTATCTTCGCTTGCTTCTAATGTTTATTGTAACGTAGTGCTTAATTTGTCAGAAGCAAAAATGTGAAACACAGGCTCCCTGAGGTTTACTGCAACCTCTGCCCATTCTGACACGAGTTTGGGAGGATATCAGTATGGATTTCATCAAGGGATTTCCACGATCAGGATCTTATGATTGCATTTTGGTGGTGGTGGACCGCTTATCCAAATATACAGATTTTTATGGCCTAAAGCACCCGTTTAATACATGCGACGTGGCATCGGTTTTTGTAGAGGAGATTGTTCGACTCCATGGAGCTCCATTATCTATCGTGTCTGACTGTGACAAGATTTTCTTGAGTGGGTTCTGGTCGGAATTGTTTAAGGCCACAGACACTAAACTGCGGATGAGTTCGGCTTACCATTCGGAGACGAATGGACAGACGAAGGTGGTAAACCATGGTGGAAACTTATTTGCATTGCTTTTCTTTTGAGTGCCCTGACAATGGGGCAAATGGCTAGCATCGGCCGAGTATTGTTATAATATTAGTTTCCATTCATCAGCACGGTCAACACCTTTTGAAATTGTGAATGGGCGGCCTCCACCCAGGCTTGTGAGTTTCTTACCATCTGAGATTAGAGTCCAAGTAGTGATTAATGTGTTGAAAGCTATAGATGATGTTCTTCGTCATCTAAGGGAGCATCTCGTGCGTGCTCATCAACGTATGGTTCATGCAGCCAATAAGCAAAGCCGAGATGTGCAATTTGAGATCGGCCAGAAAGTTTTTCTCAAACTCCAACCGTATCGTCAATCTTTCTTATTTCGATTGGGGAGTGTAAAGTTAACTGCCAAATTTTACGGACCTTTTGAAATTGTGAAGCGATGGCTTATCGGTTGTTGCTCCCTCCTTTCCGTTTGCATCCAGTTTTTCACGTCTCTCAGCTTAAGGTGACGGTGGTAAATCATTCGGTAGAGACCGAGTTGCCCAAAGAGTTGTGGATGTCTGATCCCGAATTTTTCCTCAATGGATTTTGTGTGACTGTTGGGTTTGGCAAGGAGATGAGAGTGTGTGTCAGTTATTGTGCAATGGAAGGATAAGGAGATCGACAAGGTGACTTGGGTGGCAGTGGAAGAGTTCATGGGACAATTTGCAGAATTCAGCCTTGAGGACAAGGCATTTTGGAATTAGAGAGGAGTTGTTTCAGATAGAGTTAATCATAGGAGATCAAAAGCAAGCATGTAACCGTTGAGATGCTGCTGATGATTGAAGCTTGTTTATTATTTTAGCTTATTATGTTGAAGTTGTCTTTTATGGGCTGTTGGCTCCTTTCTGGGCTTAGCAAGCCCACCTATCCTTAGGCTTCCCAAGGAAGCTACTCTTGGCTTACCCAATAAGCTGCTTTGGGAAATAAAAGAAGTCTTTCTCCTTCAGAGAGGGGTAGGGTAGCTAGGATTATTGTGGGAAATTGAGCGGCACTGCTTGCTGTTTTGATAGAGAGAGTTCCTCTTCTGTTTTAGTTTTTCCTTTATTATCAATCTAATACCTTTTAGTTTAGCTTTAGTGTGTTCGTATTGTTTTACTTCTATAGAAAGCCACCAACTATTCATATTCATAAAGCATTTGGAGGGGTTCCAAGCAAGAACAGTCTTCTCATGGCATGATCTGTTGAAAAGTGATGGTAGATCAGTCTGTACATTGTATTTAGGAGTCCTATGTGAAATTGAAGGGTCTCATTAGTCTAAAGTGAGTGTGGACATGTATCTTAATTTTAGAAGTTACGATGTGAAACTTAGCTACAAGTTGCAAGTGCCTAAATGATCAAGTAGTTTCTTCATAAAAGACCAAAGGGATATTATTCCTTCCTAATGAAGTTTGATAGGTTATTTTATTAGGAATTAGTTTGTTTTTGGTATAATTCCTTTATGATTCCGATACAGGAGGTTAAGGGTCAGTGTTGAGCGTGACTTGGGAGGGAGTACAGCTGCCCCAAAAACAATAAGGTTTTTTGTTCCCTATTGGATAAATAATGATTCCTCCCTCTCTCTGGCATATAAAGTGGTGGAAACTGAACCAATCGGAACTGGAGACATTGATTCTCTTTTGGGCTCCAAATCTTTTAAATCTATCAGATCTTCATCAAAATATCCTTCAACTTCAGTGATTGGGGGACAGTTTGATATGAAGAGAAATATCCAAGTACTGGAAGCTATTGAAGATACCAGTCCAATACCAAGTATGCTTTCCCCGCAAGACTATATTGGCCGCGGTGGTGTTATGCTGTTTTCAACACGAAATGATATGTATTTGTCCCCAAGGGTGGGCGTAGCTGTTGCTCTTCGAAATTCTGACAATTTCAGTCCTGGGGTATCACTTCTTGAGCTGGAGAAGAAGGTGAAATGATGGCTAACTCTCGTGATAATTTGAGATTTCTTCTATCAAATAATTTTTGTCTTACTTCTGTATGTTCCCATTAATTTGTCTCTTTAGCAAAGAGTTGATGTGAGGGCACTTGGTTGTGATGGAACTTACTACAAACTTTCAGCTGTGCTGCACATGACTTCAGACAGAACAAAGGTAGAAATACTTGCCCATTTATGGCATTCAATGTTGGTGTTACACTTGTGGCTGTCTGCAAATTTACTTTTATGAAGTTTAATTGATTCTTTATTCATTCAGCTACTATCTAAGATTTCATTCTTTTTTTTTTATTGTGGTTGAGTGAGATAGAGCAGGATGAAGAGGGAACTCCGGGTTACCTCTGTAGAGAAGCATAAAAGTGAGACATATATGTGTATTAAGAAGTAGAGAGACTCTCATTTATGTAGAAACTACGTTACAGTCTAATCCTAGGATAAGTAGATATACAAGGAAATGTTGTTATACATAAACTTTACAACCCCAATAGGGGCAGGCTAAGAGGAGTATGATTACATAAGTTCACCTTTAAATAGGCAGCCATGAGATCTGAACTGAGGGAAAGTTCTGGCTCATCAACCATGCTAAATGGGTACTTGTCTAAACCTAGGTTGTTAGATATACATATTATTATTTTTCTTTTTGGTCAATTACATACAGAAATTTGATGGCCGCATCACGGTGGACTCGAACCCGAGATCTTTGGCCTCGGGCATTAACCACTCTACCACTAGACCAACACACGCACACAGATATACATATTATTTATATCCTTTGATGTCAACGAGATGTATGTCCTTGATATTGGAATTATGTTAAAGAGTAGGAAAGATGATTTCAGTAAAATGATTAACATTGAGATGTCTGATACTTTCACATTTTTTCTTCTAGAGTTTACATGATGAGAAAAAGTAATTATTCTTCAACAGAATCAGCTGTCTTAAGAATATAAATAATGGTGGGTATGTTGAACTGTAACAAACTAAGGAGGATGAGATCTCTATCATCCTATATCGTTATTTTTTAACTGACAGACCTAGTGTATATTTAGGTCGTCCAACTTCATGTAGGACGTAAAACCGTAACTTTCTCCTGGGTTATTTATGAGCTTTTGGGCAAATAAGATTTTTTTTTGTTTTGCGTGAGAAGATAGTAGTTCTAGTTGTTTCTTTCAATCTCTCTGTAAGTTTCCCTGTCAAGTTATGGGTACGAGTTAACAGTGTTCACACTTCACACATGGAACCTTTTAGCTGATATAATTGCAATCATCTTTAGAATCAAAGGGTTCTATGGAGAAAACGTATATTTATGTTCATATAGAAAGAGAGCTCCTATTTACTTATTGCTTTAGTTGCAAGATATATTGCATAGTTTACCTTCAACGAGACAAATTCATTTATTTATGCAGGTAGTACATTTTCAGCCACATACAATGTTCATGAACCGAGTTGGATGTAGTGTATGTGTGCAACAATGCGATACTGAGTCAGTAGAATGGCTTCATCCTACTGAACCTCCCAAACATTTCGGATGGCAGTCTGAAGTACCTGAAGTGATTAAGGTGTGTGTAGTGATCCATACCCTTTAGTTTATGCTTTCCTTCAAAGCTGCATACTAATAGTCTCTATCTATTGCTGAAGCTGCGAATGAACGGGTACCAGTGGAGTGCACCGTTCACCATTGGATCTGAAGGTCTTATGTCTGTATGTTTGAGAAATGAACTAGGAAGTGAGCATAGGAATCTTTCAGTTGAAGTAAGAGGCGGGGCAAAGACGTCTCGCTACGAGGTTATATTGCGTCCCTGCTCTTTCTCAAGTCCTTACAGGTGATTCTCGAATATTACTTCCTTAAATCAAGTTTATTTTCTAATTGGGGTTAGTCAATGATTTCAATTGGATATGATGAATCCATCATGCATAAGAGTTTGTAACTCTTTGTTTCTTTCTTGAGAAGCAAGGTTTAATCTCTCTTGAGCTGGTTATGTCGACTTAATGTGTTGTGGTTATTAAGCCATTAATAAATACCTATCTTTTGGAAGTAACACTAGTGTGCTTATGTTCTTTCTCATTTTTTCCAAAAAATATTGGATTTATCTCTTCCTGCATGTCAGTTTCCCTTAAGCATTAGAAATGTCATCGACTGAAAAGTCTGAAATGACTTCCGGTCATCGTTCAACGGAAAATAAATTCTTATAAAACTTTTGTTTCTTATTGGAAAAGAAAAAGGAAGAAGAAAAGAAAGAAATCTGGATATATTGTTGTTTTTGCGCTTTACCCTTTTATGTTGTTTATACTCGGTGGTCTTCTACTCTATGGTTACCTCTTTATATTTTCAACTCATTGTCACTTTCTACAAATGATACTGTGTGTCTATGGAACTTTCATACGTACTGCAGATCCTGCAAATAATACGTACTGCAGATCCTGCAAATAATGGAAAATCCACTTGAATGTAGCTTACTTTTTATTAGCAGGATCTGCAAGATGAGGGTATTTGAGCATAAAAAGAACTTTTATCGACAGTGGTGGGCTTAATGTAGCTTACTTTTAATTAGCAGGGAAGCTAAAAATTTGATAGCAAGTAAACTGAACTGTGTCAATATAATTATCTTTGTAAGTTGCGTGTGTTAACCATGATAGACGAATTTTTTATCTTCCATCATTCGTGCTTTCTTGTTTGAGCGTCATCAATTTAAATGTTTACTCCTGCTACTCTATTTCCTATATTTCTGATGCAAGCCTTTTGCAGGATCGAAAACCACTCTTTCTTTCTACCAATACAATTCCGTCAAGCCAATGTTTCCAGTGACTCTTGGAGATCTCTACTTCCTAATGCTTCTGCTTCTTTTTCATGGGAAGATCTTGGTAGAGAACGATGTTTGGAACTACTGGTAGATGGAGATGATCCCTTGTCATCACAGAAGTACAACATTGATGAGATCAAAGATCATCAGCCCATCCCGGTTGCTGGAGGACCTAGGAGAAATCTACGAGTAACTATCATGAGGGAAGAGAAGGCAAATGTTGTCAAAATCAGTGATTGGATGCCTGAAAATGAAGTACCAGAACTTTTAAACCGGAGTGCTTCATTTGTACAACAAGTCTCCGAAAGTAACTATCAGCTTCAGCCATCAACATTGGTCGCAGAGAGTGAATTTCATTTCATACTTGAAGTTGCAGATCTGGGGTTGTCCATTGTTGATCAAACGCCTGAAGAGATATTATATTTGTCGCTCAAAACGTTTATGCTGTCATACTCTACTGGACTAGGCTCTGGTATTAGTCGGTAAATTTTGCTTTTCTTTGTCCTTGTTAGCTTTGATGGAGGATCTTCCTTTACTTTTTAATTTGACCACAATTTTTATGTCTATGCTAATTCTGGATTTTATAACTCAGGTTAAAAATGAGAATGGGGGGTGTTCAGATAGATAATCACCTGCCTTTGACTCCAATGCCAGTTCTCTTCCGGCCACAAAGAGTTGGGGAGGACTCTGATTATATTTTGAAGATTTCAGTAACCCAACAATCTAGCGGATCCTTAGATTTCAGCATATATCCTTATATAGGTTTTCAGGTGAGTATATTAAGTATAATTTGTTGGATAATCTTGATTTTCCAATGCTAAGAAATCATGGGAAAATATTCTGTCAGGGTCCAGAAAATACTGCCTTTCTGGTCAATATTCACGAGCCAATTATATGGCGCCTTCATGGGCTGATCCAGCAGGCCAATATATCCAGAATCTTTGAATCTGAGACCAGTTCTGTTTCAGTTGATCCCATCATTCAAATTGGGTATGCATGAAGCATCATCTTCTGCAACCATTTTATCCTTCTGTTTCTTGTAATGCTTTTGAAGACTATACTTTAAGTCTAATCTTGCTGCTTTGTGTTGATAGTGTTCTGAACATGTCTGAAGTTCGTTTTAAAGTAACCATGGTTATGTCACCAACTCAACGGCCAGCAGGTGTCCTAGGATTTTGGGCAAGCTTAATGACTGCTCTTGGAAATACTGAAAATATGCCGGTTAGCATGAACTCCCCATCTTTTTCTCTATATTACAGTTCGATGTGATTGTGGCTTTAAATTGACTACCTAAGAAATGTTTGATGTGATTGCCTGCTAAGAGTTCGAGAACCTAGGTTTCGTATCTGAGAACTTACATTTTTCATCTTTCAGACATATTCATTGCTCCCTTCTATCCCTGTTCTCTTTTTTAAGAAAAAAAGAACCTTATCATATATCTTCTTTTCCCTAGGTGGTGTAGTTTTCTTCTTTCAGAACATAATGCTTGTACATGAATCATCCAGTTATGAGGATTAAGCTATTTATGATTCGTTGAACAATGGATTGTCCTCTTTAATTTTCATTTCATGTAGAAGTGATGTTAATTGTATTGTCTTTGGTCTTGCTTAATCAGGTCCGTGTAAATCAGAGATTTCAGGAAAATGTTTCTATGAGGCAGAGTGTTCTAGTCAGTAATGCTGTCTCGAATATTACAAAGGATGTACTCAGTCAGCCACTACAGCTCCTTTCTGGGGTCGATATTTTGGGAAATGCAAGTAGTGCACTTGGACATATGAGCAAAGGGGTTGCTGCCTTATCAATGGATAAGAAGTTCATACAAAGTCGGCAAAGACAGGTTTGAAGTTATCTCATTCTAGGGAAAAAAAAGCCTTGGATATATCTTTGTTAATAAAGTCATTACTCCTCACCTAACACAATCCATACTTAAGAACACAATAAAAATTCAAAAAATTTGCCTTTTTTTTTGTTTGCACGCAGATGATATTTGTTGAGTGACACTTCTGTTTGTCCTCAATTTGTACAATCTCTCTCTTGCAGGATAACAAAGGTGTGGAGGACATTGGAGATGTCATTAGAGAAGGTGGTGGGGCTTTAGCTAAAGGCATATTCCGTGGAGTCACTGGCATTTTAACAAAGCCTCTTGAAGGAGCAAAAGCATCTGGTGTTGAAGGCTTTGTTCAGGGTGTCGGAAAAGGATTGATAGGTGCTGCTGCACAACCTGTCAGCGGAGTTTTAGACCTTCTGTCGAAAACTACAGAAGGCGCAAATGCAATGAGAATGAAGATTGCGGCTGCCATTGCTTCTGAAGATCAGCTACTCCGCCGAAGGCTACCCCGGGCTATTGGTGGTGATAATTTGCTCAGACCGTATGATGAGTACAAAGCAAAGGGCCAGGTACATTCTTTTCTACTCAAATGTTTTATGACATTTTTGAATTGGTGCCACATTTTCACATGTTTGGAGCAAAAATCGGCAACTTGAAAATGACTTCAGCAAGATGAGAAATTTTGTGAATTTTTATGTGAGCTTTTAGGTGAATCATTAACTTGGCTGAAACACGTCAAACTTGTTAAAATTACTTTTTAGCTGATATTCTAATCAGGATCAGTTATATGGAGCAGATGTGGTTCGTAGTATGCCTGCCTGTCCCTTTAATCTTTTTTACAGTGCTTACTTAAATCAAATTCGTTTTCTTCCCCTTTGAGTTCCACTGTCAAACTATATATCTACGACTACAAAAATATATAATCGAAATTTTGAGCGGATATAAACCCAAGATCCTATCTATTTTGCCATTATTGGCCAGCCTAAATATTTTACCTGAGGAAGGTTGAAATGTTGAGGCACTACCTTTTGTGTAAGGTATTTGGTAAATAACTTTCTGAGTTCTATTGCAAGTTCTGCTTTTAAGCTCTCTCTCTCCCAATTGTTAATCATGACATGAATCGAATGAATTCTTTTCCGTGATGAAGGTGATACTGCAATTAGCGGAATCTGGATCCTTTTTGGTTGATATGTTCAAAGTGCGTGGGAAATTTGCTTTAACAGATGCCTATGAGAACCACTTTGCACTTCCAAAAGGCAGAATTGTTATGGTTACTCATCGGAGGATTATACTGCTGCAAGTGAGTTCAATTCTGTCAATCAACATGTTTTTCATCGTGTGACCACTTTTCTGACACCCAAATGCACTGTTTTGTATGTGCTGTTTCAGCAACCATCCAACGTTATTCAACAGAAAAAATTTAACCCTGCCAGAGATCCATGTTCGGTGATCTGGGACGTCGTGTGGGACGACTTGGTGACGATGGAGCTGACTCATGGAAAGAAAGATCATCCTATTGCTCCACCATCACGTGTTCTGCTGTATCTACATAGTAAATCTGCTGACACGAAGGATCACCACCGCATTATAAAGTGCACCCGTGATTCTAATCAAGCTTTCGAGGTTTATTCTGCAATCGAGCTAGCAAGATCAACTTATATGCCTGATCCATCAACGGTTTGATTTCATTTCCGACCACTTCCCTTTTCAATTTGTACAAGTAGAGGATAGAGATAGATTAAGTAATTGACAATGTTCCCTACTATCTATTTTGCTGCTTACATACAAACAATTCGATCTTTTCAGGCTTCAAAGAAGAGCAAGGTTACCAGACCCTACGCTCCAAGAATCGATTCAGTAATTCCTAAAGGAGGGTACATTTTGTCACCCCAACAAATGCCTTCACCCGTACCCTCATATTCATCTCTCGGGTCACTGAACAATGACTGATACAAGAAGAGTAGCACGTCTACGCTCAATGGTTGCCTAATGGTGCCAGCAATACACAATCATGATAGGCGAGGCAGAGCTGACAGAAAACTCGGTATTCAAGAAGAGACGAAATACGGCTTGGTGACAGGTTAAGTCCCACCGCATTTGTACAAAGAGACGATCATAAATGTTAGAAGACTATGCAGCTTAGCTGTAGGCAGACCTCGAAAGTGCGAGAGAAGGACAGAACAACTGTTTTTGCTGCAATACAGAGTTGTCATTCAGCAGCCAATGCTTTCTGAGGTGAGGGATGACACAAAATAATGCACTTACAGCACAGCACAATCTTGCTTTTGTAGAAGGAACGTTATTTCTATCACGCTAAATAGTTCCATGTAATAATATTAAAAAATCATATTATGCATATATACATATTTATGTCGTTTTTTCTTTTCTTTTTTTTTAAATCTGAGTTGTTCTAGCTTTTCAGTGAATGTATCAGTTGTAATATTATCAGTAGTTACCATACAAGATAGCGTTGCTGTTGTATATTTAGCGTTTACATGAAAGAAGACCCTCTTTTATGCTATATTGTTTCAATTTTCGAATACTTCATAGTTTCCCACTTTATGAAGTAACGGTGTTCTTCGATTTATTTTATGTGGCAATAATGAATGGTCACATTAGTCTCTGTTAGTGCCCGTCAACAAAAGCATAATTAGTTTGAGCAAAAATTATTAGACTATCTTATTTACTATCAACAAATAAAATAGTTTGACCCCCTAAACGAAATCTTGAATCCGTCTTTGGTTATAAATAATATATGCAAGTAATTAAATCTGATCATGCATATGCACATATTTTTGCACTCAAGATGTGATTATTATTCATATTGACTAATTCGTCGTACATGTTACTAGTTTTGGATATATAATAGATTATGTTGTGGATAATAACATCAAACCAAAAAAATCTGAGATAGATTTTCCAAATCAGTGATTGGGGATCACCCAAAACACCTATATAAAGCTCAACGCTATAAGCTTTAAAATCACTCATAACATATTTCAAGAAATCACAAAATATCTAAATAAAATGGTGTTTACATGTTTGAGTAATCAGTGAGTATTAATATATGAGTTCGCGATGCGAACAGGCAGTAAAATCAATTTATAATTGAGTTTGAGACATGTACATATATATACATCCTAGACGAGTATTCAATTATTGTAATAACTTATATTTATAAATTTGAACGAGTTCAATTAATTAGTGGAATTACTATACGGTTTTGAGACGAGAACTTGTAGTCAAATCACTTTTTAATCAAACTTGAGATACGAGTATATACATTCTATATAATGTGATTGCATATTGAAGAGATCACCTTGTTCGTGCGCATATGTGGCATCTCCAATATCTTTTATTCTTATATATCTTGAATACCAATTTTGTACTTTCTAAATTATTATATTCTAATATTTATTAATTTTATTTATCTCAAAATTTTCTTAATTAAAGAGTATGGAATTTTCTTAATTACTTCTCATTCATTTTTTATTTGGATCGTGCATAATTTTTTCACGAGACTTCATCAATTGAAAACCTAAATAAAATTACATTTATGTGCTTGACTAATTAGTGGATATCAATATACGAGTTTGAGACATAAACCAATAGTAAAATCACTTTTTAATTCGATTTAGCACAGTTAAGCCTAACATTAATCAACATGCTCAAAGAGAATTTTTTTATTTTCTAATTTTTTTATTATTTACACCATTTATTATTAATGTTAGCTAATATTCAAGTTTTTTTTATTGAGACAAATAACCAATAATTATAACAACTTGTAAAACTATATGAGTTTAAAATAAAAATGAGTAATAATTTTTTTATCATATTTGTAATAGAGTACGAGCATATAGATTAACCTTTTAAATATATAAGTGGAAAAAATAGAAGAAAATCCCCCTTAACATATCTTTTTATTATAATTTTATTTGATTTTGAAAACTTCTTCCATGAGTTGTTGAAATACTGTCACCTCGAAAAAAGTATAGACTTATTTTTAAATTTATATTTTTAAGTTATAATTTATAACAAAGATGATTTCTCGTCGAAACTCAACGGGTTACATATTAGTTATATTAAAGCAAATGCCATACATTGTCACAAAATTTTACCGCTTTGGCAATAATGTCACAACATCTAAAATTTGACAAATTTTTACATATTGTTTCAATACTTTTGCAAATAATTTCATAAAATCTATATTTTAGTATCTGATGATCTATATTTCAGTGATCCAATTAGTGGTAAACTTTTTAAAACATTATCAATTTGAAGAGAGAAAATAATATTTTTGGGCTTCATGACGTTATGGTAAACTTTTTAAAACATTATATATATTTTTTCGTATTTTGAACACTTTTGACATTATTGTAAAATGGTCAAATTTTGTGAAAATACAGTATATGCCTTTTCTCTTAATTTTAGCCCAAGTCCAACTAATAAAACATTTTAAAGCCCCTTAGCGCTGTACATTTCTCAGCAACATTGGGCCGAATCTCCCCACATTTGGGCCTCAGAAACCCTAAGCTCACCCACCACCCTCGAACCCCCAAATCACGAACTAGTCTATTCTTTAGGATCATCAACCCCCCAACCCACACCCAATAATATCCGTTCCGCTGCCGTCTATTTGTAGTCAATAGAATTTCTTTGCTTTCCATTTTGTTTTTTTTTGCGATTTCCCATCACCTCAAGCCATGTCGGAATCGGGCACCACACATCCGACGCAGGGTACGATAGCTCCAATTTTGCTTTGTTTATCTGACACTGGTATTGTTTCTAAGTTCAACTTGTTTTTTTTTTTCTTTTCTGATTGGATTATGCATTTTGTAGATATCGCGGATGATATCAAGGCTCTGCAACTCGATTCAGCTGGTATGTTATATTTGTTTTTTCTTTTTCCCTTTTTTCTGGACAGTTCTAGCATATGATCTGTCTGTGACCTTCGGATTTCTGTAACTTGCTTTACGATGCATATGAAGAACTGTTCTTTTGGTTGTTGATTTTAAAGGTAATACTCATTATGCCGGTTGTTTTTGTTTGTGAATTATTGTCTAATGGTAGCAGATGATACTATGATGGCTAACACAGAAGACTGGAAGCATGATGTAGTTGTAAATCCTGATACGAGTGAAGGTAGATAGTGATGGACATGATTTTGTGTGTTGAAAACTACTGTTACTAATGAGTTACTTGCACCTGACATGGCTTTCTAATTAATTTATTGTGTTAAAATTCCACACATTGTAACTGTCTTCTTGTTACATATTTTTGGTTACGGGTCATCACTTGTTTTGTTATTTAATTTTCTTTTTGGGCTGGCTGTTGCTAGCAGAGGATACTGTGATGGCTAACACAGAAGATGGGAAGCCTGATGTAGCTGTAAACCACAACAAAACAGACGTAGGTAATGGAGGATTACTTCTGATATACATAATGGTTGATAAAATTAAGGCTAACCTGTGAGCTATGTGGACCTAGGGTAGTCTGTTATGTACCTTTAAGAACTTCAAGCTCAGCATAATACATCACTCCTGTTGATGTCTTACTCTTTCTCTTGCTTTATGTTGCTGAATTTTTGTTGATTTCTGCAGAAGATGCTGGGATGGCTGATTCAGAAGATGAGAAGCATCATACAGTCTTGAATCCTGATAAAACAGATGGAGGTTGGTGGACTTTCTTTGCACATACTAGTAGCTAATAGGTTGAATTCTGCACTCATAAGTTATGGCACAATGGTTGCATGTTAGCTTACATACTTCTAATTCTTAAGATTCTGCAAGAGTCTACTTCTTGTGGCATACATGGGGTCGTTTTGTAATGCTTTTGGGTTCAAGATATGTTTATTAAGATCAATGTCATGATAGTTTCTGAAAATTGGTTAGTTATAGGCTAGGAAGCACCGACACGTGAATGAGGCAACCGTCCCGTCCCGGGACGCACTGGTACTGAATACGCGAAATACATCGAAAATACGTATTTTCACGTATTTTTATTTATTTTTAATAAATACATCGAATAACGTCCGAAAATATGTATACTTTGGTCAAATACGTTTTGGTGTATGTTCAAAAGCTAATTAAAGATGGATTTAAACTTACCATAACTTCGTTTGATTTCAAAATAGAGTTTTGAATTTTCTTACGCATAACTTTCATTTCAAACATCATACATCTCTTTCCCAACATTGGTCTACTTTCATTGATTTCCAAAAGTAGTTTTGAAATCCTCATTTTCCTTCAAAATATGATTTCAATCTTATTTATAAATAAACTTTTCATTTTCAAGAGTTGAGGAAGAAATAATTTACCTTGTCCCTGGCTGAATGGATGTGATGGAGTGTTGAGTATAGTCACTGATTTTAGAAGTCTAGTGACTCAATCTAGACTTAATTTTGAAAGAAGATTTTGGGTTTCAAGGAGCAACCGCTCGATACCACTCTGTCATGACCGCTTAAACTAACCCAAATCCCAGGATGGATTAGGGAGGGTCGGACGATGGACAAGATCTGAACGGTCCCGAAAAGGCTATTATGAGGTGCATATCACATGTAAACTATCATACTGGAACATAACATACGTTAATAATCGGATGTACTAGGTGGGCTGCACCAATGGATCCAAAAGAATACGGATGATCCAAGGACTTCAATCAATATCATATTACCATACATCATAGTTCAAAATAAATGCAATGAAAACGTGTGAATACACATATGACGATATGTATTCAAGGTTCAAAACACGTAAACATCAAAAGCATCCCCACTCCTCAACACTCTCCGTCATCATCATCAACAACAACTGCACATTTAAAACAACATGCGGTGAGTACAAGAATGCACTCGGTGGACTCATGCCGAAAACATTTTATCGATTTAAATTACGCCACACATCATGGTAAGACATAAGGGTTTTATTTGAAATGCCTTATGCTTACTAAATCATTTTCATCGCTTCATAAACATTTGTCACAAGCATTTTACTTGCGTGTATGATCCATATCCCTTATCCTTTCATCATATCATCATAGTCGAACGTCGTGAAGGCCTCCTCTACTCTGCCGTGACCGGCCGTGAATTGTCCTTACAAAGACACAATCACCTTAGGTGTACACGTTAATCCTAGCGGTATAAGCCTTCCAAGATAGGATCCGATATCGATTTCATTCATAAGTTGGGGGCGACCCAACAACATTCATAACATTTCATGGATAGATACATACACAAAACATAAACATTTTTGGCAGGTAATCTTGTAAACATTTTCTCAACAGTTGAAATAAGCATCGTAAATAAATTCATTTGGAAAGTATAGCAAGGTCACATTTTGTTTAGAAAGAAAGCCCACATTTTATTTGGATAAGAAGCCCACCTGGACTATTGTTCGTCTTAAACTTGATTACTCGTCAACGTCCAGTCGTCGCGTCAGCGTCCACACCTTTACGTAAAAGCGATGTTTAGTACGCCGTTCACGTATTTCGAGACTTTCAAAGTCTAGAATAAACTTCGATATTCTATATCGATATATATTGAATTCCTTAACGAATTCAATACACTGTTCAATTACGTATTTTCAATAACCAGTTCTCGTTCTTCGAGATACGTTCAACTATATCGTTTTAACCTTTCCGGTTTAAACGTTCAACGTATTTATACTTTTCTCGATACAAGGATTTCAATTATGAAATCTTTTCTTACCAATGAGGTTTCTTTACCTAATTAGTACGTTTTACGCGTATTAGCGTATTTATCGAACGTATTTCGTATGTTGACTTTAAAAGTCAACAATTTTGACTTTCATTAGTAATTTCCTTACTAATTCATATTATAAATCGATTTTCAATCGATTTCTTTTCGTAAAGTCCTAATTCTCGATTTGTCACGCAAATCGATAAACTTCATTAATATTTTTCTTAAATATTAATCCATTTAATCATTAAGCATTATATTTCATTTATAACATTATTAAATATAACGTTTAATTCATAAACATAGAAATCTATGTTTATAACATTTTATAAAATTCAAATATGTCTAAAATAATGTTTAGACATATAATATATTATTAATCTTAATTAAAAAGGATTTAAAAATCCTTTTTCTCCCTTAATAGCTTACGGTAATTTCAACAAATTTCCAAATGGGTTCCAAATTTTTTTCTAAATTCATATAGTGTATTATTATATATTATGGTCATTAATATGTATTAATATTAACCATATAAAAATCGATTATCACCTTAATCATAATAAAAGGTTACGGTAATCTTGTAAAAATTATCCAATAATTCTAAATTTTTTTATATATTTAGTACAAGGTCCCAACATTAATTTATAACACATTTATGTCATATAATCCATCATATACCATTTCTTCATCAAGGATTAAAATCCTTAAGGTCTCGGTTCTTTCTTAACATATACTAAATATTTTATAAAAATTCCAACAAAAATACACCATGCTCATATAATATAGTATAACAATATAACATCATAATATCATACTAGAACAACACACAAATCATCAAATTCCAACCTAGAGCTCTCGGCCCTTTCAAATAAATTGAGCATTTGGTTTTCAAAAAATTCTAATAAAAACATAGGATGCATAATTCATATCCTAAGTCAATAATATATCATTGCATGTATCAAATAAAAATCATACTCTAACATATACATTCCTTAAGCTTTCGGTATTTTTTTTAAAAATAGCATAGGACTTTCAAAAATTCTAATAAATCCATGTAATACATAATCAAGGTCCTAGATCACTAATATGCCATTGCATGTCTAAAATAAAAATTATACACCAAGATAGAATTTTGTTGGGTTTATTTTCATAAACATAGCATAGGATTTTCCAAAAATTCCAAATAAATTAATATGAACTCTTATAACATTATAGATCAATAATCCATGCTCAAAATAATTTCTCAAGCTTTCGGTCATCACCAAAAAGATTTTATAACATTTTCGAAATAATTTCTAAAACATGATCTATGCTTCAAACTTAACATGCTTTGGCTAGATCTTTACAAACAATACACATGCAATAACATAGGCCAAACTTAACATGCATTATCTTATTATTACAAATAAGGATCATCAAGAACACATACCTAAATAAAACTTACAAACCAAGAACATCAAGAACATAAGCATTATCCAAGACCCACCTTTCGAATTTTTTTTTGTACAAATCAAAGAAAATCGAAGCCTTGTTCGATTCTTACCTTTGTATGGGTATGAATTTTAGGAACAAGGTTAAAGTATCAAGCTTGATGAAGGTGAAGAGGATGAACACCAAAATTTTCAAAGGGGGGAAATGGAGGCTCTCGGCCTTTTCAGAATTTGGGGGAGAAGAGGGAGAGTTTGAGTGTTTGAGAGTGTGTTGAGTGAATGGAATGAGAGGAAATGAAGGATCCTAACACTATATCTCTCTCTCTCTCTCGGTTACCTCAAAGAAAAATAAAATAAAATAAAATGGGAGCCTTCTCCATTAGTGGGTTATGACTCACTTAGTGATCATTACCTAGTGTTAATAGCCTTACACTAATGATGGACTTTGAACTAATCAAGCATGCAACAAGGGTGGGAGCCGTCGGCTCTTATGGTTCCAAAGGGTGATGATTTTATTTATTTCATGTATTGATACTATATATTAATCAAGATACAATCCTAAATATAAACACATGTCACTTGATTAATTAAAACATAGCATAGCAAAGTATATCAAAGAAATCGAGAATTATGAGGTTATAACATAGGTCACGGCATTTATTAATCACAAGGGTTACATATTTTATTTTCGTGACATTCATACATATATATGTCATAATATATGGTTTAGATAATAATTTATATCATAGGAAAATTTAATGGTATCATTTCATATGAGAAAATCCTAATTTTCGAATTAGGGTTTTCGAAAATTAGTAATTTGTTCAACCATTAATCCATCGTGATCTAGCATCGATTTAATGCTTAATAATACTCTAATTATATAAAATAATCATAGGAAATTAAATATTATAATTCCTTGATCATTAAACCCATTTTTCAAATCGTCTCTAGACGTTAACGTCCGAAACGTCTCAAAACGTTAATAATCGACTCATCTCAAAATGGTCGCAGAAGATCGTACTTACTTTATAATAATATTCCATTTATATAGAATTTAATTCCAAGTCATTGCTTAGAAAATTTCATGAAATTTTAACTATCGATACGCAATCGACGTTAAAATTATACTGTCGAACTACTTCATAACATTCTATTCCTTAATTCACAATTCTCAGTGAATATAAAAAGGAATTCGTTATTTCGTGACTGAATCGAAATCAATATTCGATGTCTTTCAAATTTAATACTCGGCAAAACCCTAATTTACGGATTTAAATATCGTAATTAGGCTTTTGTTTCTTCGGAATATTACACCAGCGTCTCGCAGTCCAGCCCTATCGCTCGCCTCCCTGCCGCGTAGCAACTTCCAGTCGCGCCACCGATCCCCTCCGTCGTGCCACCCAGACCCATCTCTCTTCTCCGTCGCCGCCTCTCCTCCCTGCCCTACTCTGTCCCGTCGTGGCGGTGCTGTTTGCACGGTCGTAGTGGTTTTCGACGGCGACCCTCACTGGAGGTAGGAACGGTGAATCTTTCTGAGAGAGAGAGAGAGATGAATTGTAGTGCGGTGCCTCGTTTAGGGTTTTTTGAAACATAGATATTAAAGAGAGATAAGAGAAGTTGGGTTTGAGTTTTTTACTGTTGGGCTATGGGTTTGAGATCTTTTTTTGCTGTTGGGCTAGAAAGGTAAAATGATTTATTTGAGCATTTCACTAAAAATCTTAATTAAACATTGTTAATTTTGTAAAAGTATTTTTGATATGAATGTATTTATATGATTTCATAATATCATTATTAATAAAATATAAAATATATTATAAATAAATATAAACGTATTTTGAACGTATTCGTATCTTGATTTTTGAAAAATTGATGTAGTTTCGTCCCGTATCATATTTTATCCCTGTCCCCGTACCCGTGCTTCTTAGGTTATAGGATGTAAAACTATTGCATTATTGAATTGATTGATCTGTTTGAGGGAACTAGCATGTCGTATGTATTTCTGTAATCCATTAATTTTTTGTATCCCACAAACCTCACCATGAAATTGGGTTCTGCATGTACTATACCAACTGATCTCCTTAGTCCTGACATATATGTTACATGTTATCTTCTCTTCTTTTTTTTTAAACTATTGTTTTATGGATTTGTTTTTCCATATCCTTTTATTCAGTGAAAGAGAAGGAAGTCATTCCTCCTGATGATCTTGATGACGAGGATGAGCAGAAGAAGAGACACTTGAATGTAGTATTCATTGGTCATGTTGGTAAGGGCATTCCCTTTGAAGTCTCAATTTTACATTACTTTCACCCTTAATGCTATTATATGAGTTTTACATTTCAAGAAAGAAAAAAATGAAGTTTACATCTGAGTTAGTTCTAACTTAAATATTAATGAGGATCTATGCATCACACCTTAATTTAAAATATTTTGGTGGCTAAGATTTAGGGAAAAGAACGCTGATAATGGATCTGTAAATCCTTGTGAATGGGTATACAAAGATTAGTCAGAACTATAATACTCCCTAAAGTAATTGGCTTAACATGCCATTTGACCCATTTCTTAAACATGTTGTCCTCCAATTGATTATTCAGTTGCTGGTCATTACTTGTAACTTTTATTTCCCATATCTGAGTTATATCAATAATATGTATTATATGGGAAATCTGCATGCTTGTTTTGCTCATTTTTCCCTATTTCCTTAGATGGTAGCTATTGCTCTCCATAAACCTGGTGTCAAGTTGCCACATCTCCTAGATTGAGAAAGTGCAATAAGGTCCTTTTGGGACGGCCCATGGTAAAGTGGAATATTGTGGCTAAATGGTCACAGGTTCGAACCAATGTTGTAAAAACTTAAAGTAAATGAGGCGTTTTGTCTGAGACGTTTCGACTAAAAAAGATTCATAAAAATACTCCTCCGTCCCACCCAAGATGGCTCGCTTTCTTTTTGAAATGTCCCACCCAAGATGGCACGTTTCCTTTTAGAAATAATTATCTCTTCAAAAGTTGTGGGACCTACCTACTTTTATCACTTTATTCACTTTATACCACTCCTAAAAACCGTGCCGATTCATAAAAATATTAAATATTAAATAGCAAGCCAAACATCAAATTTAATAATTTATAACTCTTAAGAATATCAAACTAAAGGCATAAAATGTTCATAAACATCAATTCATAGAAAATTCAACTATTCAAGCAATAAAGTCATCATCATCAACGTCCTCATCTTCTAATCTTGATTGTGGTGCGAATAGGAGGTTGGCGAGATGAGAGAGCGAATGTTTCTATTTTTTGAGGAACCGTTGCAGGATTCTCTGATTTCTCTTTTAAATATAATTACTACTAGAGTTAAATGTTTAATTGAGTATTGGGCTTTAAATTTTAAACTTAACAAGTATGGAATTTTTATTTAATTTTATTTGGATTCTTAAAATTAGCCCAAAACACTTGAAATTATTTAAAAAGACTGACACTTGCGAGGCTTAAGCCTCGAGGCGCTTAGCACTGTGGCGTGCGCCTCGGCCCTATGAGGCTCAAGCCCACAGTCAGCGGAAAAGGCTTAAGCCTTGATACTTTTTGACAGCGTAAGCCTCGAATTTTTTCACAACAGTGGTTCAAACCCCATTAATGCTTCTATGGGTCTAAGATAGTCACACCTGGTTTTCCAAACGTGGTTTAGCCATCCTGTGTGGTTTGCAAATGTTCAACCTAATTACAACTCTAGGTTCTCGCAATAGTACGAGACCTATGTAGTGTGGTAAGGTCAACCCAAGTTGTATATCTCGAGGAAGACTTGCAGGGCTTCAATTTCGGCAAAAACTAAACATAAAAGGAAATTCTAACGTCCTAATATAATTGGGGTTTTGTCACAAAACTTTGAAAAGTATAAAATAATACAAGTAAATAAGAAAATATGAACGTGCGGGCAAACACAAATAATTCGATTGGATTCAAGGACTAGGATTTCGGGGTTCTCTCCTCGTGTATCAATTAATCACATATCATCATGCATATAAAGAATTAAACGATTCTATTAATCAAAACATAACCTAAGCTTTTGCTCCCGAATAGGTGTTCAATTAATCAATGTTGTAAAAAGCGTGAAGCGGGAGTGAGGCGTTTTACATTTTTGAGGCGAGGCGGTAAGCCTCGAGGCGGTCCGAGGCTTACAAGTAACAAGTTCAACATTAAATAAAAAGATTTTTAATTCTTACAAAGATAAAAAACAAAGACATGAAGTGGATATAAACAAGTAATTCATCAAAAATTTTAAATATTTAAGTCATCCCATTCATCATCATCATTGTCCTCATTTTCTCTTGTGATCTCCTCAACATCCTCATCCTCTTCATCTTCCTCTTCTTCCTCATCAATCAAATTCACTTCAATCCTTCCTTTTTAACCTTTGCCTAAATTACATACAATGTAATTATGTAAGAAAATAAACATATAAAGAGTTATAAATAAACATATTTTAACTTGAAATTTTAAATCAAAGTTTACCTTTTGAATTTGTGTTATTCTTTCTCTTCTTACTTGTAGTCCTTGATGAAGACGATGTTCCCACATTTGGCATTTGTGAATCATCTAGATGATCCTCGATTTCTTGATCCAAATCATCATTCACGTGTGCAGTTTGACTTGCAACACTACCACTTTGCTCATTTGGCTCATTCATATTGCCAACATACCATTCATCATCGGAGGCCAAGTGGTTAACTTCAAAGGATCCTTATCTTTGCACGACTTTTATTTTGTGGTGTCTTGCTTTCACCTTCTATTGTACATGATATACACCAAAGAATTGAGCTTGCATGTAGTCAAACGATTCCTTTTCTTTGTGTGCACCTATAAAATTATAAATTAAATATTAAATAGTTATGTAAGATATAGAAATTGATTAAATAATAGTAATATATATTAAAACAAAATACGATTGAACATACTCCAATTACGCTCACAAGCTGAAGATGAACATGTCAAACTCAATACTTTGACAGAAACCTTTGAAGCTCTAGGTTGAATCTCCATATCAATCCACCAATCACTTTTGTGAATAAAACAAAATTAATTAGTATGTAAACATTAAACAACGATAATTAAAAATATTATTACTTAGTAACTTACTGGAGATCTTGTTTTATAACTCTCCAACGCCGCTTGTAGCCCAAAAAGCCCATGTTTTGTTCTAAATGCATCCAATTGAAGATCGACATAATCGGTCTTCTTGGAATCGATTTTGCATGCAAAACATTAAACCCTTCTTAATTTCATGATGACCGGAGAAATTGAGAATACCTTGATGTCGAGGATTTAGAAAGTGAGATGCGACATGTAAATCACAATGCAACCGATTTTCCCACTTTGCATCGATGATATCTCATATTTCTTTATAATCGGCAAGTCGACCTCCCAAATTTTTGCAATCTCCTCCTCGGGTCAGATCAATGGCACCATATATAAACCCCATTGCGGGCATTTGCTCACCATCCACCATTCTCAACACTTTCACTAATGGTCTTGTAGTATTCAAAGCATCGTAACACTACGCCAAAATCGTGGATCATTTAAAATTATCTTTTTACCGCTTTTCCATCGCTTTTGTTTGCCCAAGTACTATTGCCCATTCTGCGCAGAGGTGAACATGGCTTCTAAAGGTTGCCTCGACTCAATCAAACTCTCCAAAGTTAAAAAGTCAGAGCAAATCTAGTGATTGCAGGTCGTATGAGCTCTCTTTTATGAATTTTCTCATCGATTATAACACAAATCCATGATTGTATATAAAATTGCTCACTTTCCTTGCCTTCATCAATGCATTCTTGTGTTGTGGCAGCTCTCCAAGCTTCTCAAGCATCAAATCAAGACAATGAGCTGCACATGATGTCCAATATGACGCTTTCTCTTCTCCATCAAAAGTTTTCCAATGACCTTATAGTTGCTAGCATTATCGATAACAACTTGAACCATTATGTCCTCTCCAATTTCCTCCACAATATCGTCAAGAAGTTTAAATATCATTTGAGCATCTTTGACAACGTCTGATGCATCAATTGACTTGAGAAAAACAGTCCCGTAGGGATTGTTAACCAAGATATTGATCAAGCTTTTCCCTCTCATGTCTTTCCATCCATCCGATAAGATTGAGACACCCGTTTGCATCCAAGTTTTTTTTATTTCTTCAACACAAACCGTGGTTGTCTTTACTTCTTCATTCAAAATCCATGTACTCAACTCATGCCTGGAAGGAACCCTCAAACCTTTCCCATATAGAGCAATGGACCTGCACATACCCGCAAATGAAGGGACTCAATGCGATTGAAAGAAATCTCATTTTCAAAGAAAAATCTTCCTATATCCAATGCCACTTGTCTCGGTGCTTCTTTTGCATGTTGGGACATAACTTGTGGCGGTTGTAGCTCGAAGTCAAACGAGCCTCATCAATCGCATCGCCTTCATGCACAAGAAACTTATCCATCGGTCCTCTTATGCTTCTCGTATCAATTTCGGGAGAAGGGTTCGATCCATGAAACCCGCTTCCATAGTATGCTCCAAAGATCAACCATTTCATCAAATTGTTCTTGTGTTTTTGCTTTACCGCCATTCCTTTCTTAAGGTAGTCGATATTTCTTGTTTTACCTCAATTGGAACTTTTGGACGAGCTCGACATTCTTACGAGTGCAAGCAAGATGATCTTTCATTCTTCCAACTCTCCTTTAATTTTTGATGACAAAAATTGCACTCAATGTACTTGTATCCTTTAGATGGGTTTGGAATTTCGTCCCATACTTCCAAGCAGGATCTTTTCTCGAACCCATAATCCTAATTTATAAAATTATTGAACTAACTTTAATTAATGAATATAAATAAATTTAATTTCATATATAACATATCAAATCAATAATTTCACACCAAATAATAATTATTTGGTGTGAAATAATTAAAGTTGAAAACAATTGATAATAATAAATAATAATTAATAATAGTATAATAGTACACGTCCAAATCATATTACAATTTACAAAATTAATTAATTATCTAATTTATTTGGTGTCATCTTGAATCATCAATTCATCATAAATTAATATTATAGTATCAATAGCCTAATGTTTAATATTCAGTGCACATGTTTCATACTTTCATAGACTTCATATTTTAAAAAACAAATTCAGTCTTAGACAACTACACATGGTCCACTTCGAAAAAAATCATGAATCATCATAATTTATATTATCAATGGCAATGCTAATACACGTGCAGTGTTCCACACACTTCAAAAATTCAATCTTCACAAATAGACAACTATACATACACATGTCCACTTAAAAACTTTATTAACAACATAGTGGTCCACCGACACCACGGTCCAAATTTACAATGTATTCTTTACATTTTATACTATTCACTCACTATAAAGCAGTAAAGCTAAGAACAGAACACTCACTACGACGAAAAGAAATACAAAGTTACAGAAGACATAGCAACTAAAGCTAAGTCTAAAACTGAATCACTGCAACGGCGGTGGACCGAGGACGGACGGACGGACCGAGGATGACGACGACTGGAGAGAGGGAGAGGCGGAAGATGCGATGCGAAAAAAGCTGCACATAGGTTTTTTTTTTTTTTTTTTAAATTATAACTTCAATTAGGGTCGAGAAAACGTTAAATTGTGTTATTTTAAGATGGGCTTTGGCTAATTGTGTATGGGTTCCCCTAAAATTAGGTTAATTTCGGATGGGCTTGGGTTAATTGCTTTGGGCTTGTGTTAATTTGCTGAAATTCTTGTGTTGACGCTTGAGACGCGCCTTGGCACCGCCTCTGCGCCTCGACACGTCGAGGCGGTCCAGTGAGGCGTACGCTACAGGTTTAGAGTGGGAGGCGGTCGCCTCGGGGCGATTTTCCACCGCCTCGCCTTGAGGCGGCCGCTCCAATCGCTTTTTATAACACTGCAATTAATCAATTATTCAATCCCGACAATGAGTCACTCGTTTTGGTAAGATTCACTCCGATTAAATCACAAATCCAATATTGAAATAGCCTCTCGACCTCAATCAATATCCAAAACAATTAAACAAGTGATCAATTCAATCAATCGCAAGTAAAACAAATTCAATCAGATAAATATGCTCAAGGTGATGTGCAATTCATCAATATACGATTTGATTCCCCCTAATCCTAGATGGGAATTAGTTCATCAACATAATCCCACAAATCATATATATCAATAGGTAAGAATTATTTATCCCAAAAAAACTAAAGAGAAAGAGAAGAAATTCTTACTAATTTCAATGTTGAATCCACAATCCAATGTTGTTACAAGTGTAGATGAAGTGAAATCAATCATTTTTTAAGGAAGAAATTGAGAGAGAGATATCTAGGCTTTGTGGGATGTGTGTGAAGAATGAAGAGTATTTTGAAAAATGTGTGAAAAAACTTTTGAAAAACCAACAGCATCCGCAGCCCCGCTCAGCGCTGGGCTCCCTTCTATTTGTCGCGCAAAAATGCACATCCAACGCCGGTTTCGCCGAGGCTGGCGCTAGGGTGTCGTCCCTGTTCACCCACAAATATTCACACCCAATGCTGGTTTCGTCGAGGCCGGCACGGGGATGCTCTTCCTGTCCACCAGCAGCACAACATGCCCAACGTTGGTTTCAGCCCAGATGGCATTGGG